>SJXQ01012374.1:0-38301 GCA_006408695.1 Aepyceros melampus
GAGATCATTCTGTTGTTTTTGAGATTGCATCCAAGTACCGCATTTCAGACTCTTTTATTGACCATGATGGCTACTCCATTTCTTCTGAGGGATTCCTGCCTGCAATAATAGATATAATAGTCATCTGAGTTAAATTCACCCATTCCAGTCCATTTTAGTTTGCTGATTCCTAGAATGTCAACGTTCACCCTTGCCATCTCTTGTTTGACCACTTCCAATTTGCCTTGATTCATGGACCTGACATTCCGGGTTCCTATGCAATATCGCTCTTTACAGCATCGGATCTTGCTTCTATCACCAGTCACATCCATAACTAAACAATAGACATTTGTTTCTCATGGTTCTGGAGGTTGGGAAGTCTAAGACCAAGTTTTGGTTCTTGGTGGGAGCCTTGCTTGAAGATGGCTGCCATCTTATCGTGTCCACACATATGTCTCACTGTGTATCCTCTTCTTGCAAGGTACTAATCTCATCCTGGGCCCCAGCCTCATGACTTCATTACCTCTTGAAGGTCCCATCTTCAAATACCATCACATCGGGAGTAGGCTTTCAACATGTGAATTTGAGGGGCACAAAAACATTTAGTCTATAACAATGGGTATCCTTACATTATTATGTATACTTGGAAAATATATACTCAGAGAAGGCAAAGGCACCCCACTCCAGTACTCTTGCCTGGAAAATCCCATGGATGGAGGAGCCTGGTACGCTGCAGCCCATGGGGTTGCTTAGAGTCAGACACGACTGAGTGACTTCACTTTCACGTATTGGAGAAGGAAATGGCAATCCACTCCAGTGTTCTTGCCTGGAGAATCCCAGGGACAGGGAGCCTGTTGGTTTGCTGTCTATGGGGTCGCACAGAGTCAGACATGACTGAAGTGACTTAGCAGCTTAGGATACTTGGAAAATAGGTAGTGTTGTTTTGTCTGTTCATGGATTTTTAATTTCCATAGGGGTTATCAGACCAAAGAATTTGCTCTGTACCTCATTTGACCCACTTAGCATATACCTCCTCTGAGGTGGATTTCTGCCCCCTTTTAGTCATCCATCCTCCTGGTGATGAATAGACACCCAGATCACCTCCAATCCCTCCACCACAAATAATGTTTCAAAGAAACCTTTTTCCCTTTAGTCCTGAATGAGAATTTCCTTGGAGTCTCCATGCAGGTAAAGGTCCCTGGGTCATAGACATACATATATTACTTAATGTGACTACATGGGAGCAGAGAACTCTCCAGGGCACCTTTTAGTCTCCTAGACTCCAGGCCAGAGAGAAAGTGTATCTTCTTATCTCTCTTCTTCAGGCATTCCTGCCCAGGTCCAAGGTTTTGATTGAGAAATCTACTGCTTTCCAGGAAGCTGGGTGAGTTGTAGCCCACACTTACAGGTCCATCTGTAGAACATAGCCTAATGTGGTATCCCAACGTTCCAAAATAAAAAAAGGTTGTTATCACATGGTCTGAAAGGTCATGTCATTGCAAAGCCAGTTCATATCTCTGTCCTTCACCTTCTTGCTGAGCATCAGATCTACTTACTCTGTTATCTGCAACACACCCCTCCTTGGCTGTTCCAAAGGCCCCCTCCAACTCAGCTTGTCTGTACGCTCTTTACTTCCATGACCACTGCCTCCTTACCAGAATGGTACCACCAGCTCCTGCTCAGTCACGTGGTCACCACTGCCTTCTCTCTCTGCTTCCCTTGGTGAGATTCTGCTGGGATCATCCCCTAGACACTTCTGGGGTCTGCTGTTCCTTTTCCATCCAGACACCATTATTCTTGGCTTAGATTAGTTCGCCAGTCTCCTGGTTCACAGTCACATCGCTCACGTACAGGGGGCTTTGTGAGCAGGAGGCATGAACCATGTGGTCGCCAGTGCAGGTTCCTGACCTTGACACACAACTGGATTCCTGCACCAGGAGAGGAAGGTTGAATCCGTTGAATCAGAACCTGAGGGCGGAGTGTGCGGAGAAGAGAGGCTGGTATTTCTAGCTTAAAAAGTTGCAAAAGCTTATGGTCACCAAAGGGGAAAGGTGAGGGGTAGGGGATAAATTAGAAGGTTGGGATTAACAGGTACACACTACTATATTGGGGCTTCCCTGGTAGCTCAGCCAGTAAAGAATGCACCTTCAATGAAGAAGACTCCAGTTTGACCCCTGGGTCAGGAAGATCCTCTGGAGAAGGGCATGACTACCCACTCTAGTATTCTTGCCTGGAAAGTCCTAGCATAGCAGAGCCTGACGGGTGACAAAGGGGATGCAAAGAGTCAGACACGACTTAGTAACTAATATACACACTATTATATTTAAAATAGATAATCAGCAAGGAAAGAACTCTAGTACAATATTCTGTTATAACCTATATGGGAAGAGAATCTGAAATACACATACATACATACACATAGGCATGTGTATAACTGTATCACTTGGCGGTACACCCGAGACTAACATAACATTGTAAGTCCACTATACTTTAATATAAACTAAAAATTAAATTAAAAAATAAGAAGTGTACCCTGATGCTGGGAAAGATTGAAGACGGGAGGAGAAGGGGATGACAGAGGATGAGATGGTTGGATGGCATCACAGACTCAATGGACATGAGTTTGAGTAAGCTCTGGGAGTTGATGATGGACAGGAAGGCCTGGTGTGCTGCAGTCCATGGGGTCACAAAGAGTCGGACATGACTGAGCAACTGAACTGAACTGAACTGAGCAAGTGATTTGAATGAACAGTCTGGGTTGTACTCACTGCTCTCATGAAGTGCTTCTCAAACTTTACTGAGTAGAAGAATTACTTGGGGATCTTGGCAAAATGCGGCTTCTGATTCAGGAGGTGTGTAGGTGCTGTGTTTCTAGCAAGCACCCAGAGGCTGCTGATTCTGCTGGTCGGCCGACCACACTTTGCAGAATACATTCTAGCTCACACAGGGCCTAGCACGCTGCCTCCGTCGTACCAGTGCTTGAGAAATGCCTGTTGGATGCTAATGCATGAGTGAGTGAGGGAACACCAGGCACTTAGGCGTATTATTTCATTCCATTTTCACATCACACTGAGTGGCTATATTCTTTAATAATCCCGTTTTACAGCTGGTAAGTGGGAGGCAAACGCTGTAGCAATTAGCCTGTGTGCTTGAGATGAATGATGGTGGGCACACCTGCTCACTCTCTCAGTATTTATTATAAAAGAGGGAGAATAAAAGTAATTGCTTCATAGAATTATTGAAAGGGACAAATGACATAGTGAGTGGAAAATTCTGGCAGGGTTGCTGATTCTTTCTAAGAGACCAATAAAGGGTAGTTTAAAAAATGGTGCACAATTCCCCACCTATTGGGATCAGTAGAGTCAAAAAGACAGATAATGACAAGGCTTGGTGAAGATGTGGAGAAGTTGGAACCCTTGTACACAGCTGCTGGGACAGCAAGGGTGTGGCCACTGTGGAAAACAGTCCAGAAACTCCTCAAAAGTAAAACATAGAATTATCACAGGACCCAACAATTTCACTCCAGTCTACCCAAAGGGTGGAAAAAAAATGCTTACTCCAAAATAGGTACACATATGCTCATTGCAGCTTTGCTCATAATAACAAAAAAGTGGAAATAGGCCAAACAAACATCCATGGCTGGTGAGTGGATAAACAAAATGTGGTCCATCCATACTATGGAATATTATTCAGCTATAAAAAGGACTAAGGTGTTGATTTATGCTACAACAGGGATGCACAGTAAAATCATGTTAAGTTAAAGAAATCACCCATTGTATGAGTCTATCTATGGAACATCTATAAATAGTCTTTGCCTTTGGTTGGGAAAGGTGGGGGACTAGGGGTAACAGGCAAAATGTGTTGGGTTTCTTCTTAGCGATAATAAAAATGTTCTGAAGTTGATTGTGGTGAAAATACTAAAAACAATTGAACTGTACCCTTTATTTTTAAATTTATTATTTTGAAGTATAGTTGATTTACAATGCTATGTTAATTTGTCTTCTACAACAAAGTGGTTCACTTTTATATATGTATACATTCTTCTTCATATTCTTTCCTATTACGATTTATCAAAGGATATTGAATATAATTCCCTGTTCTATACAGTAGGACCTTGTTGTTTAACCATCCTACATATGCTAGTCTGCATCTGCTAACCTCAAACTCCCATCCATCCCTCCCCACCCCTGGATTATACACTGTAAATAGGTGAATTGTATGGTATATGTAGGATATCTTAATATAGCTGTTACCCAAATAGTGGTGTGGTTAGGATTCAAGCACTGGTTTGGGACTTAAACCTATGGCACCTGATGGAGCTATTTATTTAATGAATCAAGACTTGGATGGACCTAGAGACTATCATACAGAGTGAAGTAGGTCAAAAAGTGAAAAAAAAATATTGTATATTAACTCATATGTGTGGAATCCAGAAAAATGGTACAGATGAGCCTATTTGCAAAGCAGAAATAGAGATACAGATGTAGAGAACAAATGTATGGATACCAAAGGGGAGAGGGAGGTTGGGAGGAACTGGCAGATCCGGGTTGGCACATATACACTATTGATACGTGTATAAAATAGACAGCTAATGAGAATATACTGCATAGCACAGGGAACTTACTTAATGCATTGTGATCTGACTGGGAAGGAAGTCCAAAAGGAGGGGATATATGTGTATGTATGGCTGATCCATTTTGCTGTATGGTAAAACCGATACAACATGGGAAAGCAGCTGTACTGCAATAGAAATTAAATTCAGAAAAAGACCTCTTTGAGGGCCTATGATGCTGACTTCCAAATCTTGGGACTCTGTGCGCTCCCCTCTACCCAGAGAATTAGACACCCTGAAGGATTCTTTACCCTTCCTGCTGCCCCAGTAGCAAGCATTGGCTCTCCATGTAATAGCTGCTCAGCAACTGCCTAGCGAATGGCATGGAATCGGTGTTTAAGAAATGTCAGCATATTAAAATGACTCCCCTACTGTTAAGCATTCAGAAGTGGAAGGCACCTCGTGAAGAAGGTACATGTACAGGCCCACAGACAGCACAGTGAGAACTGCCTTGTAGCCGTCAAGGCCTGGGAGGAAGGAGGCTGTGGTGAAGTCACGCTCTGGGCCGGGAACGCCGTACACTGGATGGAAAAGCGACCAAAGAGCCGGTGGTGTTGTTTCAGTCCAAATCTGAGGTCTGAGAAGCAGGAGAGCCAATGGTTCCAGTCCACGTTCAAGTTCAAAGGTGGGAGAAGATGGATGTCTCAGCCTGAAGAGAGGCAGAGAGAACGAATTTTTTGTTAGTGAGCCTTTCAGGCTAGTTAGGCCTTCAACTGATTGGAGAAAGCCCATCCACACTGTGCAGGGACTCTGGTGGTAAAGAACCCACCTGCCAATGCAGGAGACTTAAGAGACATGGGTTCAATCCCTGGGCTGGGAAGATTCCCTGGAGGAGGGCATGGCAACCCCCACCAGTATTCTTGCCTGGAGAAACCCATGGACAGAGGAGCCTGGCGGGCTACAGTCCATGGGGTCCCACAGAGTCAGACACGACTAAAGCGACATAGCCCACACTGCTTTAATCAATCTACAGTTGAGTTTAGCTCATCCAGAAACACTCACCCTCACCCCCTACCCTGATATACCCAGAAATAATGTTTATCTTGGCACCTGTGATCTAGTTAACTTGACACATAAAATCAGCCATCACAGGGAGCAAATGTGCACGCCGATGTATAACCCTAATGTGTCTGGGTCCTTCTTCATTTGCTGAGTTAATAGTTGGTGGCTGTTTGATGAAGGACCAGACACTCCAAGGGGTAGGTACATCAGTCACCAGATGCTGTCAGGATGTGGGATTTGAGACAGACAACCTCAGGGTAGACTGGGAGTAGTCTTAGTCCTAGGAACCAGTGTGTCTCTGTACTGATTTGAATAGTGTACCCTAAAAGTTCATGTCACCTCAGAACCTAAGGATGTGGCCTTACTTGAAAATAGGATCTTGGGAGAGGTAATTAAGATTCTTTGGACGCTCGGTGGTAAGGAATCTGCCTGCAATGCAGGAGATGTGGGTTCGGTCCGTGGTCTGAAAAGACCCCCTGGAGAAGGAAATGGAAAACCACTCCAGTATTCTTCCCGGCAAATCCTATGGACAAAAGAGACTGGACGGTTGCAGTCCATAGGGCAGCAAAGAGCCAAACAGACACAACTTAATGACTAAACAGAAAGATCATACTGGCTTAGGGTGGGCCTAAATCCAGCAACAGTCCTTGTAAGAAGAAGATGCACAGATATTCAAAAGAAGAGGACCGTGTGAATCTGGAGGCAGAGGCTGGAGTGACGCAACCACAAGCCAAGAACACCAGATGCCGCCAGAAGCTGGAAGAGGTGGGAAGGAATCTTCTCAAGAGCCTTAGGAGAGAGCGTACAAAATCCCAGACACCTTGATTTGGTACTTCCGTCCTTCTGAACTGTGAGAAAATAAGTCTGTTGTTTTAATTATCTGGCTTACGGTAATTTGTTTGGCAGCCACAGGAAACTTGTATTAGCTTCCCAGGTGGCACTAGTGGTAAAGAATCCACCTGCCAATGCAGAAGACACAGGAGATTTGAGTTCGATCCCTGGTCAGGAAGATTCCCCTGGAGAAGGGCATGGCAACCCACTCCAGTATTCTTGCCTGAAGTATCCCATGGACAGAGGAGCCCGGTGGGCTACAGTCCATAGCCTCGCAAAGAGTCAAACATGACTCAGGCAACTTAGCACACACTGTCTTGAACAAGAACCTCCTGGGCCTTTCTGCCACTCAAGGGGGATTGCCTGTCTCTGCTTCTCTTTCTAGAACACTCAAGTCCCCTCTGGTGACCCTGTTCTGCTAACTATAAGTGGTCAGATCCCCATGGGCTTTGGTCGGCCCTCTTATTTTTTTCACTTCGCTGTTACTGAGCCAGGAGGTTTAGATTACCTTTAAGGAACTCATTTGCATTTCAGATAAGAAAGGCCTGCTCACTGGGATGGCTGCAGGGGGAGCCGAGAAGAGAGCTGAAACTCAGTTCGTCTGGGCCACTGACTCAACAGAAGTCTTTCTTCTACTGGGTCTCTGCTGGGTGAGACCCTGTGACCTGGGGCGTTTATGGTGCCCGCTCTGCAGGAGATGTCCTGCACAATTCCCTGGAGTTTGCAGGTTTCCTGGCCTTCCCTGAGTGTAGAGAGTTCTGTTATTTTTTTCTAATTACAAAATTAATATGTATTCATTGAAAACAATTCAGACAATAAGTAAAGCATAATATGGCAAAAATGACCCTTACTATCTTCCTGTGCGTGTTCGTGCGTGTTAAGTCGCTTCAGTCGTGTCTGACTCTTTGGGACCCCGTGGGCTGTAGCCTGCCAGGCTCCTCTGTCCATAGGATTCTCCAGGGAAGAATACTGGAGTGGGTTGCCATTCCTTCCTCCAGGGGATCTTCCTGACCCAGGAATCAAACCCACACCTCTTATGTCTCCAGCTTTGGCAGGTGGGCTCTTTACCACTAGCGCCACCTGGGAAGCCCTACTATCTTCCTGTTGCTGCTGCTGCTAAGTCTTTTCAGTCGTGTCTGACTCTGTGCAACCCCATAGACGGCAGCCCACTGGGCTCCCCCGTCCCTGGTATCTCCAGGCAAGAACACTGGAGTGGGTTGCCATTTCCTCCCCAAATGCATGAAAGTGAAAAGTGAAAGTGAAGCCACTCAGTCGTGTCTGACTCTTAGCGACCCCATGGACTTCATTCAGCCCACCAGGCTCCTCTGTCCATAGGATTTTCCAGGCAAGAGTACTGGAGTGTCTTGCCATTGAACTGTTATTAGTCAAAGTCGCTTAGTTGTGTCTGACTGTTTGCGATCCCATGAACTGTACAGTCCATGGAATTCTCCAAGCCAGAATACCGGAGTGGGTAGTCTTTTTCTTCTCCAGGGGATATTCCCAACCCAGGGATCAAACTCAGGGCTCGCACACTGCAGGTGGATTCTTTACCAGCTGAGCCACCAGGGAAGCCCCTGTCAACTCTTCTTCATTCTTTCTTAGGTATTTTTGGACACACACACTTTTTTCTTCGTTTATGTTTACATTTACATTTTATTTTATTTTTATTAATTTTTTTTTTTTTTTTTTTTGGTTTGGCTGTGTGACTTGCAGGATCTCAGTTCCCTGACCAGGAATTGAACCAGAGTCATGGCAGGGAAAGCCTGAATCCTAACCACTTAGGCCACCAGGGAACTCCCTCAGTTTCACTTTATGAGAATTCTGTGCTCTGTACATACCATTTTGTAAGCTGTTTCTTCACTTTAATAGCACTGTGCACATTTTCCACATGAATCATGATGAACTGATATGGACATTTTATTATTTTTTTCATTGAGGTATAGTCAATTTACAGTGTTGCTTTAGTTTTCCGGTGTGCAGCAAAATGAATCAGTTATGCTATGGACCTTGTTTTTTTTTGGCTGCCTTGAATCTTAGTTGCATCATGGAGTTTCTTTCGTTGTAGCACATGGATTCTCTAGTTGTGATCCATGGGCTTAGTTTCTTCGAGGCCTGTGGGATCTTAGTTTCCTGACGAGGGATTGAACCCATGTCCCCTGTACTGTAAGGCAGATTCTTAACCACTAGGCCACGAAGGCAGCCCCTGTACATTTTAATGACTGTGGCACTGCTGGCATCCCCTCCCCTGGACGTGCCCTTGCTGTGCGGCATGTGGCCAGGTGCGAAGGACAGAGGCATACCTGTGTGAGGATGAGGGTGGGGTTCCCACCCTGACCCAGACACTATCAAATCGCTTTTCCTTGTGACTGTTTTCCTAGACACTGAATGTGTGTAAAGATCTATGTTGTTGCCCTAATCAGATCTTACCATGGTGTAGAAATGAATGAGAGGTAGCTTATGAATTACAGTCCTTAGAGGTGGCACTTTCCTGACGGTCAAGTGGTGAAGAATCTGGCTTCCATGGCAGAGGACATTGGTTCGATTCCTGGTCGGAGAACTAAGACCCCCACATGCCAAGGGGCAATTAAGCCTGCACACTGCAACGAAGACTTGATGCAGCAAAATAACTAAACATTAAATCCTTAAAGGAAAACAAAATGTTGGAAGCGCTTGTTCCTCCTATTCTTCCTGTGGGGACTTGGGAAAGGATTAAGAGATGCAGTCATCTGCAGGCATATTGTTTATTGTTGAGCTCAAAAAGTTTATGTGATATCTGCTGATGTCCAGGTAGGGAGTGGGGATGCCTCTGAACCCTGAAGCCCACCGGGGTCTCCATCTCAGCTCTGCCTACTTGCTTCACAAACAGGTAAGTTACCCACGCTGGCTTTTCTTTAGTTTCCTGGGGCTGCTGTAACAGATGACCACGAACCAGGTGGCTTAAGACAACAGAAATGTAATCTCTCACAGTCCTGAAGGATAGAAGCCCAAAGCAAGGTGTCAGCAGGGCCGGGATCCCTTTGAAGGCTCCAGGGAAGAAGAATCCTCTGGCCTTTGCCAGCTTCTGGAGGCTCTAGGCAGTCCTTAGCTTTCCTCGGCTCCCGCTGTGTCTTTCCAAATTCTGCCTCTGTCATCACAGAGCCTTCTCACCTCTGTGTGCCTGGGTTTCAATCTCCCTCTTTTTTTTTTTTTTCTTTAATGAGACACAAGTCAGGGGCTTCCGTGCTGGTCCAGTGGTGAGAATCTGCCTGCCAGGGCAGGGGACATGGATTAAATCCCTGGTCCAGGAAGATCCCACAAGCCTTGGGGCAACTAAGCCTGCAAGCCACAAACTACTGAGTTTGTACTCTAGAGCCCATGCTCTGCAACGAGAGAGACCACCGCGATGAGAAGCCTGCCTATCACAACTAGCAAAAGCACTCACCCAGCAACGAAGACTTAATCAGTCAAAAATAAATAAGTAAATGAAATTTTAAAAAGACATCCGTCCCGGGATTGAGGGTGCACCTTTATCTAGTCTAGCCTTATCTTACCTTGGGAGAAGGCGATGGCACCCCACTCCTGTACTCTCGCCTGGAAAATCCCATGGATGGAGGAGCCTGGTAGACTGCAGTCCATGGGGTCTCGAAGAGTCGGACACGACTGAGCGAATTCCCTTTCACTTTTCACTTTCATGCATCAGAGAAGGAAACGGAAACCCACTCCAGTGTTCTTGCCTGGAGAATCCCAGGGACGGGGGAGCCTGGTGAGCTGCCATCTATGGGGTCGCACAGAGTCAGACACGACTAAAGCGACTTAACAGTAGCAGTATCTTACCTTGACTGCATCTACCAAGACCTATTTCCAACTAAGGTCTTATTTAGTAGTTCCGGGTGGACACATATTTTGGGGGGACATGATTGGTGGCACTAGTGGTAAAAAACCCACTGCCAACGCAGGAGACATAAGAGATGTGGGTTCGATCCTTGGATCAGGAAGATCCCCTGGAGGAGGGCATGGCAACCCACTCCAGTATTCTTCCCTGGAGAATCCCATGGACAGAGGAGCCTGGCAGGCCATGGTCCACAGGGTCACAAAGAGACACCTGAAGCGACTTAACACACACACACACCCATCCTTTAGGAGGACATGTAATTTGTATTTGGAGGAATTTGTTAACACATATGTATCACTTAGAACAGCAGCTGGCCTGGTGAGGCCCTCACAATGACAGTCATTATGAAGCAAGCATGCTATATGCTAAGTTGCTGCAGTCACGTCCACTCCTTGTGATTCCACGGACAGCCAGGCTCCTCTGTTCATGATGCAAGGGACCTTTGAAAAAACTCTGAGAAGAGATTATGTATAAAGGCGAAGTGAAGCTCACATCCAACCCGGCCCCGCCCCCAACCCTCTTTTTGAGGTTTGCTGTCTCCTATGCCAAAATATCAAATTTTCCTCTTGCAATCCTTCCATTAAAGAATGGTTTATCTAGCCATTTGTTTATGTGTGGAAAATGCATAAAAATTTATAAAATAAACCCATTTACTTCCAGACGAAAGTTAGCATTTTTGCCTGGAGTGAATTTTTGTGGCTGAGTTATAAAATTCTGAAAATAAGGGTTTCTAATGAAACGGCGCTACCCTTTAATGAATCTCGCTGCCCTTGCTATAATAAAGAATGTACAACATTTGGCATGATGAACTCTGGAAAAATTGCCTAATGTGTAATATGAGTGATCGCCCTCTTTGTGAGCCAAGTTCTGTTTCCATTTTGTGAGGGTAATTCAGCTCAACAAATATTTATGGAGCAACTACTGAGTCTCCAGTGCTGGGCTGGGTGGGGGGGATGTACAGATGGCATGAGTGTAAGTAAAATGACCTCCTGACCGGAAACGTGTTGAGCACTGTTGTAAGAGCCTTGCGTACGCATGGGCTGTAGCCCTCCAGGACCCTCTGTCCATGGCATTTTCTAAGCAAGGATACTGGAGCGGGTTGCCATTTCCTACTCTAGGCAACCTTTCCAACCCAGGGATTGAACCCATGTCTTCTGCATTGTCAGGCAGATTCTTTACCGCTGAGCCACTGGGGAAGCCCTTCTGAGAGGCTTCAGTTTAGTTCAGTTCAGTTGCTCAGTCATGTCCTACTCTTTGCGACCCCATGGACTGCAGCATGCCAGGCCTCCCTGTCCATCACCAACTCCCAGAGTTTACCCAAACTCAGGCCCACTGAATTGGTGATGCCATCCAACCATCTCATCCTCTGTCGTCCCCTTTTCCTCCTGCCTTTGATCTTTCCCAGCATCGGTTCTCTTCTGATGAGACAGTTCTTCGCATCAGGTGGCCAAAGTATTGGAGTTTCAGCTTTAAAAACAGTCCTTCCAATGAACACTCAGGACTGATTTCCTTTAGGATGGACTGGTTGGATCTCCTTGCAGTCCAAGGGACTCTTAAAAGTCTTCTCCATCACCACAGTTCAAAAGCATCAATTCTTCGGTGCTCAGCTTTCTTTATAGTCCAGTTCTCACATCCATACATGACTACTGGAAAAACCATAGCCTTGACTAGATGGACCTTTGTTGGCAAAGTAATGTCGCTGCTTTTTAATATGCTGTCTAGGTTGGTCATAACTTTCCTTCCAAGAAGTAAGCATCTTTTAGTTTCATGGCTGCAGTCACCATCTGTGGTGATTCTGGAGCCCAAACAAATAAAATCTGCCACTGTTTCCACTGTTTCCCCATCTATTTGCCATGAAATGATGGGACCATTTGCCATGATCTTAGTTTTCCGAATGTTGAGCTTTAAGCCTTATCTACCCTTATATCCTAACAGGGCCCTGTGAGGGAGACACAGGTCTGTACCCCAGTGACAGAGGGCACACAGGGAGGCCCAGGTGATTTGCCCATCATCATGCAGATGGCAAGTGGGAAGTCAGGGTTCACACCCAGGCAGCTGGGGTTCAGGGTTCGCCCTCTTAACTACTGTTGTGGGCAACCTCCTCCAAGAGCTGCCTTGCAGTGGGTAAGTTCAATGTTATGGGGTCATCCCAGGTGCTATGGAAGCCCATGGTGGAGGGGGCACAGTCTGGGATGGCCTGAGAAGGCTTCTTACAGGGGGTGTCCCTGGGGAGACTTGGGGCTAGAGCTGACGAAGCAGAGAGGATGAGCAGGCGCAGTCCTCGAGCTTGGAGACAGCCCAGCGCGTCCACAGCTGTGTCGGGTGCGGCTGGAGCCACATCACAGGAGACAGAGCACCAGGAGATGAGTCCAGAGACTCGCACCAGGGATCAGTGGTTGGGGAACTGAGATCCCACAGGCCTTGTGGCTGAAAACCGAAATATAAGACAGAAGTAATATTGTAACAAATTCAATAAAGACCTTAAAAAAAAAAAACAAAAAAAAACTGAAAAACTGATACCCTTGGAAGTGTGCACCTCGGGACAGACACTCAGGGACTGGGATCCAGCTCTGCCACTCATGGGCTCTGCATAACCCCAGGCGTATTTGGTGCCTCTGGACCTCGTTCTTCTCATCCATAAAATGGGGTCATAATACCTACCTCTCAGCACTGATGTGACATTTATGGGAGACACTGCAGTAAAGTCCCTGCTGAGTGGTTAGTAATGGTGAATGAAGCATTAATACGGAATTGGCTCTCAAGCATCCACTCCACTCATCTCCAAAATTCTCCCTGGCTGTCCCCATCGACTCCCACTCTGCCTCACACGTGCTGATGGTGGCTCCTGATTTGCATTACTTGCTGACTTGTCCACCTGCCTCCCAGATACGCAGACAGATCATTTTCGTACAAAGTGCTTAGGGGAGAAGTAGAGGGATGGGAGAAGGCTGCGTACGTGGAGATGGAAAGAAGGAAGCTCATGTCAGAAAGAGGCATAAGGTCATGCAAGGATGCTTGTGGGGTCAGGAAAAGAATGGGCAGGGATACTGGGTATATAGGAGGAAGTTCAGGCAGAAGGTTTTGGGGTGCAGAGCACTGGGACACAAGGGTTCTCCTGAAGGGTTTTAAGCAGGAAGCGGCTTGTTCAGATTTGTTGAAGTCTAGACAGGACCCTGTTGGTGGCATGGAGATGCCCCAGCATGGGTGAGCCTGCAGAGAACCAGGGAGCCTGGCACAGCAGAGGCTGGCTGTGACCTGGGGACCACGAGGTCTGAGCCCCTGCCCTTTGGCTGGCTCAGAGTCTCAGCTGGAGGATCGGGGTTGTTAACACCCTCACGGACAGACGGGCTTTGCAGAGAGCTGACCCTCCTCCCCCATCCCCAAAGGTGAGATGGGGAAGCTGGCGCTGGAGTAGGGAGGCTTACTTCCATTTTTTTGTCCCATGATCATTAGTTTGCTGATAAGCGGGGATTATTAATTAAAGGTATAAAGTGTGTGCTTCCAAGGGTGATTACCCGTACTGTAAATCAGACTTAATGGTGGCAGAAATTCATTAGTGATTCATTTCCTAATGATAACGAATTGGTGTGAGTAGATGTCAGATGCAGCCGTGACAGTAATTCTAATTCTGGGCTCCGAGAATGGAAGGTGTCCAGAATCAAGGAATCCAGGCACCGTTTTCAGAACTTAGCAGTGCATCCAGTGCTGGGTGGCCACTCCAAGTGGCTTTCTCTTGACGACCTCTGAGTCCTTGCCCTTGCTGTGTCTTCCTCCAGGAACAATATGGTCCCCATATCTCTTTGCTGGAAGATCACCTCCCTCGGAAGTCTCCCGTGACTGCACATGGGAAGGGTGGGGACCCCTCTGGGTGTGAAACTCTGACCACGTTGTGGTCCCCCAGGGGGAGGCGGGCACTGGCCTAATTCCAGCTCTGCTTCCCCAGCGTCTGGCACAGAGTTGGTGCTCCAGGTGAGAGTGGAATTAGTGATAAGTGAGGATGGGGGAGGCGGCAGATTGATGGAGGCATCCATTGTGGCTTAACCTGCCGCAGACCTATGGGGTTGGCCAAAAGCTCTGTTCGAATTTTCCATAACATCTTATGAAAAACTTGAATGTACATTTTGGCCACTCAATATTTGGAACATAGAGGGCAGAGAGGAACCCCTGGGACAGACAGGGGGTGGTCCTGCTTGCCTGGAGCATTGAGTCTCCCCATGAGGACCAATGCAGGAGATGCAGCTTCAATCCCTGGGTCGAGAAGATCCCTGGAGGAGGAAATGGCAACCCACTCCAGCCCACGCCAGTATTCTTGCCTGGAGACTCCCACGGACAGAGGAGCCTGGTGGGCTAAGGTCCATGGGATCGCAAAGAGTCGGACACGACTGAAGCGACTTAGCACACACGCACGCATGAGGATGAAGGTGAGTTGAGGTTCTTCCCCAAGGCGCAAGGATGCCTGGCCTAGGAGGGTCCTGGTCCTGTGGAATTTACAGGGGATTACAAAGCAGCAGGAGGTCAAAGTCCCATACCCATTTCTTCACCTGTGACAGTGGTTGCTGTGAAGAGTAACTCAACTAACACAGGTCAGGTTCAAGCGCATAGAGAAGTGCTTGGCACCTGGTAACCATTCAGCAAGTATGTATCGGTATTGTTATTATTTTGCTGAATTGAGGTCGACTTGCCAAATTTGTGACAAGGAGGAGAGCAGTGTCATTTGTCAATGAAGACTGACCCCCAGTGTGGTAGACCAGGCCTCGGAAGGATGCGGCGAGGTGCAGATGGGAAGGCAAAGGACGGCAAAGGACAGTGGTGCTCAAGAAGGGCACATCCTAGGGGAGGACCAGGCATGCTGAGCAAGCTGGGAGGAAGGACAAATGGGGCTCGGGGACACCGCCCCCCAGAGCAGTGTGGTCAGGAAGGCCGGCTCAGGGGATGGGAGAATTGTCCCTGACATGTCACATGACCCTTTGTGTCTGCTCTCTCCCACCAAGTGCTGGCAACGTGAGTTGGACCAGGTCTGGGTCCTCTTCGGATGACAATCCAGACTTAGTGAGGTTGAGCGACCTGCCCATGGACACTCAGCCAAGACCCAGGCCATCTGTCAGCTTACTTCCCTGCCACCTGGAAACCACCTGGCCAGCTAGTCTCAAAGGAACTGGGGCTCCCTGCAGACACGGAGCTAGCCATGAACTCTGAGGGCAAGTTTCTGACACTGTATTTTGCTGGTGGCACCAGGAGTTATTGTTTGAGTCCTTGGGAACTGGCAAGGCCTCTTGGGAATGTTATCTGTAAGAATCTGTTAACATTTAGAAACACATATTTCTTTTGGTCCTGCCATCCCGCACTGGGAATCTCCCCTGCGGAAATGAAAAGCCTACATGTAAGGCCACAGGAACAGCTTCCCAGGTGGCACTAGTGGTAAAGAACCCGTCTGTCAATGCAGGAGACTCCAGAGACACAGGTTCGATCCCTGGGGGCCCCTGGAGGAGGAAATAGCAGCCACGCCAGTATTCTGGCCTGGAAAATTCCGTGGGCAGACAGCCTGGCGGGCTACAGTTCATGGGGTTGCAAAGAGTCGGATACAACTGAGCACAGACACAAGGCCACAGGAACAGGGCGTTGATCGTCGTGTGTGGTGGCAAAAGCCTAGAAGCAACAGGAAAGTCTATCGGGACTGGAAAGGTTGAGTAAGTTACGATACACACCTTTTTTTGATTATTTATCTTTTAATAATTAGATTTTTTTGATAATTTATTTTTCCGAGCCGCATGGTAAGTGGAATCTTAGTTCTCCAAGCTGAGATTGAACCCATGCTCCCTGCTTTGCAAGTTCAGTTCAGTTCAGTCGCTCAGTCGTGTCTGACTCTTTGTGACCCCATGGACTGCAGCATTAGGCTAGCAGAGTCCTAACCACTGGACCGTCAGGGAAGTCCCTAAAAATTAGATTCTATGTAGAGAGAGGATGAGGAATTCGGATGGCATCACTGACTCAATGAACATGAGTTTGAGTAGGCTCCAGGAGTTGGTGATGGAGAGAAAGGCCTGGCGTGCTGCAGTCCTTGGGGTTGCAAAGAGTCAGACACGACTGAGCGACTAAACTGAACTGAACTGAACTGATGTAGGGATCTGGGGTGCTGTCCTTGATATGAAAGCAATAGTTGGTTAGTTGCGTCTGACTCTTCATATATATTACTAAGTGAAAAACAAAAACTCCAATTTGACCAGTCATGTGACTTGTTATTTAGTTGCTAAGTTGTGTGCGACTCTTTGTGACCCCATGGACTATAGCCCATGTAGGGTTGTTATTTTTTTTTGTCCATGGAGTTTTTCCAGGCAAGAATACTGGAGAGGTTGTCATTTCCTTCTCCAGGGGATCTTCAAGACTCAGGATTCAAACCCAGGTCTCCTGCATTGCCAGGCGGGCAGATTCTTTACCACTGAGCCACTAAGAAAGCCCAATGTGACTTAGGCAATGGCTTAAAAATTAATTTAAAAGCACTAGGTTTGAGCTCCCTGCATCTACAGCAAATTCCGACTGGCTATCTATTTTAAATATGGTAATGTATATGTTTCAATGTTACTCTCTCAGTTTGTGTACCCTCTCCTTCCCTGACTCTTCCACAAGTCTGTTCTCCTTGTCTGCGTCTTCATTGCTGCTCTGCAAACAGCTTCATCAGTACCATCTTTCTAGAGTCCATAACAGCAAGAGGAGTGGGATGGGGTGGGAGGTGGGGGACATATGTATACCTATGGCTGATTCATGTTGATGTATGACAGAAACCATTACAATATTGTAAAGCAATTACCCTCCAATTAAACATTAAAAAATTTTTTTAAAGGGAGAGGATATGAAAAAAATAATAAAAATGTCTTACACATGTATCTGCATGAGTCTACTTGAGCTGCCTTAACAAAGCACCGCAGACTGGAGGCCTTAAACAAGAGACATTAATTTTCTCATTTCTGGACATCTAAGATCAAAGTGTTTGCGAGATTGGAGGCTGGGAGTGGCTTGGTGTCCCTAGATTTTGGATGACTGTACATAGCAGGAAAATACTAGGAAATGAGACTGGAAGGGGACAGGGGCCCGGTAGTGTAGAGCCTTTTGTTACGAAATAAGACTTGGATGGGTACTTCCCTGGTGGTCCAGTGGCTAAGACTCCATGCTTCAAATGCCTGGGACCAAGTTTGATCCCTCATCGGGGAACTAGATCCCACATGCCACAAATAAAGATCCCTCATGCTGCAACTAAGACCTGGCACAGCCGAATAAATAAACAAATAAATATTAAAAAAAAAAAAGACTCAAAGAGAGGACATGCAGATAACTCTTCTAAGAGCCTTCCCCATTTTACCTCAATGAGTTCTTGCAACTGAGTGAACTAGTATTACTGCCATCGTATAGATGGGGAAACTGAGGTATGCAAAGGGGAAGTGACTTCCGAAAATTGGCTCAGGCAGTCAGCTGTAGAATGAGAATTCCAACCCAGGCAGCCCTGTTCCAGAGGTTCTTTGCCCTGACTGCCTCTATATAGAGGAGTCGTTCTGTTCTTAGGGGCAACCTTGACCAACATTTTTAAGTCCCAAGACAGCAACTGCTGCATCTGCTGTGTTTTGGTGACCCTCCTGGTACCTAGTTTCAGCCCGGTACCTGGCAGACACTCTCCATTCTTCAGACTTGGAAGAATGAATGAACTCTGGGAGACAGACAGGGAGTGCTGTGCCCATTTAACAGATGAGGAAGCTGAGGTTTGGGACAATTCTCCTCCAAGGTTGTCCAGATGACTCCACACCAGGTTTTCTCCCCTTCACCTATGCTTCCTCGTAAGCCTCGTAGGAATCTTGTAACTGCAGAGGTGTTTATTCCCCTCCCAGGTAGGGGAGCAGAGAAGGCAATGGCACCCCACCCCACTGCCTGGAAAATCCCATGGATGGAGGAGCCTGGTAGGCTGCCGTCTATGAGGTCGCACAGAGTCAGACACGACTGAAGCGACTTAGCAGCAGCAACAGCAGTAGCAGGTAGGGGGAGACTGAGGGCGTGAGAAGAGAAGAGCCTGCTGGGTCTCTCACGGTAAGCAGAAGCAGAGAATGCTCTGGTTCAAGATCCTGGGTCTCACCTAATCCCTAAGAGGCACGTTGTTCTCATGACACATCTGGATGTGGTTGGCAGAGGCCCCTCGTGTGGAGGGTTTTCTTTCCGAGTGCCTTTTTATAGACTTGTAATGAAATTCTCTTGTGCTTTGCAGATCCCAGCTTGCTGCTGTAAAGATAATTCCTGCTCCAAGCAGAAGACACAGGCTTCTTGTTTGTTTCCCTAACAGTAGTAGAGGCAGGTGTACCTCTCTTAGACATCTTTGTTGCTATTTGAAAATGTATCCTTCCATAGTAGGAGGTAGGGGTGGGGATAGAAAATGTAGCAGGAGAAATATTGTGCTGTGTGTTTTCCCTGCGATCTGGCTGAACACTCCTGACATCTCTGCCTGATCAATGTTATCCTTTCCTTTTGAGCTCTTCCCTTATGGCTCAGCTGGTAAAGAATCCACCTGCAGTGTGGGAGTCTTGGGTTGATCCCTGGGTTGGGAAGATCCCCTGGAGAAGGGAAAGGCTACCCACTCTAGAATTCCATGGACTATATAGTCCATGGGGTTGCAAAGAGTCGGACCCAACTGAGCGACTTTCACTTTCACTATGACTGAAGGGACTGAGGTTCAGACAGGAGACGGTTTGTGCCCAAGGGGAGATGCTAAGTGACGGTGACAAGACTTGCTGTTTGACTATGTCTTGAGTCTTGCCTTCCTTAGCTGTTTCCTATGTGGCCCCTGCTTAAGTCTAGGATCCTCACCATCTTCTTTCTTCTGGACCATTTCACATCCTAGGCTCTGGGCCTCAAAATCCTGCCCCCTTTCCCCGCTGTCTTTAGCTTTTCCTAAACCACAAACCTCTTCAGACTTTTTCCTGCTTAAAACACCAATGGGTCCCAGTTGGCCTTGGGAAGGAATCCAGTTCACCTGGATTCACTTCTCTCCTCCAGTTGGGATATTTTTTAGAATGAGTCTTCATAGGAGTCTTCTTTTGAGACTATATTGTTGTTGTTGTTCAGTTGCTGAGTAGAGTCTGACTCTTTGTAACCCCATGGACTGCAGTACGCTAGGCTTCCCTGTCCTTGATTATCTCCCAGAGTTTGCTCAAACTCATACCCATTGAGTTGGTGATGCCATCCAACCATCTCATCCTCTGTTGCTCCCTTGTCCTCCTGCCCTCAATCTTTTGCAGCGTCAGGGTATGGTGGATCAATAATCATACCGGGTAGAGTGCGATTGCAGCCTCACACCACCTCTCACACAGGAAAAGGAAATGCAGCCCCCATAGTTTCTGAAAATGACCTTAACTGTGGTTTTCAGTAGCAGCAGAAAGCGGAGAGGGACCCACAATTTGTTAGTTGGAATCTCAGTCTCTTCCACAATTGCATGTCTCAGTAGCAGAGTCCCTTTCAGGTACATGCTCAGACTCTAAGGGTCTCCTCCATTCTTGGCAAGAGGTGAGGGTGATGCTTCCATGACCCTGTGGAGGTGGGGGGTTGCAGTGTCCTGAGTCTGCTTGACTTTGTGGTGACAGGTCCCATTTGGGCTGATCTGGTCCCTGGACCCCTGTGTCAGATCTAATGAGGGTCAGCTGGGCACAGCTAGCCTCCCGGGCATCATCTGGGCACACATTGCAAATGGTGTTGGCGCTGTACTTCTGCTCTCAAATCTCTGTATTCTGTGGCTCCTTCCTTCTGACTTGAGCCTCAACAGATCCCCTTGTCCTTTTTGCCTCTCACCAAGGCATTTGGGAGAAGACTCTTGAGAGTCCCTTGGACTGCAAGATCAAACCAGTCAATCCTAAAGGAAATCAGTCCTGAATATTCATTGGAAGGACTGATGCTGAAGCTGAAGCTCTAATACTTTGGCCACCTGATGTGAAGAGCTGACTCTTTGGAAAAAGACCTTGATGTTGGGAAAGACAGAGGGCAAGAGAAGAAGGGGGTGACAGAGGATGAGATGGTTGGATGGCATCACTGACAGATGGACTTGAGTTTGAGTAAGCTCCAGGGATTGGCCTAGAACGCTTGGCGTGCTGCAGTCCATGGGGTCACAAAGAGTTGGATATGACTGAATGACTGAACTGAAGGCATCTGGGAAATTTTGGATGCTCTGTTGATCATGAGCAAGGAACAGTGCCTCCTTCGGGTCATTTATCCAGACATGCCCTCTGCTGACGCTTCCTATTGCCCTTGACTGCCATGGTGGTGGTTGGATCACATGCCAGGCACAACTTCTCCTAGCGGGTGGCAGCCTCCTCTGGCGCTGCCTCGGCCAGTGGGTTATGTACCTGCTATTTTCCAGTTTCTCCAAATTATGTGGCTATTTCCACTTCAAGGTCACAGGCAGGTCACTTCTCCATTCCACCTCCTTCTCTCTTCTCTTCAAGAGCTCTCTTCTCTTCTGCCACTCTCCTTCTTGTCTACTAGGCCTTCCCTCTGTCAACCTCTCTTCACTCCAAGGTGGCATTCTTGTTCTTCTCATTCCTGGGACCCTAAAGCAGAATGGCTAACAGAGAATGAGGTTTTAATAAGGAAGAGGAGATAGAAATATGTATCTGTATAATGTGTCTAAACATTATTCATGTTACAGTAAATGAAATGAACCCTTGGGCTTCTCATTAACCCTGCAAGGCTTAAGATAAAAGAACAGGCTCAGAGATTAGGTGATTTCTCAAAGTCAGAAAATTAGCAGAGAGTCTGAAATTGACCCTAAGACCCTGACTCCCAGGTCAATGCTTGTCTCAATAGGCAGAGACAAAGACATATGGGATGTCATGAAGGGCACAGACTTTGGAGTCAGACAGACCTAGGCATGAATTCTGGTCCCCCCAATTCTGGTAAATGATATTGAGGAAGTTACTTAACTAAGCCTGTTTCATCAGCCCATAACTGATGTAATTATTACTTATCTTTCAGTCTTGTTGTTGCAAATAAATAGAATGATCTAAAGTACAGAAGAGTTGACGCATTGGAAAAGACTCTGATGCTGGGAGGGATTTGGGGCAGGAGGAGAAGGGGACGACCAAGGATGAGATGGCTGGATGGCATCACTGACTCCATGGGCGTGGGTCTGGGTGAACCCTGGGAGTTGGTGATGGACAGGGAGGCCTGGCATGCTGCGATTCATGGGGTCGCAAAGAGTCGGACACGACTGAGCAACTGAACTAAACAAACTACATGATAAGTTAGGATGCATTTGGCTACTCGTAAGAGAACACCTGATGAGAAGAGCTGCCTCATTGGAAAAAACTCTGATGCTGGGGAAGATTGAGGGGAGGAGTAGAAGGGGATGACAGAGGATGAGATGGTTGGATGGCATCACGGACTCAATGGACATGGGTTTGGGTGGACTCCAGGAGTTGGTGATGGACAGGGAGGCCTGGCGTGCTACGGTTCTTGGGGTTGCAAAGAGTCGGACATGACTGAGTGACTGAATTGATTGATTGAAAAGAACACCCCCTCCTCAACTGGCTTAATCAATAATTAATTTATTATCTCACATAAAAAGGAGTCTGGAGATAAGGTTGTTGCAGGATTATCTAATTCACAGCTTAACAATGTCAACAAAGACAGGATCCTCTCCATTGCCTCTTTGCTCTTTATCCTCAGCATTTTCACTAGCACCCCTCATAGTTGCAGTCTGGCTGTTGCAGCTCCAGACATCAGATTCTCCCAGACCCACATCCAGAGGCAGAAGTAGGACATTTTTCTTCCCTGTGCATGTCTTTTGAAGAGTAAAGAAATCTTTCTCAGATGATCTCCATCCATCTTCCACTTGTGTTTTTTTTTGTCAGAACAGATCACATGTTACTCTGGGTACCTACAGCTACATAGAAAACCATCTCCAAATTCAGTGACATAACCACAACAATCATTTATTTGGCTTTCAAACCTGTATTTTGGGAAAGGCAACTCGACTTTGCTCCATGCCTAAGCTGGGGTGGCTCCAACTGGAAGCTATAGAATCCAGTTTCAAGATGGCACCTTCATACAACTGACAAGTGATAGCTTTTGACTGCGAGCTCAGTTGGAACTGTGGGCCAGAAACCTTGATCCTCTTCATGTGGACCTCTCCTTGGGCTGCTCAGGTGTCCTCAAAGTATGGTGGCTGTGTTCCAAGAACAAGCCTCCCCAGAGAACCGGGTGGAATACTACCCATGACTTCACCTTAGGGCTTTGCTGGTATCTCAAATGGTAAAGAATCCGCCTGCAATGCAGGAGACCTCAGTTTGATCTCTAGGTTGGGAAGATACCCTGGAAAAAAGGATGGCTACCCACTCCAGTATTCTGGCCTGGGGAATTCCATGGACTGTATCTCTTGGGGTCACAAAGAGTCGGACACAACTGAATGACTTTCACTTTTGCCTTAGAAGTCATATGGCATTTTTCTGCCACAGACACAATCCCACCCAAATTCAGATGGAGGGTATACCAAGACCTCTACCTGTCAAGGGGAAGAGTGTCAAAGATATATTCAGAACAGCACATGGGATGGGATTTATATGGGTGAAGCCATTTTCAGAAAATATAATTTGCCTCACATGCTAACCTATTAACTAAACAACAAGGGGATGAGACCACCACATTTGGCTCAGACCTACCTGGATTTAAGGGAGTGGTAAAGATCCGTCTAGTCAAGGCTACGGTTTTTCCAGTGGTCATGTGTGGATGTGAGTTGTACTATAAAGAAAGCTGAGCACAGAAGAATTGATGCTTTTGAACTGTGGTGTTGGAGAAGACTCTTGAGAATCTCTTGGACTGCAAGGAGATCCAACCAGTCCATCCTAAAGGAGATCAGTCCTGGGTGTTCACTGGAAGGACTGATGTTGAAGCTGAAACTCCAATACTTTGGCCACCTGATTCGAAGAGCTGACTCATTTGAAAAGACCCTGATGCTGGGAAAGATTGAGGGCTGGAGGAGAAGGGGATGACAGAGGATGAGATGGTTGGATGGCATCACCAACTCAATGGACATAGGTTTGAGTGGACTCCGGGAGTTGCTGATGGACAGGGAGGCCTGGCATGCTGTGGTTCATGGGGTCGCAAAGAGTCGAACATGACTGAGCGACTGAACTGAACTGAACTGAACTAATGGGATAAGGTTGATATAGAAGAAAGAAGAGACTATAGTTAGCTAGGCAACCGAAGTATTGTACTGGGGGCAGGTCAACAAATGGTAGGGCTTCCCAGGTGGCACTAGTGGTAAAGAACCCAGCTGCCAAAGCAGGAGATGTAAGAGATGTGGGTTCAGTCCCTGGGTTGGGAAGATCCCTGGGAGGAGGGCATGGCAACCCACTCCAGTGTTCTTGCCTGGAGAATCCCATGAACAGAGGAGCCTGGTGGGCTACAGCCCATAGGGTCACAAAGAATAGGACATGACTGAAGCGACTTAGCATGTAAGCACAGAAATGATAAATTTTACTATCATCAATCATCTAGTTTTAAGATCAGGTGGATATATAAAGAAAGTCCTCTGTGCAGCTAGTCAGAGCAGATATGTCCCCCAGAATTAGTTTCTCAAGGGCAGCTGTACCAGCTAAGTCGACTTTTCTCACTAAGCTCCCTGCGCCATTATGAGCTACCTTCATGTCTGACTTTCCCTCATGCCTGAAGGGCTGACATTTTATTGGTATGGAACATTCCAGCAGGGCAAGTTAGTGGTGAGTTGAGCCTTTTCTGGGGCCAACTCTGCCATTGTTCCTTTATGCCTGTCTATTTCCTTGTAGCTGTTTTCGGGTGTTAGAAAATTGGATTAAGCTTCAATCGCATTTTCCCCTAAACACAAAAGTCC
Source organism: Aepyceros melampus (assembly GCA_006408695.1). Taxonomy (NCBI): domain Eukaryota; kingdom Metazoa; phylum Chordata; class Mammalia; order Artiodactyla; family Bovidae; genus Aepyceros; species Aepyceros melampus. The sequence goes on from SJXQ01012374.1 coordinate 24,169, forward strand.
AAAATTAGTAGCACATTTCTAACAGACCTCACTTCAAGCCACATCAAATTAACTGGAGTCATTTTAAAATGGTCCTGTATATATTGTGCAGTGTGGATTGAAAAGGTTTATGAAGTGAGGTATGTTTGTAAATACTGGAAAGCTCAAAATTGTTTTGACCTTGTGATATTTGAACCATATTCTTGTAAACTGTATTCAACTTGGAATTGACATCCTGCGGATTTACAGCCGTTTTCCCTGCTACATATTGCTTTGGAATTTTATTACAAGCTCGTTTGATGATACTTTGTTTTTATAAACCTTGATGTTATCCGAAGTTGCATAAGATCAAAGGATATTGAAGAGACAAACCTCCTCTGAGAGCTCCTATTCAGCCCTCAGAACTCGCTCATCTTAGAAATGAGGAAATAGAGGCTCAAGGAGGTGAAATAAGCGATTTAAGCCACATAGAGCGTGGGTGTCTGGGATAAGAGGTGAACTCAAGCCTCCTAAATGCAGATTGGGTGCATTCTCAGCTGGAATGAACACATACATTGAAGGGACATAGGTAGCTTGAACTCTGCACTGAGCTTCCTCCCTCAGTAGCTATGTGACTTTGTTGTTTGGTAGCTAGGTTGTGTCCGACTTTTTGTGATATAATGGACCGCAGGGTCGCAGTCCTGCAGGATTGCAGGCTTCCCTGTCCTCCACTGTCTCTCAGAGTTTGCTCAAATGCATGTCCCTTGAGTCAGTGATGCCATCCAACCATCTCATCCTCTGTTGCCCCCTCCTCCTTTTGTCCTCAGTCTTCCCCAGCATCAGGGTCTTTACTGAGTTGGTTCTCACATCAGGTGGCTGAAGTATTGGAGCTTCAGCATCAGCATCAGTCCTTCCAGTGAATATTCAGGCGAGATTTCCTTTAGGATGGACTAGTTTGATCTCCTTGCTGTCCAAGGGATTCTCAAGAGTCTTCTCCAGCACCACAGTTCGAAAGCATCAGTTCTTCAGTGCTCAGCCTTCTTTATAGTCCAACTCTCATATCAGTACATGACCACTGGAAAAACCATAACTACCTTGACTACCTGGGTTATGTCTTTAACCTCTCTGAGCCTCAGTTTCCCCTACCCCTGTAAAGTGGGGATATGTGTCTTATTCTCAGGGTGGTTGCAAGAGTTAAAAGAGATGATAACAAGCATGAAACAGAGCCCAGGACCTGGTTCCTAGAAGGTGCCTGGTTCCCATTTTGTTCTCTTTTCTAAATGACTCCTTGCCTAATGCTTATGCTGTTGAAACAGTCTTGCGGGGGGAGTGGACAGGAGAAGATGCCAGGGGTGGGCTTGAGGGCACTGGGGGAGAAGGAGGTCTCAGGGGGCTGAGAAGAAGAGAGGGATCCTGGAAGATGGTATTCCCCAGGGGCTGCAACTCAGGCAGCAGAGCTTTGGCTGGCAGCCACAGTGAAGGGTGTCCCTCTGTGCCTCTGATACAGGAAATCTTCTGCCGTCTACTCACCTCTCAAGTCTTGACTCCAACATAAGTTCAGTTCAGTTCAGTTGCTCAGTCGTATCCAACTCTTTGTGACCCCATGGACTGCAGCATGCCAGGCCTCCCTGTCCATCACCAACTCGTGGAGTTTACTCAAACTCATGTCCATTGAGTCGGTGATGCCATCTCATCCTCTGTCATCTCCTTCTCCTCCCGCCTTCAATCTTTCCCAGCATCAGGGTCTTTTCCAATGAGGCAGTTCTTCGCATCAAGTGGCCAGACTATTAGAGTTTCAGCTTCAGCATCAGTCCTTCCAATGAATATTCAGGGCTGATTTCCTTTAGGATGGACTGGTTGGATCTCCAACACCACTTCCCTACAAATCGTCTCATCCTGTCTTCTGAGCTCCTTGAGCTCTGAGCTCTGGCTTAGGGACTTTTTGTTTAGCTGCCTGTCCCTGAGATGTCACTGGAGTAGCTGAACCAAGGAGCAAGGCACGTCCTTTCATTTCACAAAGATCCTCGACATAGACTGTCTTCCTGGCGGAGGCAGCAGCTTTGTGATGTTCCCAGGGTTTCCGGCTCCTCCCACCCCACCCCTCCAGTGCATGGCAATCATCAATGTGGTAATTCCTGGTTACAGGAGGGGCATTCTACACCAACCTGAGTTCCAAGAAAAGGAAGAAGGAAACAACGGTAGAGAAGGATGTACAAGCTTTCCTAGTAACCCTTAGCAACCTCTGCTTCCAGATACTGGCAAATTAAAGATGGTTATAAATTCTTTGCCACTTCCTTCCATAAGGGGCAGGGTCTCTGTGTTCTTGCCTTGAATATGAAATGGCTCAAGCGCTGCTTGACCAACAGAATATAGCAGCAGAGGTGCCGAGCTGGTTTCCAGGTCCAGGTTTTAAGGAAGTGCCAGTTTCCATTTCCTATGTCTTAGAATCCTCTCTCTCTCTCTGAACCAGGCTGCTATGCTGTGAGGAAGCCCAAGTCACCCCACAGAGATGCCCACACGGAGAGGAACCGAGGCCCCCAGCCTACAGTTTCCAGACCACAGCCAGCACCCGCTTGCCAGTCGGATGGGTGAGCCATCTTGGAGATGGCTCCTCGCGTCCCTGGAGCAAAGATGAGACCTGCCCACCTTCGGATCATAAAGGAAATAGACCACGATTGCTATTAGCTTCGGGGTTGGTTTTCTCGCACTGCAATTGATAATCAGAACACTTGCCATTGGCCAGAAGACTATCATATGGGGACCTCTGACTGCAAAAGAGACTGAGAAATGAGCAGGCACATTGACACCTAGAGAGAACACACAGGATTTTCTTGACTTAGAAGGGAACGGAGTGTAGGCAGCTGACTTTGCTAAACAGACATCGGTAACATTTTATCAACTTCGTGGTGACATGCCTGTCACCTCTATCACTCTTGTCTTCAGTTAAAAAATTTGTTTACCCCAGAAAGCATGCTTTCCACATGCAATGAGCAGGCACTCCATCTATATTTATAAATTATGTGTGTATAATAACTATATAATTAATGTTAAAATCTTAAAGAAAGAGAGAAATTTTGAAATGGATTTTTAAAGCTATTAAATAACATTTCTTAAAAGTATATTTTTATTTTCTTCATTCCCAGTGCTAAAACAAAAATTATTCATAATCTTTTGGGTGCTTGTTTTTTTTAAAAAAACATATCTTATTGTATAAAACCTGTAGTTAATATCTCCAGGCACAATATATAATCATTCAGAGAAATGTGTCATTAACAGCTGGCAGGGGTCCATATTTAGCTTATTTTCCTGATGAATTTCTCCAACTCTCTCTGTCTCTTTCTCTCTCTCTCCCTTTTCCATTGCCTCTGATTAGATGTCAGGGGTTTTAGCCTGAGAGGAGAGAGAGTTCGTACTGGAGGAGAAGCGGCATCAGATCTGTTGTTTTCTGGCCTGCTCAGGCTTACATGTCACATTGTCTTCCATCTGTGGCTTCTCTGCAGGAATTGTTCAGCTGTGTGTCCTTGTTAAAGTTCGTGTAATTAGCAGGATAATATAAAGTTGCAAACCCACTTTACCCGGTGCAGATAACCACACTGCACTGTGCTGGACAAACTGCGGGAGGAACCAGCACCATTACGAATCCCCTCCCCATCCTCAGCACATTCTGCCAGGTGACAAGCCCTCGTTTCTGTGGGTTGCTCATGCAAACCCACCAGACCCAGAGGGGCTTCTGGGCACCAATACTGACCCACCTATTAAACGCAGTAGAACTTAATTTCCTCAGTCCCGATAACTATTAGGTAAGAATCAACAGAAGTAGCAATTTGGACCCATTTTCTTACACCCCAGAGTCTCTGTGCAAGGCTGTGCATTTTCCCACTTTGGAGACCATTGGCCTCTTAGACTGTGAGGTTCTTGTGGACAAAGTGTTGTGGTGCTTGTCTTTGAATTCCCAGTGGCTGGAGCTGTTCTGGCATCAACTTGCCAGCTCAGTGTTTGCAGAATGAATGAATGAACAGGAGCAGCCCAGGAGTAGAGGGCCCAGAAGTGAGGGACTTCCCTGGTGACCCAGTGGTTAAAACTTTGCCTTCCAATGCAGGGGGTGAGGGTTCGGTCCCTCGTCAGGGAGATAAGATCCCATATGCCTCTCTGCCAAAAAATCGAACATGAAACAGAAGCAATATTGTAACAAATTCAATAAAGTCTTTTAAAATGTGTGTGTGTGTTAGTCACTTAGTTGTGTCTGACTCTTTGCGAGTCCATGGATTGTAGTCCATCAGGCTCTTCTGGAATTCTCCAGGCAAGAATACTGGAGTAGGTTGCTATGCCCTTCTCCAGGGGATCTTCCCATCCCAGGGCTTGAACCCAGGTCTCCTGCATTGCAGGCAGATTCTTTGAGCCATCTGGGTAGACTGTTTGAGCTACCTGGGTCATTTTTAATGGTCCATGTCAAAATAAGTAAATAAAATCTTTAAAAAATAAAAAAGGAAGAAAGAATGAGTGAGACTCTTTCAGGGCCTGACACCATAGTTGATGAGCCAGTGTTTGCGCCTTCTCCTGGAGGAAGGAAATAAGACAGAATGGCAAGGCCAGTGCCTGGAGGCAACTGGGGTGTCTGTGTTGGTTTTCCTATTGCTGCTATACCAACACATGGTTATTATTTTATTGTTCTGGAAGTCGGAAGTCCCCTGTGGGTCTCACTGGGCTAAAGTCAAGGTTTTGGCAGAACTGGCTCCTTCTGGAGGATCCCAGGGAGACTCAGTCCTTTGGCTTTTCCAGCTTCTAGAGACCGCCTGTGGCTCAGAGGGTAAAGCATCTGCCTGCAATGCAGGAGACCTTGGTTCGATCCCTGGGTCATGAAGATCCCCTGGAGAAGGAAATGGCAACCCACTCCAGTACTCTTGCCTGAAAAATCCCATGGTAGGCTACAGTCTATGGGGTCGCAAAGAGTCGACATGACTGAGCGACTTCACTTTCACTTTCAGAGACCGCCTGAGTGCCTTGCCTTGTAGCCCTCTCCTCGCCTTCAAAGTGAGCATTGCATCACTCCAACCTCTACTTCTGTTGTGACATTGTCTTTTTCCTGATGAATGCTCTTGCTTTCCCCTTATAATGATTCTTGTGATGATTCTGGGCCCACTCTGATAATCCAGGATAACTGCCGGAATTATCCTACACACCTACTAGTGTAGTACCTTGTGTAAGTCGCCTCAGTTTCTTCATCTGTAAAGTGGGAATAGTAACAATACCTAACTTTAAGGGTTATCCTGGAGTTATCCTGAGGATCTCAAGATCCTCAGTTTAATCATGTCTGCATAGTTCCCTTTGCCATTCATAGTTTTCAGGGATTAGAATGTGAACATCTTTGGATGGGAGGTTCTATTAATACTATTCAGCCCGTCACAATAAACCACCATCCCAGTTTGCCTGAGACAACCAGTTTTAGCCTTGAAAATCTGGTGCCCTAGAATCTCCCTGCTGCTGCTTAGTCACTTCAGTCATGTCCGACTCTTAGCAACCCCATAGACAGCAGCCCACCAGGCTCCCCTGTCCCTGGGATTCTCCAGGCAAGAACACTGGAGTGGATTGCCATTTCCTTCTCCAATGCATGAAAATGAAAAGTGAAAGTGAAGTCGCTCAGTCGCATCCGACTCTTCGCGACCCCATGGACTGCAGCCTACTAGGCTCCTCCGTCCATGGGATTTTCCAGGCAAGAGTACTGGAGTGGGGTGCCATTGCCTTCTAGTCCCATGCAAACTGGGACTGCTGGCCTGCTAGCAGGAAGCCTCACATTAATGGTTAATACCCGGGCTATGGGCTTCCCAGGTGGCTCAGTGGTAAAGAAGCCACCTGTCAATGCAGGAGACACAGGTTTGATCTCTGGGTTAGGAGGATCCCCTGGAGAAGGAAATGGCAACCCACTCCAATGTACTTGCCCGGGAAATCCCATGGACAGAGGAGCCTGGCAGGCTACGTCCACAGGGTCGCAAAAGAGTCGGACATGACTTAGCAACTAAACAACAACCACCCAGGCTATACAGTTAGACAGAGCTGGATTAGAATCTCCTTTCAGTCACTTGCTAGGTGTAGTACCTTGTGCAAGTTGCCTCAGTTTCTTCATCTGTAAAGTGGGAATAATAACAATACCTAACTTTAAGGGCAGAAAGCAAAGAAGAACTAAAGAATCTCTTGATGAAAGTGAAAGAGGAAAGTGAAAAAATTGGTTTAAAGCTCAATATTCAGAAAACTAAGGTCATGGAATCTGGTCCCATCACTTCATGGGAAATAGATGGGGAAATAGTGGAAACAGTGACAGACTTTATTTGGGGCTCCAAAATCACTGCAGATGGTGACTGCAGACATGAAATTAAAAGACGCTTACTCCTTGGAAGGAAAGTTATGACCAACCTAGATAGCATATTCAAAAGCAGAGACATTACTTTGCCAACAAAGGTCCGTCAAGTTAAGGCTGTGGTTTTTCCAGTGGTCATGTATGGATGTGAGAGTTGGACTGTGAAGAAAGCTGAGCGCCGAAGAATTGATGCTTTTGAACTGTGGTGTTGGAGAAGACTCTTGAGAGTCCCTTGGACTGCAAGGAGATCCAACCAGTCCATTCTAAAGGAGATCAGTCCTGGGTGTTGTTTGGAAGGAATGATGCTAAAGCTGAAACTCCAGTACTCTGGCCACCTCATGCGAACAGCTGACTCATTGGAAAAAACTCTGATGCTGGGAGAGATTGGGGGCAGGAGGAGAAGGGGACGACAGAGGATGAGATGGCTGGATGGCATCACCAAATCGATGGACATGAGTTTGGGTGAACTCCAGGAGTTAGTGATGGACAGGGAGGCCTGGCATGCTGCAATTCATGGGATCGCAGACAGTCGGACACAACTGAGTGACTGAACTGAACTGCACTGAAAATCACTGCAGATGGTGACTGCAGCCATGAAATTAAAAGACGCTTACTCTTTGGAAGGAAAGTTATGACCAACCTAGAAGAAGACTCTTGAGAGTCCCATGGACTGCAAGGAGATCCAACCAGTCCATTCTAAAGGAGATCAGTCCTGGGTGTTCTTGCAAGGAGATCCAACCAGTCCATTCTAAAGGAGAACAGTCCTGGGTGTTCTTTGGAAAGAATGATGCTAAAGCTGAAATTCTAGTACTTTGGCCACCTCATGCGAAGAGTTGACTCGTTGGAAAAGATTCTGATGCCGGGAGGGATTGGGGGCAGGAGGAGGAGGGGACAACAGAGGATGAGATGGCTGGATGGCATCACTGACTTGATGGACGTGAGTTTGAGTGAACTCCAGGAGCTGGTGATGGACAGGGAGGCCTGGTGTGCTGTGATTCATGGAGTCGCAAAGAGTCGGACATGACTGAGAGACTGAACTGAACCAAACCGAACTCCTCCCACTGCACTGTGTATCTGTATTATGCATCAAACCAGACTTCTATCAGCAGGAACACCGGCTCAACCCATCACATACTCATAGCATCAACAAGACAATTCCTTAAAACAGAGCATGCCTTCTTGGTCTTATAAGGGGTCACATGACCCACGATGGCAGTTAGATCTGGATGATGTAAACCAGTCAATAATATGTCATTTAATGTACAGCCCTCTGTCTCAAAAAAACTTAAACTGTGTCTTGACTTCTAATGGGTGGAATAGTCCTCAGAGCTTTCTGAGATGCTCTTTCCAGGTTATAATTTTAACATTTGGATCAAATAAAGTCTTCCAATTCTTTCTTAGATAGATGAATTTTTTGTTGACACCAGGGAGGCAGACTGAGCTTCCTAGCTCTGACTCTAAGCCCATGGCTTACATTTACTCCTGGTCCTCTCTGGGTTCCCCAAGGCTGGGGCATTCATGCTGCTACTAAGTGACTCCCTTTCCCAAGCTGGGGTGCTGCTGGAGGGAAGAAGGATCATGAGGAAACCATGCATCTCTCCTACCCAAAGGGAACTTTGGGACCTGAGGGCTTTATTCTGAGTATCCTCAAAGGCTGGGCCTTGGGCGACCAGAGATTGGGCATTACACAAGGAATAGTCTGCCTCCATCCACAGGGAAAAACCTCCAGCAGTGGGAACGGCTGTCCCAGCAGACGGGGGGCTCCTTGTCCCCAAAGGCTGACGGCCTAGGTGTCTGGGGGCAGAGATAAAGGGGGAACCCCTGTCCTGACTGGAGAGAGATCACTCAGACCCTTCTGCTCAGACATACTCAAATCTCAGGGAGAATTTCCTGAGCCTTGCGATTGCTTTCTAAGGAAACTTATGAATTTTTAAAGGATCAAAGTTTTGTGACAGGCCCTCCAGCGAAGGAGCCTGTCACTCCATGAACCATATGTCAATATCCTCAAGTCATGGCTGCAGAGCCTTTGGGGGTGGGGAGGTGGGGAGAGTGGCAGGAGGTTGCAGAGCACCCATACTGTCCTTGCAAAGGGCATTTTGGCAGTTGCCCAGCCCATGTAAACATCAGGTTCTGATGTAAACTGTCTCTCACAGCGTCCAGTGTCTCTCCAACTTTCCCCAAAACATCTGAGTGGTTTCAGAAACTACCCTTGTGATGCCTGACCCAGCCTCAACTTCCTCCAGAGACTGAGTGGGCTGGTGAGTAAACAGCAGCTTTCCCCGGCCTGCCTTCCAGCGGGTAATTCCAACAGCCTCCAAGCTGCCGGGACTGTGCGTCCCAGGAGCACGGCAGACTTACCATCTGCCCATACTCCTTTTCCAAGGCTGCTTGTTTGCTGACTTGAGTCTGAGAGCCCCAAGGAGAGCAGGACACCGCGGCCCCAAGTCAGGCCACTCCATCTTTACTGTGAAACGCAAAACTCCTGAAGTCCAGATTGAACCACAAAATGTTCTTTGTTTTCTGGCAGAATGGGAGAGACCAGGGAGCTTTTTGACATCCACAGAGGCACACACACCCAAATCGCCTTTTGGGCTTCCCAGGTGGCTCAGTGGTAAAGAATCCACCTGCTAAGGCAGGAGCTGCAGGAGATGAGGGTTCAATCCCTGGGTGGGGAAGATCTCCTGGAGGAGAAATGGCAACCCACTCCAGTAGTCTTGCCCGGAGAATCCCATAGACAGAGGAGCCTGGTGGGGTCACACCTTGTAGGGTCCATGGGATCACAAAGACTTGGACATGACTGAGCACAATCACCCAGCCTCTACAGGTGCTGAGCGGCTGGAGCCAGAGGCTGGGCCTGGACCATCAGGATCTGTGTACCTGGCAGATCTGGGAAGGATGCATCTTCGTGACCCGGGACAGAGTACATGGTGCCCACAGAGCAGGCAAGAACCCAAGAAGGGCCCACAGTTCCCTTTCTCCATTTAGCAAGGAAGCCGCCTGGGTGAAGCAGAGCAGGCCCTTCTCCAGGCAGCAGCTGGGTGGGCAGGGCCTCCGTCTGGGCAAGGGTACCATGGCTGCTGAGAATCTTCAGGTAGCTGGGTCCCGGATGCCTCTTGCTTCGGGAACAGTGACATGCCCTGGGCCCTGGGCCCACTGTGGAACAGGCTACAGAACACCGACAGACTGGCAAGACGAGGAGGATCCCAGTGGCCCAGGCAGGGCTGGAGGCCAGACTGGGGACTCACGTCCGCACAGGGTGCAACGCTGCGGCTGCGGCCAAGACGGGGCAGGCAGACAACACCTCATTTCTTGACTTCCCTTCTGATTTAGGAGAAACAAACAGAGGCATTGGCCCCATGCCCACAGGGCCACTCACAGTAACTAGGGGTGGCTTGCACAGCAGTGAGGCCTGGGGGGCATCACTCCTGAGGCCAGGGTGATGGAGAAGGCGGGGTCTGGGGGGATGTGCCTCGTGGCCTCAGCCTCTGCTTGGTATGTGTGTTTGACACCCAGGACTCTGGGGCATCTTCTTGGCAGCAGCAGAAGGCAAGGGGTCCAGGCCCTCCTGGTCATTCAGATCCAGCCCCTTGTCTGTCTCTGCCTCACAGGCTCAGGCTCCCCAAGGTCTGAGTTGGGAGGCAGCTGGGTGGGGATACAAGCACAGAACAGCGGGACCTCCCGTATTGACAGGCTGGGTCCACCACTGGATGCGGAACCTCAGTTCCGGCCAGACGGGCCTCTGCCACCGGTGTGGTGCCACCAGGGTCACCGTGGCCTTCCAGAGGCGCCCAGCTGCCCTCTCAGCCCCAGTCCAGCCCTCATTTCTCAGAGACAGTCGTGGGCAAGGGGTCCTCCTTCCCTTCCTCCTCCACCGAGAACATAACGTCCCCACAGCTGCCCAGTGGCGGCTCCGTCTCCTGCTCCGGGTAGTGGGAGGCATAGTCCGTCTCCAGCTCCTCCTCCTCGAGTTCAGGCCCAGCTGGCCCCACTGGGCCTTGGCCCTCAGGCACCTCTGCCTTCACGGTCCCCACAATCACGGTGTCGGCTTTCATGATGTAGATGTTCTCTGCAAGGCAAAAGGGTGGAGGAGGTGAGGAGACCAGGGCCCCAGCTGTACAGAAGCCAAGAGGCAGAGGAAGGTCCCCATCCCAGCTCTGCCACTCCTGCTGTGTGGCCTCAGGGAGAACGCACAGCCTCTCTGATCCACAATAAACCCCGCTGACTTCACAGGTGTTCTGGGCTTCAAAGGAAATAAAATAGCTAGCAGTTGCCTGCTGAGGGGTTAAGGACTGGAGGTGCTCCTGATTTTCTTGACATTTCTGCAGGGATGGGGCAGGAGAGGAGAGGACAGGGTTAGGAGAGAAAGCAAGAAGTGGGGAGAAATCCGGGAACAACGATGTTGATATCAAGAGCGCCACTGAACACTGGCAGAGCTTAGCCTTGCCGGATGCTGCCTTGGATGTTTTCCACACATTAGCTTCTGAATCTTTACATCACTTCCAAAAGGTAGATAGCCTATTATTATACGATCCCCATTTACAGATGGAGCTCAGGGATGTTAAATGACCTGCCCAGCGTCACCAGGTAGTCAGTAGAAATCCCCAAAGAAACTCCACCCTGCCCAGCTTCCCTTTCAGCACCTATTCACGTGCCTAAAGCAGAAATCTGGGGTTTGCGGGGGCTGGAGGAGGGGAAGCAGGCGGCGGCAACATGTCCTGGTTTTCCTGAGATGCACTAGTTTTCAGAGTTCTGCGTCCCGGGAACCTCTTCAGTCCAGCCTAACCCAGACCACATCCTACAGAAACCTCAACCCTGTTAATAATTGCCAAGAGCCTGAGATCTGGACAGCTTTGCAGGGGCTGGTATATCTTGGTGTTTGTTGCTTATTGCTCTGTGCCTGCCTTGCAAACAGGAGGGCTGCCTGTGTGAACTGCATGGATGAATAACCAGCCCAGCCTGTTAGCGGCATTACCCGCGCCCCCTACCCCCACCCCCACTGACCTCCTGCTTCCAGGGCTTTGGAGTCTCAGGGGAGCTAAGTAAGCTGCCAAAGAAGCTGAGAAGTAGGGAGCCTGGCTTTCACCCAGATCAGCTAACTGCAAACTCCAGTAGGCTCAGCTTCTGATGGCCTTGAGCTCAGGGCAGGGTGCCAGCTCCCAGCCCCTCAGCCCTAGAACTCTCTCTGGAGTCTGAATGGGGAAGCTATCAAGAGGGAACTTGAGAGCTAGGGTGGGGTTCAGGATGCCTGCCTTGTTGGGGAACCCAGTTACACCCCTCTGCTTCAGGAGTCCTCCAAAGATTCTTGGGGCCCCTGCACCCTCAACCCCATTGCATAATCCAGTTTTTCTGATTTGGTCTTTGATACCTCTAGGAGAGAGAGAAGGTTACAAGAATGAAACAAGCTGTAGGCTGGGAGCACTCTACCCCCCAAAAGAGAGAGCATGGCCTCAGGTCACACACCCTCCACTAAAGCCTGCAGAACCTGACCGGAAGGGCTGGCAAAAGATAGAAGCCAGTGATGGTGAGGTGAGGGAGAACACAGAAGAGACCAGGCAGGACCAGAGATGAGTGAGGCAGACAGACAGACAGACAGAGAGGAGGAGGGGTGTGAATGAAGCGGGGTGTGTTTGTCCAGGTAGAAGCAGCCAAAGTTGGGGGGCCAGGCTGTCACCCCCTCACGTTCCTCGGGTCCTGATTCCCTGGGCTCTGTCCACCGCCACAGGGCTGCCCGCTCCCCAGCTGGGAGGGAGAAGGTCTTCCAGAAGCTGCTTGGATTTCCTTCCCCCATTCAGGGCTCCAGCATCCAAGGAAGTTGTCTTGGTTGGAGGTGGTGGGGTGGTGGTGGTGAAGGTGAAGGGACAGGGTTCCCTGTGCCTGGGGCCCAGAGTTAGAGGGGTAACCAGAGTGTGGTCCCCTTGGGAACTGGACCAGGGGGTACTCCTCTAGGGAGATGTCAGAAGAACAGAGCGCTCACCATCTCTTGAATGTTCCAGGAAGACCTCCTTCAAGCTTACGAACCAGGCTTATAGACCAGGTTGCCCAGTCCTGATTCCCTGGGCTCTGTCCACCGCCACAGGGCTGCCCGCTCCCCAGCTGGGAGGGAGAAGGTCTTCCAGAAGCTGCTTGGATTTCCTTCCCCCATTCAGGGCTCCAGCATCCAAGGAAGTTGTCTTGGTTGGAGGTGGTGGGGTGGTGGTGGTGAAGGTGAAGGGACAGGGTTCCCTGTGCCTGGGGCCCAGAGTTAGAGGGGTAACCAGAGTGTGGTCCCCTTGGGAACTGGACCAGGGGGTACTCCTCTAGGGAGATGTCAGAAGAACAGAGCGCTCACCATCTCTTGAATGTTCCAGGAAGACCTCCTTCAAGCTTACGAACCAGGCTTATAGACCAGGTTGCCCATGCCCCAGTCCTGCTGGGAGCCTGGTACCTCCTTCTACCCACCCCTGCCAAACACTTCCAGAGCCCCAGCCCTGTGGTTCCAGGCACTGTGCTCAGCAAGGACTCAAACATTCAAACTAGGACTTCTTAGGAAAGTTGCAGGAGAATGTCTTCAGCAGTATTTCCCAAAATACATCCTTTTCCAATAAAACTTGCTGCTGCTGCTAAGTTGCTTCAGTCGTGTCCGACTCTGTGCGACCCCATAGACGGCAGCCCACCAGGCTCCCCCATCCCTGGGATTCTCCAGGCAAGAACACTGGAGCGGGTTGCCATTTCCTTCTCCAATGCATGAAAGTGAAAAATGAAAGTGAAGTCTCTCAGTCGTGTCCGACCCTCAGTGACCCCATGGACTGCAGCCTTCCAGGCTCCTCCACCCATGGGATTTTCCAGGCAAGAGTACTGGAGTGGGGTGCCATTGCCTTCTCCAAATAAAACTTGCTGAAAGCTGCAATTCCAAAAGTTTCAGTTTGGTGCTAATGGTTCTGCCCTCGAGAGTTCCATCTACCAATCCCTGCTACAGAAATATGCAGGATGATCACAAACGCCTCTTGGAATGATCTCAGTGATGGTTAACCCTCCAGAGAAGACAGAGATGGAGCCCATTAAGACCCTGCCTCTTGGGGAGCTTAAAGCCAGGTGGGATGGGGGGAAACTGCAAACACAGTCACACTGCTGGGAGCTGAGGACATAAGGTGGAGAGGCCTGGGTTCTGGGGGTATCCAGAGGGTGTCTCCTAGACAGGAGAGTGGCGAGGGCGGGGAAGGCTTCCTGGAGGAGGAGGCAAATACGCAAGGTCCTGGGACATCAGGAATTTATTCAAGACTTCCCCTAGTGGTCCAACAATTAAGACTCCTCACTTACTCTGTGAAGGGCATGGGTTCGATCCCTGATTGGGGAACTAAGATCCCACAGGCTAAGTGGAGCAGCCAAAAAAGAAAAGACTTGACTAGATTCAAGGAGGTGGAGTTGACTATTTCAGGTGAGGAAGAAGCTCCCATAGAGAAGCTCAGATGTGAGAGAGGGCTCCAAAAATTAGAAAACTGCCTCTGAGAAGGGGGAGCAGACCTGCAGGGTTGGGAGGCAGGCGAGCCTGGTGGGGAGGAGAAGCAGCAGCCTGGAATTCACACTGCAGGGAGCAGGGACTCCTTGGAAGGCTTCAAGCATGGGTATAATATGGGCAAGTATCCATTTTGGTAGAAGCGCTCTTGATGTACCAGGGTGAGGGGAGGAGGAAGGAGACTTGAGAGTGGAAGGTTCACCTTCGCTGGAGGGAGGCTGCAGTTTGGGGCACCAGGGGAAATCACTTCTTCCTCCTGAACTGATGTTTCTCCAATTGTAAAATGGAGGGACTGACTCGATCCTCAGAAGGAGAGGTGACCAGCGCGCAG
>SJXQ01012374.1:44260-81847 GCA_006408695.1 Aepyceros melampus
GTCAGAAGCTGCTGCCATCGCCTGGTGGCCGCCAGGGGCAGAAGAGGCCAGAACCTCCTGGAGCAACATGTGAAACTCAACCACTCAGGAGGCCATCATGGTGATAGAGAGAGGGTGGTGGGTCCTGAGGATCCTTTCTGAGCCCCCGAGTCAGGCACGCCTAAAGCCAGATGGCCGCAGAGCCCTTTAGGCTCGGCCGGCGTGAATTCAGCCTTCTATCACGTGTGCCCGAAACAGCCCACATGACCAGTCTCACCGGCATCACACTTCCGATAGTGTGGGCTCAGGACACACCTGGTGGGCTCAGGCCACAGTGATCCTCAGGGGACAAACTTCAACTTCTCACCCTAAACTCCACCCTCCTCTCCAACTTTTCTCTCGATTTAAACAGGGCGTCAGGTCACGGCCAAGTATATGTTGACCCTTAACCACAACCAGATGGCCAACTGGAAAAGCTAGAGATGGTCCCCAGAGATGTGTCTACACCAGGGTGAGTCAGCTCCCAGGCACTGAGTCCTCTGGGAGCGCACGCCCCCTTATACTCACAAGGGGACCACCTACAGGGTCTTGACTTTTGTTGCCTTTAGGTGTGGACAGCTGACCAGAGAACTTGCATATGAAGAGGCCAGCCGGCTGAGTCACCTCTGGAACTCTGTCTGACCTCAGCTGCTCTGGGGAACCAGCCTCCTCAAATCCTAGCGGAAATGCATGCTGGGGGCCAACCAGCCATGATAAAATGACCCAATGGGCAATTTGAACCTGCTGCGTAGACACCAGGTCACTTTGGGGGACAATCTTCCACGTCCATTTTAAATGACCATTCGCAGGTAAAGTGTCTAAAGGGGAAATGGATCAGAATCATGGTCAAAAGAAACACATGTGTAAAATGACACAATGCTTGATTACTGAGTTAACAAACAAATCTGGGAACTGCTATTCCCAGCAGAGCAGTCACCTTAGGAGGCTCGTGGCTCTCTCCCAAGAGGTAGCCACTGTCTAGTGCCCCAGCCAGCATTTTGAGAATGTTGTCCAGCCTGAGGCACATTCTTTTAAATGAAGTCAGAGAAGCCAAATCTTTATCCTGTGAGAGTGATTTTTGAGTTCTGCAAACAGCCAACTGTCATTTGGCAGCGAATCATGGAGGGGAGAAAGTATGTGACAAAGTAACAAGACAGAATAAACAAAAATGATAAAACACAGTCCTGGAGAGGATGTGGGTAAACAGGAACACAGCTGCTCATGCCCTGTGAACTGGTTCCCTCTTTCCCAAGAACCATCTGACAGTGAAAACTTCACACACTCTCACTTAGTAATCCCTCTTTGGGGACACACCCTCAGGAAATAACTCAAAGGAAAGTAACCAGGCTGTGCACAGCAGTGGAGCCTATGATAAGCAAAAAACTGAAAATGAGCCAGATGCCAAACAAGGAAGCAGCTTAGTAGTCCTGCATTGGAGGCCTGCTTAGCCATGCAACCCCGGCACAGTCCTTCACCTCTCCCGGTCTTAGTTCTCTCCTCTGGAAGAGGGGCAAGATCATGCCCCTTCAGAGGGTTTTTATGAAGATTAAATGAGATCTCAGAAGAGAAGGTGCCCAGGAATCAATCATGTTAAGAGCATATTCTCTCTCTCTCATGTTTTTGAGTTTCTGTAGGCTTTACCGGGATAAGTTAACACAAATCAAGATTCCATCAACCATCGTTTCTTAATTTATAAACTCAGCAGAGACTTTGGTTCATATATGAAAGGGTGAGAATATTAGTCACTCAGTCATGTCCGACTTTTTGTGACCACATGGACTATACAGCCCAGTCCACCAGGCTCCTCTGTCCATGGAATTCTACAGGCAAGAATATGGAGTGGGTAGACATTCCCTTCTCCAGAGGATCTTCCCGACCCAGGGATGGAGCCCAGGTCTCCCGCATTGCAGGTAGGTTCTTTACCATCTTAGCCCCTGGTCCTTATATGTGTACATACAAAACATAACACATTTCAACATAAACAGAGTCCCACTGGAACATTTTGCCAGTTAACAGAAAGCCAATTTCCCTTTCCCTAAATGTCTTCAAAATTGAGTCCCCACTGTTTACTTCTCGCTGGAACTAGTCCCTTGTGGCTAGGGACACTGGAGTTCTATCCTATCTACTGAACAAAAAAATAATCGTTTTCAAGTTTTAATTTGGGAGCACATACTCTTGATAGGTTGGGATGAAAATGACACTGAACTCATATGGTCTTCCTCCTCCAAACCCATGACTTCAATCAAAACACTAGACCAATTCCAACAGAGGATCATCCTATAGCTTAACTGACAAGCACTCCTCAAAACTGCCACGGTCATCAAAAGCTGGGAAGGCCAGAAACTGTCAGAGGCCAGGGGAGCCTAAGGCACAAATGCAAAGTGGTGTCCTGGGTGGGGTCCTGGAGCAGAAGCATGCTAGGCAAAGCCAAGTAGATCTGAACAGAGTATGGACTTCACATAATAGTGATGTATCAGTATTGCTTTTATTCTGACAAACGTACTGCAGTAGAATAAGATGTTTATAATAGAGGAAATTGGGTGTGGGCTATATTTCCACTAACCTCTCAAATTTTCTGTAAGTCTAAAACTTTTCTTTAAAATGAAGTCTGTTTAGATTTTTTAAATTAAAACATTAAAAAGGGAAGGAAAAAAAACAAAAAGGAAGGTGGCTAGAATGCTCCCTAGCCCCAACGGGGCCCCAGGATACTCCCATGGCTTGACACTTCATCACACTGAAAAGAACACCAGCTTTCAATACCGTCTCTCAGAAACCAGCAAACAATAATGTCAAGGTGAAAAGGCAGAATCCAGATGGTATCAACCTCGGCCTATAGCCGTGTTACAACCTGCCTGTGTTCTTTAATAAAGACCTAGAACGAACGGTGCCAACTGCAGAGGTCAGATTTCGTAAGGGCTTTTACCCTCAAAAAATTTTGCTTTAGTTCCCTGTCTTCATTCACTGGTAACCTTGCTTTTTTGGAATAATCACAGTCTTCTCACAAATGTGTCCAGCGTCCCAGGAAACAAATCCAGGGACAAACTGGGCTTGGCGGCCCCCTCCGTCCCCATAGAGAAGTGCATGGCTTCCCAGAGCTGCTCTGAGGGCTGCTCAAGCCAAGCATGTGGGTTCTGACACCCAGGTTATCCATCCTTTTCATCCCTGTTGCTGTCTGCTGTCAGTTCCATCCCCTGTCTGGCCTGGGGTTCTGGCTGCTGTGGGAAGTGGAACAGACCCAAGGAAGGAGTTTGGCAACAGGCAGCCTTAGATTCCAGTCCAGGAAGGGGCAGGGAATTATTACAAGCTAAGCTGGGAACATGGTAATGGAGTGTTCCAGGGAACCCCCTGGCGGTCCAGTGGTCGGGACTCAGCACTCTGACCGCCAAGGGCTGGGGTTTGATCTTTGGTCAGAGAACTAAGATCCCACAAACTGCATGGACCAGCCAAAAAAAAGAAAAAAAAAGTTTTCTTCCTTCAATTAAAAAATAAATTAAAAAAAAAGATTTAAAAAGAGATGAACCCCAAACACAGAAAGATGGGAACAAAAGGACACAGGAGCCAGCTTGAAGGGGCCCTCACTGGCCTCACCCAGGACAATTTGAACATCAAATTAAGTGACGACGACAGTGGAGTAAGAAAGGAATCACACATCCAGACAGACAAACATACAGAAACAGAGGAAAGGCTGATGATGCACCGGTTATTCACAGAGCCTCAAAGTACCTCCCCTCACCTTAGCGGAGACCACAGAGGAAAGAGGACTGCGTGGTGGCGAAGGCTGGCAGACACCACGCTCATCCAGGCCTTCGGGTGGACATGCAGGAGAAGGGACAAAGGGAAAGCTGGCGGGGGTGGGGATGGGGTGGACACCTCACTGCAGAGTCAGGCAAACCCAGGGTGAGGGGCAGCCACAGAATCACCAGTGGAATCTTCCAAAATGGCAAGGTCATGACCAGGAGGAGAAACTCAGACTAGAGGGGACAAAGACACAGTGGGCAAATGCCGCAGGAGAGGCTGGACTGCATTCAAGGTATTGTTACCAGGGCACGAAGAAAGTCGACTGGGGTCTGGACCTAGCGGGTGGTGACAGCGCAAAGCGAATTCTCTGATGTTGACGATTTCACTGCGGTTGTGTGGAAGACACACTCAGGTATTCAGGGGTGAAAAAGCATGAAGTCAGTAACTTATTCTCAAATAGTTCAGGAAAAATACGTTCACTGTACTTTTCTGTATGTTTGAAGTTGTTTCAAAACAAACAAAGCAGTGTTTCCAACTTAAAACTGCCTGAAGTAACAGATAAAGTAATGATGACAGTGTCTTTTTAAATGAAGGGTTAAAAGACTCTCAGTGAGTGTTTTTCAACCAGGAGAGATGTTTCCCCTCCAGGGCACATGTGGCAATACCTGGAGACATTGCTGGCTGTCACAGATGGGACATGCTGCTAGTATCTGATGGATCTACAGACCAGGACTGCCTGACATCCTGTAACACACAAGACAATCCCCACAGCAAAGAAAGATCCCAGGCAGGTGTCAACAGTGCCAGGGTACCCTTTATGCAAAAATCTACCCAGCACCACCAACAAAATCCTGGTCGGTCATACTGCTCATTAACCAAGTGGCCTTAGACAAGCTTCTTCATCTTCCCGTGCCTCAGCTTTCTCATCTGAGAAATGGGTATAACAGGCCTCTGGGAGGAATAAGATGAGAACACACATGTACTTAGGGAGATGCCTGCCCCCGAGGACACACGCCACCAAGTCAAATCCATTCAGGGATGAGGGTGAGCATCAAATAGGCACCTGTCCAGATCACTGCTAACCACACCTGGGGCTCCCTAAGGCCTGGAGTTCTGAGACCAGGACGACTGAGGCCAGATTATTGCCACTCTGCTTGAGCTGGTCAGAAAGCTTGGCAGGGTACTTGCCGGACCCAGCACAGGGCCACTAAGAAGTGCATGGCGGATTCACAAAGGAGCGGACAAATGCACAAAGACTCCTGCACCCCTCCAGCTCCCACTGCACCCACCCTGCTCAGTCCACCCACATCTTGCAGCCTCCGTCACCGTCACCTCCTTCCCTGGGAACTGGACCCCAAGGACCCACCGGAAGCCAGCGCGCCAGAAATGGCACCAAACAGGGTGGACACCACTGAGCCCCAGGCTCAGTTCCTGGTAGGTCTGACTTTTTAAGAGAAGGTGCTTTTTGTCTTTTCTCTCTCTCTCTCTCTTTTTTTTTGGTATGTGTGTGACAAAACTGCTATCATGGAGGTTTGAAGAAAAAAATAAACTGACAGCAATGGAAACTCTAATACTAGAAAAATGTCAAGAAAGCAAACGCGGGTTTCAATGAGACACTGAGCCTGACAGCTCATGGAAAAAAGCTTGAAACTGTCAAAACACAAAAAGCCCCCTTGCGAAGAGAACACAAGCACCTGCTTGTGAAACTCATCAAACCCAAAACACGCTTTGCACGCTGTGTTCGGGGGCCCAAGTCAGAACCAGGCTAGGGCAAAGCTTTCCATGGGCCCTGCGGACGTGGGGGCGAGGAGGTCTGAGCTGACCACTGGGTGTCAGGCTGGGCACTGGGTGGTGGAGAACCCATGGGGAGGGATGGGGTAGGGAGGAGGAGGGTAAAGGCTGACATCTCCGCCAATGAGATCTGCCGGCTCCAGGACCAGTTCCTGAGTCTGCCCATGGCAACTACAGACAGCGTGGCCCTGGGTCTCGTCTCTTCATTATGAAATGAAGAGCATCACCCATTTCCCATGGAGCTTCTGGGTCTGTGAGACCATCATAGGACCCTGCCTTGAAACCAGAAAGGAAGCTCAAACCGTTTGTGTTTGCTCCTTCCCCTGTGGTCAGGGCCCATACACAGTAGGTGCTCAATCAATGCTTGTGGCACGTTGAGGAGGACCTTGTCCTGCCTTGAAAGATATCGCCCAGGGGAGAAGAAATACTTGGCACACGATGGCTGGGGTCCCCCCCTCCTGCCCCCTGCCAGGTGAGAGCTGAGTCTGCTGCCTGGATGGGTGGGGCACAGAAAGCTGCCTGGAAGAGGTGGTCAGGAGGCTGGCCAGGGATCAGAGAGAAGAGTTCAGATCAACTGAGAACTCAGAAGCCCTGGACTCCTGGTGAGAAAAAAGGCCCCAGACACAGGGGAGCTGTCAGCAAAACAGCAGCCATGATCTGCAAATGCTGACTGCGCACAGGCTCTGCACACAGCGCTTAACAGGCCCCGACACAACGGACCCACACAGCCACTCTCTGAATCAGACCCCACCTCCAAGGCAGCGCTAGTGCTAAAGAACCCGGCTGCCAATGCAGGAGACAGAAGAGACATGGGTTCGATCCCTGGGTCAGGAAGATCTCCTGGAGGGAGGGTATGGCAACCCACTCCAGCATTCTTTCCTGGAGAATCCTATGGACAGAGGAGCCTGGCAGCCCATAGGATCACAAAGTGTCGGACACGACTGGGTGACTTGGTACAGATGAGGAAGCTGAGACATGGAGGAATTAAACGATTCACCCAAAGTCATGTAGCTCGTAGTGCAGAATCAGGACTCTAGCCCTGTTAGCCTGCTCCCCCCACCCCAACCCCTACCCCCTGGGCACCAGCAGGAGGGAAGGGGCAGGGGAAAAGACAAGGAGACTGGGAAGGAAGGAGAGAGAGAAGAGAGGAAGGGAAGGCCTCTCCTGAGGCCATGGCCGAGGAGAAAATGAAGGACAAGGTGAATTTTGAAGCTTCGGGCCCAGACCGCATCCGACGCTGAAGGGAACATGTCACAGTTTCCACCCACATTATATTCCCATCACATACGAGGTTGCACAGAAAGGAGGAGCAGCTTGTGGGAACCCCCCCACACAGAGGGCGCCCCAGGGAGTTCTGGCCCACCGTGCAGAGCTGCGGTGCAGCCGCGCACAGCCCTTTTGGGCCCCTGGACACTCACCCACAGGCTCCAGCGTGGGCCGGAAAGTCTGGACTGGGTAGCACAGATGCAGCTCTGAAATGACAGCAGCGGGAGGACTGGGGTGCCAGCCTCAGAGAGTTTCAGTGGGCAGGACGGGAAAAGGACCCAGGCCGGGCCAGCACAGGGCACCCTGCCCTCCCAGGGCCCCAAGGATACGTGCACTCACTCGTCCAATCCACTTCCTGCAGGCCCTCCGGTGGCACAGGACGAAGGAGCTGAAGCTGACGACCACCACCAGTACCAGGATCACCCAGAAGAGGACAGGTCCTGGAACACAGTGGTGCCCTGCACTCTCACCCTGACCCCCTGGCAGGGAGCCAGGGGCCCTGCAGCAACCACACAGCACAGCCCTCACCCCAGACTGCTTCCTCCTCCCGGACACAGGCTCCACTGTTGCTGACAGGACCTGGTCCTTTCCCAAGCCAGAAGAGAAACCCAGATCCTACCTATAGCTATCTGGTCCAGCCCTCACCCACCTGTCCTTTCTCACCTGGCTCTGGGAAGCCCATGGGGAGCTAACGAGTTGAAGGATGCACAAACCATTGCTAGAGGGGGAGAAACGGAGAGGGCAAGGAGGCAGAATGAAGAGGGAATTGAGGTCCGATAGGATGAGATCCGGGGACTGGGGAGGAAGGCAAGTGTGATGGCCAGTCCCGGGCGGCTGGCAGACAGAGCAACAAAGAGGGTGAAGTTAGGAGTCTGGCACAACCCCCGGCCCCTCCTCTGGACTGGAAACTCCACGAGGGCAGGCACACCTCCTCCGCAGAGAAGCACGCTCAGCAAGTGCTCCTTGAACAAGGAGTCAACAGCCCTATGCCGTGGGTGCCAGGACCATCTCCATTTTACAATGGAGGGAAGCTGATGTTTGCAAAGATTAACAGGCCCAAGGTCACCCAGAGGGTAGGAATCATAGCTCAGGCCAGGCCAGCGCGACTCCAGAGCCCACGCTGTTCATCACTGCTGCTGCTGCTGCTGCTGCTGCTAAGTCACTTCAGTCGTGTCCGACTCTGTGTGACCCCATAGACGGCAGCCCGCCAGGCTCCCCCATTCCTGGGATTCTCCAGGCAAGAACACTGGAGTGGGTTGCCATTTCCTTCTCCACTGTTCATCACTATCTGGATATATTTCATTATCTCTTAGTACTTAACTTGCCTCTTTTTTTTTTTTGCCCCTTTGTCACTTATGAAAATAACATATAGTTATTATTTTTTAAAATCCATGTTTAGGTGCTGAAAAAGTAGCATGTACCCAATAGCTTCCCTGGTGCCTCAGTGGTAAAGAATCCACCTCCCAATGCAGGAGACACTGATTCTGTCCCTGGGTGGGGGAAGATCCTCTGGAGAAGGAAATGGCTACCCACTCCAGGATTCTTGCCTGCTAAGAATGACTTAGCGAACGAACAATAACAACACGTACCAGATAAGTGCTTCTCAGACATTCCTGTGCCTATGAGTCTCCTGGGCACCATGTTAAAATGCAGAGTCTGATTCGGTTGGCTCGGGGAGGCTCGTAATTTGCTTTTCTAACAAATTGTTAAACTGCCAAATCCAGGACCTCGCAGAGGGCTGGCTGAGAACTACCGCCACCTGGTGTCCAACACTAGAACTGCAAGTCCTTAAAATCGCAAGCCGGGAGCCGGTAATGCCCGGGTATATCATTCTCTGCTTACTGCCCTTTGCGTATACGCTGTTACAACGTTAAAAGGTAAGAAAGCTGAAGCCCAAGGAAGTAAGAAACTAGTCAAGATCATGAGGTAGTGGTGGTTTAGTCACACAGTCCTATCCGACTCTTGTGACCCCATGGACTGTATGTAGCCTGCCAGGCTCTTCTGTCCATGGAATTTTCCAGGCAAGAATACTGGAGTGGGTTGCCATTTCCTTTTCCAGGGCATCTTCCTGACCCAAGGATTGAACCCACATCTCCTGCACTGCAGGCGGATTCTTTACCACTGAGCCACCAGGGAAGCCCAGTCAAGGTCATGAGATTAGTCACCAAATATTTCGTGAGTAGCAATTATGGGCCATGGAGAAGAAGCTGAGAATAAAATCCCTGCTCAGAAGAATCAAGGAATAATCTCTAGCAAGCGACAGAGCCACAGCTCCAGATCAAGAAGCCTAAGACCTGGGGTCAACTTTGTTCCCAGGACTTCCCAACCCCAACTCTTTTCCCCCACCAAGTGATGCTGTTGAGAGAATGAGAAGCCTCCCTCCTTTGGTCCCCAGGGAGGAAGGCCCTGCTTCATGGGGGTGATCATTACCTGAAACCAGAACTGGCTTTCCCGTGGAGGAGAAGGAGATGGGAGCACTGGTTGAGACTGGGGTGTCCTCCCAGGCATGGGTGACACCCTCTCCATGCTCCTTACCAGTCAGGGAGTCAGCCAGGGAGACCAAGGAGGGAGTGGGGCTGCAGAGAGAGAGGCCAGAGGTAAGATGGACGACTGAGATGGAAACAGAGGTCTGAGACCCCAGCTCCTCTGCCAACAGTCTCCACCAGGCACTTCGAGGGCAGGGCCTGGGTTTCTAGGCCTTCTGGCCTTCCACGGTGCCAGCACAGACATAGACTCACAGTCTCCAAAATGACCTGCGGGCTTGGCCTAGAGATCCAGCCCAAGCTCCACTGCCATCCCTAGCCAGCTGCCCCCTGCCCCCAGGCAGGGCCGGTGGAGAGAGAGGCCCAAGGAGTCACCTGGTAGGCACCCCACGGTCCTCTGGGCTGGTGCTGCAGTCAGGAGGGCTCCCCGGTCCAGGTGGCTCATAGGTGGTGCCTGTCTCAGCCATACCTGCGGGGAGTGGGTTAGAAACAGTGGCAAGGATGGTTACCAAAGGGAAAAGCGGGGAGGAGGGATAAACTGGGAAAGGGGATTAACAGATATACACACTGTTATATATAAAAGAGATAAATAACAGGGACGTACTGTATAGCAAGGAGCTATATTCAATATCTTGTAAATCAACCGTGCTTCAAATTTTTAAATTAAATTAAAAAAATAACTCAGTGCCAAAGAGCCTGACGCATCAGGACTGGTGACTTCTGGGGAGGCAGCACCACGGGGCCGGAAGGACACGGCAGCTGGGCAGACCCGTCTGTGTCCTGGCTGTCTCCTTGCTTCCTCCCTCTCTTCTCCCTTCCCTCCATGCAACAACTCTTTACTGAGCACCTGCTGCGTGCTGGGAATTGAGACAGAGCTGTGAGCAAACCAGAAAAGATTTGCACCCCTGGGGGCCAACCGGCTGGGGGGTTCATAGACTCGGTGTCACATGAAGGCAGATGGGGTCCCTGTAATGGCAGGCTCGATCTCATCTCACTAGGGAGGCTTCCCTGAGGAGGGAGGTGTTAGCATGTGAGTGGGAGCGGGAGTTTCTAAGCAGGGGAAACAAAAGGTGGGGAAACCACAGAGATGGGAGGGAGGAGATGGAGTCATCAAAGAAGCAGAGGTGACCCCAGTGCCCATCCGATGGTAAAATGTAGTATCTCTGAATGCTGGAATACTGTATGGCAATAAAAGAAATGAAGTACTAACACAGCTGGGAGCTTCCCTGGTAGCTCAGACGGTGAAGAATCTGCCTGCAATGCAGGAGACCCAGGTTCGATCTCTAGGTCGGGAAGATCCCCTGGAGAAGAGAGTGACTACCCACTCTAGTATTCTTCCCTAGAGAATCCCATGGACAGAGGAGTCTGGCAAGCTACAGTCCATGGGGTGGCAAAGAGTCGGACACCACGGAGTGACTAAACGTATTAATACAGCTACAGCATGGATGAACTTCAAAAGCTCAGTGAAAGAAGCCAGACACAGAAGAATACATCTTATGGAAATATCCCCCAAAAGTTAATCTAGAGTAACAGAAAGTAATTTCCAGGCCAGAATACTGGAGTGGGTTGCCATTCCCTTCTACAGGGGATCTTCCTGACCCAGGGATCGAACCCACATCTCTCAAGCTTCCTGCATCGGCAGGCGGGTTTTTTACTACCAGCACCACCTGGGTAGCTATGAGTATTTGTGTACAAGCCTTTGCAAAAACATAATTTCACTTCACTTGAGTACCTAGGAAGGGGAAGGCTGTGTCACTGTGCTGACAGAATGCCTTTGAGGACCAGTTCAAGCACAGTCACTTCTGATCTGACCCAGCCACCCCTTGTCACAGATGGAGAGAACCACAGAGCCAGAGCTCGAAGCAGAAATCAGGGCTTCCAAGTCCCAGCCTGGAGCACTTTTCATGGGACTGCGCTGCCTCCTACTGGGGACTGAGCATTTTCTTCAAGTTTATGATTAACTGTTTTACTAGGGCAGAAGGAAATGGCCCACATTTGAAGTAGGTCCAGCCTAGCTACTAGCCCTCTCCACTCCCATGCTCCTGGGGGGGGGGGGGGGGGACTCGAAGCAGAAATCAGGGCTTCCAAGTCCCAGCCTGGAGCACTTTTCATGGGACTGCGCTGCCTCCTACTGGGGACTGAGCATTTTCTTACAAGTTTATGATTAACTGTTTTACTAGGGCAGAAGGAAATGGCCCACATTTGAAGTAGGTCCAGCCTAGCTACTAGCCCTCTCCACTCCCATGCTCCTGGGGGGGGGGGGGGAGGGCACAAACCCCTTCCCATAAGTGATATAAAGCAAACCCCCCACCTGCCCATGCTTCTCTTATAAAAAGCTCTCATTATGCCTCTTAGATTTTTCCTGACTTTAACATTTTGAAGAGAATGTAAGGCCAGAATTAATTTTCTTCTTGGATTACCAGAGTCCTGAGGACCTGCCTCTTAAGAAACCTATATGCAGGTCAGGAAGCAACAGTTAGAACTGGACATGGAACCACAGACTGGTTCCAAATAGGAAATGGAGTACATCAAGGCCGTATATTGTCACCCTGCTTATTTAACGTCTATGCAGAGTACATCATGAGAAACATTGGGCTGGAAGAAGCACAAGCTGGAATCAAGATTGCTGGGAGAAATATCAATAACCTCAGATATGCAGATGACACCACCCTTATGGCAGAAAGTAAAGAACTAAAGAGCCTCTTGTTGAAAGTGAAAGAGGAGAGTGAAAAAGTTGGCTTGAAGCTCAACATTCAGAAAACTAAGATCATGGCATCTGGTCCCATCACTTCATGGGAAATAGATGGGGAAACAGTGGAAACAGGGTCAGACTTTATTTTGGGGGGCTCCAAAATCACTGCAGATGGTGATTGCAAAAGATGGTGATGAAATTACAAGACACTTACTCCTTGGAAGAAAAGTTAGGACCAACCTAGATAGCATATCAAAAAGCAGAGACATTACTTTGCCAACAAAGATCCATCTAGTCAAGGCTATGGTTTTTCCAGTAGTCATGTATGGATGTGAGAGTTGGACTGTGAAGAAAGCTAAGCACCGAAGAACTGATGCTTTTGAACTGTGGTGTTGGAGAAGACTCTTGAGAGTCCCTTGACTGCAAGGAGATCCAACCAGTGCATCCTAAAGGAGATCAGTCCTGGGTGTTCATTGGAAGGACTGATGCAGAAGCTGAAACTCCAATACATGGGCTGGAAGAAGCACAAGCTGGAATCAAGATTGCTGGGAGAAATATCAATAACCTCAGATATGCAGATGACACCACCCTTATGGCAGAAAGTAAAGAACTAAAGAGCCTCTTGTTGAAAGTGAAAGAGGAGAGTGAAAAAGTTGGCTTGAAGCTCAACATTCAGAAAACTAAGATCATGGCATCTGGTCCCATCACTTCATGGGAAATAGATGGGGAAACAGTGGAAACAGGGTCAGACTTTATTTTGGGGGGCTCCAAAATCACTGCAGATGGTGATTGCAAAAGATGGTGATGAAATTACAAGACACTTACTCCTTGGAAGAAAAGTTAGGACCAACCTAGATAGCATATCAAAAAGCAGAGACATTACTTTGCCAACAAAGATCCATCTAGTCAAGGCTATGGTTTTTCCAGTAGTCATGTATGGATGTGAGAGTTGGACTGTGAAGAAAGCTAAGCACCGAAGAACTGATGCTTTTGAACTGTGGTGTTGGAGAAGACTCTTGAGAGTCCCTTGGACTGCAAGGAGATCCAACCAGTGCATCCTAAAGGAGATCAGTCCTGGGTGTTCATTGGAAGGACTGATGCAGAAGCTGAAACTCCAATACTTTAGCCACCTCATGCAAAGAGCTGATTCACTGGAAAAGACCCTGATGCTGGGAGGGATTGGGGTCAGGAGGAGAAAGGGACGACAGAGGATGAGATGGCTGGATGGCATCACTGATTCGATGGACATGAGTTTGGGTAAACTCTGGGAGTTGGTGATGGACAGGGAGGCCTGGCGTGCTGCGATTTATGGGGTCGCAAAGAATCAGACATAACTGAGTGACTGAACTGAACTGAGGAACCCTCCGCTTTTTGGAGGTTTTCACATAAACAGTAGGAGGTGGCAGGGAGGTTCAAGAGGGAGGGGGCATATCTATATGATCAATTCATGTTGATACATGGCAGAAACTTCCCTGGTAGCTCAGACAGTAAAGCATTCGCCTGCAATGTAGGAGACCCAGGTTTGATCCCTGATCAGGAAGATCCACTGGAGAAGGAAATGGCAACTGACTCCAGTATCCTTGCCTGGAAAATCCCATGGACAGAGGAGCCTAGCGGGCTAGAGTCTGTGGGGTTGCAAAGAGTCGGACACGACTGAGTGACTCACACACACACACACACACAGAGCAGAAATCAACACAATATTGTAGAGTGATTAAAAATCAGCAGATTAGGACTTCCCTAATAGCTCAGTGGTAAAGAATCTGCCTGCCAATGCAGAGACACAGGTTGGATCCCTGATCTGGGAGGATCCCACATGCCGCGAAGCAAATAAGCCCATGCACCGTAACTATTGAGCCTATGCTCTACAGCCCACGAGTCACAACTACTGAAGCCCACGCGCCCTACAGCCCGTGCTCTGCAACAAGAGAAGCCACTGCAGTATGCCCACATACTGCAACTAGAGAGCGCCCCCACCCACCGCAACTAGAGAAAAGCCCTGCAGCAACAAAGACCCAGCACAGCCAAAAATAAATAAACAGAATTATTTCTTTTTTAAAAAGTAAATTAAAAGACATAAAAAAAAAAAAAAAAAGACGCTGTGTCTTTCCATACGGTCACCAGACTATTACCTGAATTAGTTGAAGCTTGGAGACCTTGGGCTATGAGGAAGATAACACAATTGTTATGATAATTTCTACTTGTATTTGAGATGTCCTGGGGATTCAGTGAGAGTTGACTTGGAGAGGACTGGAGGAGCTCTTTTGCTCAAGAACACTAACTGTAGCTACACCCAGGAAACAATGGAAACAGTGAAAGACTTTATTTTCTTGGGTTTGAAAATCACTGCAGCTGGCGACTGCAGCCATGAAATTAAAAGACACTTGCTACTTGGAAGAAAAGCTATGACAAACCTAGACAGCATATTAAAAAGCAGAGACATCACTTTGGCAACAAAGCTCCATCTAGTCAAAGCTATGGTTTCTCCAGTAGTAGTCATGTATGGATGGGAAAGTTGGACCATAAAGAAGGCTGAGTCCTGAAGAATTGATGCTTTTGAACTGTGGTGTTGGAGAAGACTCTTGAGAGTCCCTTGGACTACAAGGAAATCCAACCAGTCAATCCTTAAGGAAATCAGTCCTGAATATTCGTTGGAAGGACTGATGTTGAAGCTGAAGCTCCAGTACTTTGGCCACCTGATACGAAGAGTTGACTCATTGGAAAAGACCCTGATGCTGGGAGGGATTGGGGGCAGGAGGAGAAGGGAGAGACAGAGGATGAGATGGTTGGATGGCATCACCAACTCAAAGGACATGAGTTTGAGCAAACTCTGGGAGATGGTGATGGAAAGCCTTGTGTGCTGCAGTCCACGGGGTTGCAAAGATTTGGACACGACTGAGTGATTGACTGAACACCACTACCCAGTTAGCACCTTCTGACCTCCCTTCAAGGCAGCCTCCCTTCTAAGGCAATCTGTGACAGAATCCAGCATAGAAATGCTGTCCTTCCTCTAAGCAGAGAAATTGGGCCCAGCACTCCGGGGTACCTCTCATCCCTTCTCTGTATGTATTTACTATAACCTCTCCATAACCTTCCTCCTTCCTCCATGAGTTACTGATTCTCCCCTTTTCTCCTCCTTTGGATCTGAAGGTCAACAGAAGACATCATTTAGTCCCTACTTAATCTGCCTGTATTCTCTGGAAAAGGCTCACTGGAAAGTGGGACCGGGGGAGGGAGAGGAAGCAGGAAAGAACCTGCTTGCTCTTAGACCCATTTAGAAACTTAAAAAAAAAAAAAAGATATTGTTTATCAGACTTAAATACTTCTCTTTAAATCCAAACACCTGATCCTTGGGCCAGTTAAAGGAGAACGGTCTTAGCATCAAGGTCAAATGGAATCTTTTCCCATACCCCCAGAAACTGCTTAAAATTAGATGAAATTTTCATCTTCATACTTGAGCTGTACATTTTTTGTCAGCTTTTTATTTTCCCTAGAGTTTTCAAGTGCCTTTTTTCTTTTCTGTTGATGAAAGAATAATGTACCTTCACCATATTCTCAAGTTGTTCAACTCTACAACTCATGAAATTGACCACCATTCTAGCTTCTATTCCTGTAGACAACTCCCTGGCGCCCCTCACTTTCCTGCTCTGATGAGGCCCAACCAGATGTTGTCATGTCTTTAGCACCGATGTCATTCTGGGACTTCCCTTCTTTGCTCTCCAGGGATGGAGCCACTGTTTTCTAGATTTCATGGCTTTTCTTTTTTGCCCCTCATTTAACTGGATTACATCTTCAAGTAACTTCCTAAGAAAGGATACATGGGGTTGTGGGGAAGCAGACTGCCCTTTTATGTCTGAAAATGCCTCTCTTGTATTTGCCATGCTGTGTGGCTTACAGAATCTTAATTCCCTGACCAGGGATTGAACTTGGGCTCCT
Organism: Aepyceros melampus; assembly: GCA_006408695.1. Classification (NCBI taxonomy): domain Eukaryota; kingdom Metazoa; phylum Chordata; class Mammalia; order Artiodactyla; family Bovidae; genus Aepyceros; species Aepyceros melampus. The sequence continues at coordinate 60,185 of SJXQ01012374.1, forward strand.
TCAGTGAAAGCTCTGAGTCCAAACCACTGAACCAGCAGGGAATTCCCTGAAAATATTTTTAATCTGCTTTCAAACAAATTGCATTTAAGCTAAAAAAAATTCTCTGGTCAACTAGGAAGGAGCTGCTGTGGTCCAGTGGAGAGTACTTGGGGTGACTCAGGATCTCTGTGTCCCAGCTCTACCTCTGGCTCTATGGATGGTTCCCTCCACCTGTAAAAAGAGGTGGCTGGGTCAGATCACGGGTGGCCAGCTTTGATCTGACCCGCAAAGACATTCTGTGTAGGCCAGCACAATGACCCAGGCATCCCTCTCCTAGGTATTTACCCATGAAATGAAAATGCATGTCCACACAAAAACCCATAGATGAACATTTGTAGCTGCTTTATTCATAGTAGCCCTAAACTGGAAACAAGCCGAATGTCCATCAGTTGGAGGATGGATAAATAAATGGTGGTTCATTCGCATGTCAGGCTTCCCAGGTGGTGCTAGTGGTAAAGCATCCGCCTGCCAATGCAGGAAGACGCAAGAGATGCAGGTTTTATCTCTGAGTTGGGAAGGTCCCCGGAAGAGGAAATGACAACCCACTCCAGTATTCTTGCCTATAAAATCTCAGGGATAAAGGAGTCTGGCGGCTACAGTCCATGGACTCGCAAAGAGTCGGATGTAACTAGGCATGCACCTGTGTACCTTCTGTCTAGATGTGAGGACTCTTCATTCATCCTGCTTTGCTCTTGGTAGGTCATTTCATTTCCATCTAAGTCTCACTGTGAGGTTGCCAAGAGACTGCCTACTCTGGAAGGATGACCGGGTCAGGGCACCACCCCATGTCCCCATCCACAGGCCCTGGAAACAGACTCTCCAGCAAGAACAAGAAAAAGCAAGGGCAGTCAAGAAACACCTCCTTTCTTCTGCAGTGGTCCTTTTGCGCCCTCTACTGTCATGTACTAGAATCACACTCACAAGGAGAAAATGCTTGAAGAGGCTAAGTCTGGTTGCACAGCAAGGGTTCATAGGTGAATTGGGGCCTGAGAGGCAACAGATTGGTAACAAGCACACCTTCTAAAAGTCACTTCTTGTCTTCTACTTTCTTACTGTTCCTCTTCATTGCCTTCTGTTATCACTCTGTGGTTGTAACTTCTCGAATTTTTCTGTGGACACCATTTTCTCTTCCATTCCTGGGTTCATCATTGCCTCACTGGTAGTAAGCAATTTCTAGCCACAGTAAACACATTTCTGTTTGTGTATCTTGTTATTTTCCTTCATGCTGCTGTTTTTCCTTATAAGTCTGAAGATCTGTACTTCTCGTTCATATTTATTTAAAAAGAATAGTGCTGAATGTTCCAGCAGCAGGGGGGGATTCTTCTACTGTGCTATTAGTCTGTCCTTTTCACCACAGGGCTCTTCTCTCAGCAGGAGGTCTGCCTGGGAACTCTGGGATCGCGGGTGGGGAGTGTGAGCTGGAAGGCTTTCACTCAGGGTGACTGGGCAGGAACAGCCTACTGACAGGGTGTACTTCCAAAGACACAAGCAAAGAGGGTTTTGCACCAGAGTGGCCAATACCTAGTTATCCCTAGATAGTCCTTCAGTGTCGTTAGACAAAAATCTGATCATTTTCACCAGGATATAAAGACTCAGGCACCATCTCTCAGACTGGTCAGAGCCCATGGCATATCACTGTTGCATGTTTTGTCATTGTTGCTATATTCATTTATTTTTTAGATTGCACTTTGGTTGGTTGGTTTTGCATTGTTGGTGGTTTAGTTTCTAGTCGTATCCAACTCTTGTGACCCCATGGACTGTAGCCTGCCAGGGTCCTCTGCCCATGGAATTCTCCAGGCAAGAACACTGGAGTTGGTTGCCATTTTCTTCTCCAGGGGATCTTCCCGACCCAAGAATCATAGCTGGGTCTCCTGTGTTGCAGGCAGATGGTTACACATTTTTAATTTTTATGTTGGAGATGAAGTTGCAGCTTACTGCACTTTCTAATTCTCTGCTCCACCCCCATCCTTCATTTTACTTACCTGGTCTGAGCCCAGAGCCTCCCTGGGGGTCTTATGAGCAGGTTACCCTCACTTTTCTTCCAGCCTCAAAGAGTGAATTCTGGGGTGAGTTTTCCTTTCCTGGGTTTCATTTGTTGCCACCCTGCCATCTGTTTTCCACCTTCTAAAAAATTGTTGAACTCTCTCATCTGCTGATGAACTCTTTTTTGTTTGTTATTTTGTCTGCTTTCGAGGGTTTATACTTTTTTTCACTCTGGCGAATGTCCACCAGTTGAATTGGAAGCTTCCTCATAAGCTTTATATTGATCTATCTTGAGTCAATAAAACAACCTTGCAAGCAAGTCAAGATTTTACCAGCCCAATAATTTCAAAGAGAAGAATAACAAAGTTTTGAAATAATTTAAAACAATCATGAGAAACTCTTGCCAAAATGCCAAGTTTGGATTTTTTTACCATTTCCTGGATCTAACTACTCAAAGAGAAACCATAGCCCAGATCTGACCTAGTTAATAGCTAGGAATGAAGGTCCTTTGTTGGTTGGAGGAGGGGAAAGGCACAGCTGTAGGGACACAGAGCTCAGCCTCTTGGTTGGGGGTGTGAACTGCTTACCCTGGAGCTTGGTGACCATCCCTGGTGGGCAGTTGGGGCGGGTGACGCAGCGGGCACAGGAATTGGTGACTGGCGTGGCACAGAACATGCCAGGTTGACACTCACAGACTCGGGAAGAGTTCCATGTGCAAGGTGTCTTCTCCACGAGGCCATCTGGGGGACAGAGAAGGGTCTCGAGGAAGGACTGGAATGAAAAGGGCAGGAATCCAGAGAATCCCTGGAGGGCAGAGGCGGATTTGCCCAGGAACACGTGCTTATTTGACTATTTTGTTGAGCAGATCTTTTGGTGCAGAAAGTAACTATGCTGAATGAAAGAGGTTGGATAAAAAAGGTGTATATAGGGACTTCCCTGGCAGTCATGTGGTTAGGACTCTGTGCTTCCACTGCAGGGGGCACAGGTTCAATCCCTGCTCAGGGAACTAAGATCCTGCATGCCATTCAGCACAGCCAAAAAAAAGAGTCTATGCTCTATAATTCTGTTTATAGGAAAAGCCAGAAAATGCAAACTCATTCATAGTCACAGCATACCAAATGCTGGGAATGGAAGTAGGGGCGGGGAATGATGGGAGGGATGGTAAGGAGCTTAAGGAACCTTTTGGGAGGTGGACAGACAGTTCATTACCTTGATTGTGGTGATGGTTTCACAGCCACACACGTCTCAAAATTTATCAAACTGCACACTTTAAACATGTAACTTTTATTGTATGTCAGCTGTAGCTATCTGCATCTAGTATGTCAACTGTATTTATTGTATGTATATGTATCTAGTAATTTACTATTACTATCTGTAATAGTAAAGCTATTAAAAGAAAAATCTCCCCCCAAAAAAATTTTTTTAAGAAAATAATTCAGCGATTAGGGGTGAGTGAGCATGGGTAAAGATGAACCAAGACTGTCCATGACTTGATAATTCTTTAAAATTGGGTGATAGTTCATAACCACTTCTGATTCTCTCTACTTCTGAGGATGTTTGAAAATTCTAATGATGAAAAGTGGGGTTTTCTCCAAAATAAAAAGAAATTGTTACTGGTTTTATAAAATACAAAGTGTCACAATGCATTTATACACGTTTGGGGATATTCTGCATGCTTTATTAACAGATGAAAATAGAATTACTGTATCAGTGGATTAGATAAATGCAGTTTGCTCAATAAAGACATTGGTGGGATACTTAGAGGCTTAGAAGCTCTGCATGATAAAGACAAGGGACTGCACTATTAATTATAATTTTGTATTAACATAATCAAGCCTGTTTGAGGCAGTGTTTCTAGCACTGTATCCAGATTAACTCAGTTTAACCTATTTAACTCTCAGAACACCTCTCTGAAAGAGGTCTCTTATAATGTCCATTTTACTGATGAGGAAACAGGCCCAGAGAGGTTAAGAAACTTGCTTGAGTTTATAAGCTGTCAAGCAGTAAAGCCAAGATTTGACCCCAGGCACTTGGGCTCTACTCCACAGCCTCACAGGGCTGCATTTATGCAACTTGAAGGAATTCTGGGGCCCAGAGTCATCTCCTTATTTCCTCATCTGACACAGCAGCTGTGATAGATTATTTTTTCCCAGGAATGGCCACAGCAAAAGCTTTCAGTCTGTCTGCTCTTCCAGAGCTTGGCCACTTACCCATCCAAAAACTCGACTTTTTTCCCCTTCCATGACTCCAGGGGGAGCCTGTCCCCCTGCCTTCAGAGGCAGAATGCAGTGGAAGTTACGCCATGTAATTTCTGAAAGCGTGTCAGTTGTTCAGTTGTGTCTGACTCTTTGCAACTCCATGGACTCTAGCTCCCCAGGCTTCTTTGTCCATAGGATACTCCAGGCAAGAATACTGGAGTGGGTTGCCATTCCTTCTCTGGAGGATCTTTCCGACCCAGAGATCGAACCCAGGTCTCCTGCATTGCAGGCAGATTCTCTACCTTCTGAGTAACTTTTGAAGCTGGGTCATAAAAATAAGTATGGTTTCTATTCTACTACCAACTCATCTTTGGGTTCAGCACCCAAAGGAAGCCCAAATAGCAGCCGACATGAAAAGGATCTGAGGGCATCAAACCCAGACCCATGAATGAAGAAGGTGCAGATGATTCCAGCTCTCAAGCTTCAGGTTTTCCAACTGAAACCTCAGACCTCATGGAGCAAACACCAGCTGGCCCTCTGGCATCACATCTCAATTCTGACCCACAGACTCCACGACTACAATGAATGGTTTGCTTTTTGCCACTCAGATTTGAGAAAATTTGCTCTGTGGCCTTAGTAATCAGAACAGTGACCTCCAATGACCACAAACAGAATGTCCTTTCTCCCACATGGCCTCTCATGACTCCAGTCCATGTTGCTGCAGAGACAGAATCGCACCTCCCCCTGGTGGTGCAGGCGGTCTTGGGCTGAGGCTATAGGCATGGCAGTCTGGGACCTGGGCAGCTGCATGGACTGCCCAGGGCGGCTGGTGGTGCAGCGGGCAGCTGGCCGCAGGGAGAACACCAGCAGTCAGTCTTAAGTGCTTGTACAGTGGTGCTCTAAGAGGCAGTGGAGTGAGTGGTGAGCCCAGAACCTGGCAGCAGATGCCAGGTTCAAATCCTGGCCCGCCATTTGTGAGGGCGTGTGGCCCTGGAAATCCCCTGACTTCCCCAAGCCTCAGTTTCCTCTTCTGTAAAACGGGGGCAATCTCAATCCAGGTGTCATGGGATAGGTACAAAAAATAATGAGACACACTTGAAATGGGTAGCTGATTAACAAATCCTTCCTTGCAAGACAGAGTGAGTGAATGGAAACTCTCTGAAAGGGATTTGCGGCTCTCAAAACCCACAATCGTCAGTGGGAGTCACTAGAAGCCGACTGCTCAAAAAATGCCAGTGAGGTGAACCAGGCTCCCGAGGACTGAGCATCGAAGACCCAACTCAGGGCTCCCACCCCCAGATTCTTGGCCTCTCCTTCCAAGACCATCCCTGCTCTCTGGAAGAGGCCCCAGGAGGAGAGGCATGGCCCTTACCTCCTGAACATGTCACACAGGCCTTGCAGCGACCGTCCCTGTCCAGGTAGTAGTCGTGGTTACACTGCTTCCTGCAGTCAGCAGACCCCTGAGGGCACGGGGGCTGCAGGGTCAACCCTGGGGAAAGAAGCAAAGAAGCTCCAGGCCAGGTCACATTGGCAGAGGCCTCACCCTCACCCTATCCCACCCCTCATCACTGAAGCCCTCCAGCTCCATGATCAGCTCCCAAACTCTGCAAGTGTCAAGTAGTCCTTCAGAGGGAGTCCTCAGGCTCAGAGAGGGAAGGGATGTGTCTAATGCCACACAGGAAAAGAGCGCTAACTGCCTCCAAAATGACCCTCCTGCTTCTGGTCCCTCCCCTTGCCAGAGTCCTCTCCCCAGTCTCATTGCTCTGTCACTACCCAGCTCAAAACTTTGGTAGCCACTCTCTCTCTGAGTTCAACAAGGATACAAGGATGCCTACCATCACAACTTCTATTCAGTTTGGTCCCATAGATCATAGGCAATGCAATAAGGCAAGAAAAGAAAGAAAAGGAGCAAGGTTAGAAAGTAAGACATCAAGCACTTATGGACAGATGATACCACAGACTGCACAGACCATCCGAAGAGTTTGTAGAACATTATTAAAAGGAATAAGTGATTTTAGCAAGATAGTTGGATATAATCCACTATATCAAAATCAATTGAATGTCTATATATTTGCACTGAACCGCAATTTCATGCCATAGGACAGAAATAATCAAATATTGGCATTTCACACAGTTCAAACTAGTACTAACAATAAAAAAGTTAGCATTTGAAGTATTGGAAAAGATATCATTTATATTAACAACAGAAATACCAAAGACGTAGAAATCTAACAAAAAGGTGTAAATATCTCTACACAGATCATAATAAAACATTATTGGGAGAATTTAAAGAAGCCCCAAATGGGGAGAGGGATAAATTAGGCTGTTGGGATTAACGTACACACATGACTATATATAAAACAGATAATCCTACCCACACAAATATGGACCCTTGATTTACAACAAAGATGGCATGTAAAAGAGTGAGGAAAGGGCAATTTATTTGATAAATGGTGTGGATTCAACTGGATATTCATAGGGACACTTTAAACAAAGGCAAAACAGTAATGACCTTAGGAAATAGATGTAGGATGTTGTTGAGACCTCAGTGGAGGAAAAGCCTTGCAGAGTAGAACATGAGAAGCACTAGTCATAAAGGAAAAGATGGGTCAATTTGACTACACTGAAATTAAAAACACCTCTTCATCAAAAGACACCATAAAGAAGATGAGAAGGCAAGCCACAGGGTGGGAGAAGGTATTTTAAACACAACTATAAGACAAAGGGCTCAAACCCAGAATGATAAGAAGTCCTAGAGATCAATTCAAAAAAACAAAGAGAAACGAAAACATATTCATCAAAGACTTGTTTTTCATTATTCACTACAGTCAAAAAGGAGAAACAACCCAAATATCCAAAAACTGTTTGTTAAACAAAGCGTAATATTCTTATACATTCATGTACTATGGAAGACTATCAGGTAATAAACAGGAGTAAACGGGGACCCTAATCTGTTGCCATGGGAACTAGAGGTGGCCATCATATTGATACCTGCAGAGACAGGCCTCCTTGCTGCCCCAGCATGCCTCAGTGTCTGGTACCCAAACCCAGAAACAAGTGAGTCCTTCCATTCTCTACTCTAGCCCTCAAAGGTCTCAGTCCCAGAAGGCCTTGAGAGCCTCTTCTCCCCACTGGTTCAGTGACTGTTTGCCCTGACCACCCCACACACAGTACCCCACCCACTGGACACCACTGCCCAGGAGACTGTCCCTGGCTCCTCTGGAGAGCTTACCTGGATCTGGATTGAGCTTCACCATGAAGGAGCTGGAGTTGGGAGTCATTTTAGAAGCATCTTCTGGGGCGAGGGGGGTGTCCCCTCCAAGAAGCATGGTCCTGGCACCAGGGCTTGCTGGGGAGGTCAGGGTGGGCTTGGCCTGGGGTATGGCGCCACTGGGAAGGAAGCCAAAGATGGGACTGGCAATTCTTCTGATGGTGCAGGGGGAATCTGTGCTCAAGGATAGCCATTTCTATAGAGAAGTGACCTCCAGACTCTGCCCACAGCCTCTTGCAGGCCCTCTGTCAGATCCTGGGGGCAAGAGCTGTGTTTTCTTGTCCTTCTGGGTCTCCTGTGTGCCCAGGGAAGACTGGACACACAGTAGGGCCTCAATGACCTTTCTGCTCAACAGAGAGGCCCCCTGGAGCCCTGACACCCTGGACTGACCCCCGTCCACATCCCCAGCCCACAATGCCCTGGGTCTCCTATCAGGTGGGACAGTCCCACACAGGGGTCAGCTGGATAGTGTGGGGCTGAGAGTCACCTGGTGGGGCCCTTGCAGTCCTGCGGGCTGGCGCTGCAGTTGGGGCTGGCCCCTGGGGAAGCCGGCTCACAGACGGTGTCCATCTGTGCTGTGCCTGCAGAGAGAACAGCAATGCCTTCAGCTTTGGTGCTGAGGAGCCAGAGACTCCAGGAGCAGACCTCTTACCACCACAATACAGGGAAACACAGTGGCCATCTGATCTTTGTGCCTGCCCAGCATCCGTTCACCCTTGGGGTAAAGTAGCCCAGTTTTCCCAAGAGAATTACACCTTCCAATTCAATGTCTGTGGTAAGGAGCTGGGACAGACTCCCCACCCCACTCCCACTTCCAGGAATAGCCATGGGACGGGCTGCACCAATCAATCCATCCCATTCCTGTGGCCATGATGGGCTGGCTCAGGGGTGGGCACATGACCCAAGCCATGTCTATGAGAAGCAACTTCAAGGTTTTGTTTTTGTTGTTGAGAATATGGGAAGGAGAAACAGATTTTCCACTGGAGTTGAGTAGGAAGCAAGTCTGGAGCTGCTGGTAGATATTTTACAGGAAAAACAACACACAGTGGGGTAGAGATGAGAGACGGAGAAAAGACAGAGCTCCTGGATCCAGCCATACCTGAAGTTCCACAAAGAAAACTTTCAATTACATGAACCAAATAATTTATGACCTGCAAACCGAAGAGTTCTGAAGAATACTGGGTGCAAGCAAAGCGGAGAAGAAAACATAGTGCTTTCAATCAAGTGGACCTGAGTTTGAATCTTTTGGTGGAAGTGGCTATGAGCGAGGCTGACTCATCTCATCTATCCGCACTGTGGTGGGGTGACAAGACTTGAGCATAAGGTTCAAATGTTGGATTAGATATTCCCTGCTCTTTGATCTTAAGCAATTACCTGCCATCTCTGAACCTCAATTTCCTCACTTGTAAAATGGGGCTAATAAAGCCTTATGGAGTCTGTAAAATTTCAGAGGAGAAAGTTGGTGCAAGGTCTTAGGGTAAGACTTAGCTATAAGCTCCACCTGAGGCAGAAATTACTTTCCATTCTATAGCTGGAGAGACTGAGGCCCGGAGAGTTGCTTGGTGGGAATTCTCACAGAGGAATCGAACCAGGGTTTGGCAGCCAAAGGGTGGAGTGCTTTACAAGCAGTGCTATCCAATAAAATATGTGGATCACAAGTCACCATTTTAAATTTTCCAGTAGCCACATTTTGGATAATAAAGAACAAACAAGTGAAATTAAGCAATACATTTAACCCAATATACTCAAAATATGAACTTTCCAGATGGCTCGGCAGATAAAAATCTGCCTGCCAATGCAGGAGATGCAGGTTTGATCCCTGGCTCAGGAAGATCCCCTGGAGGAATAAATGGCAACCTGTTCCAGTATTCTTGCTTGAAAAATCCCACGGACAGAGGAGCCTGGAGGGCTGCAGTCCAAAGGCTCACAGAGAGTCGGACACAAATTATGCCAGTAGATAATCAACATAAACCAGTTAATCCTAAAGGAAATCAATCCTGAGTATTCACTGGAAGGACTGATGCTGAAGCTGAAGCTCTAATACTTTGGCCACCCGATGTGAGGAGCCAACTCATTGGAAAAGACCTTGATGCTGGGAAAGACTGAGGGTAGGAGAAGAGGGCAGTTGATATGGTTGGATGGCATCATCGACACAATGGACATGTGTTTGAGCAGACTCCGGGAGATAGTGAAGGACAGGGAAGCCTGGCGTGCTGCAGTCTATGGGGGTCGCAGAGAGTCCGACACGACTGAGAGATTGAACAACAAAAATCAGCATAAGAAATAACAAAATGTATACTTTCTGTGTACTAAGTATTTGAAATCCAGCGCATATTCTATACTGACAGCCCATCTCCAGTGACTGGCCACATTTTAATTGCTCAGTGACCGCAGATGGCCAGTGGTACAGCTTTGGGCAGCGGTCTAGGGGGCAGGAAAGAAAGGCCTCTGGCGCCACCGTGTGGCAGATGCAGGAATGCCATCGAGAGAGCCAGGAGCCAACAGAACTCAAAGCAGCTTTTCTTAGAGCTTCTAAGCAAGAAAAGCCCCCATGTAAGGCCTTCCAGTTACACTTCCTCATTTATAGAAGGTGAGGCCCATAGAGGGCTGGGAACACACCCCCCAGACGCAAAGCTATACAAAATCCCAGGTATCTGATGCCCAGTTCAGAACCCTTTCCCAGGTGGCACTAGTTACCACTGCAGAAGACACTGGAGATGGGCTGCAGATGATCCCTGGGTTGGGAAGATCCCGTGGAGAAGGGAACAGCTCCCCACTCCAGTATTCTTGCCTGGAGAATCCCATGACGGAGGAGCCTGGGAGGCTACGGCCCATAGGGTCGCACAGAGTTGGACAGGACGGAAGTGACTCAGCATGCATACATGCACCTCGCCTGCCTGCAGCTGGCAGGCTTCTGAGGATCCGTCCACTGAGGGTTCTGCGTGAGCAGGGCGAATCCAACCAGATTTGAACTCCACCCGCCCCCAGCTCTGATCTCCCGTCACATCAGTCGACAGACATCTCTGAAGAGCAGATACCGCACCTCGCAGGGAGATGACTGTGAATGTGCTGGGCATGGTCCTGGCCCTCACGAAGCTATGGGGAGAGATGGAGACGAGCACTGACCACACTGAGACAGAGACCAGCGTTCGCATCCGTGCTGGGAAGGAGGCATGATCTGTGAGAGGTCAGGAGGTGAAGGCAGAGTTGAGTTCACTGGGTGAACAGGGAAGGAAGGGTGTTCTAGAAAGAGGGAACAGCATGGGCGAAGATCTGCTAGAGGAAGCATGGCACATCCATGGGCCAAAACGGGGAAACCAGCTCTGATCTTCTGGGAAACGCCAGCACAGAAACTTCAGGTTTCTTTCTTGCTTATCAAGCATCAGAGAATTTCTGCCCCGAGCCTCAAGCCAACCCAAGACCTCCTCCAGCCAGGGCAGTGCCTGGAACTCTTTCTGAGCCTGGGACCTGAGGTACAGGGAAGGGACCGCAGGGGCCTCTGGGCGCATCCTCAGCATCATCATGATAGATGTCATCCGTCCAGCAGGAAGGAAGAGGTGGGAGGTCGAGGTGGGGGTGGGGTGGCATCAGCACAGATCGTGGTCCTGGGCGGTGGGGATACTCACCCTGCAACTTGACAACCATTCCTGCCGGGCAGACAGAGTGGGGGATGCAGCGGGCACAGGAGTTGACGACTGGCGTGCCACAGAACATGCCGGCCCGGCACTCACAGACGCGGGAGGAGTTCCCTGAGCACGGCTTCTTCTCCACGAGGTCTGAGGGACACAGAGAAAGGTCACTGGGGACTCAAAGGGGGTGAGGGAAGGGCTCAGAAAGCCCCCATGGACAGTCCAGCACATGAGGGAAGACACTGCTCTGGTCTTCCGCTGGGCAGGGCAGCTGGCATGGCCTGCTCTTCCTTCCAGACTGTTCCTGAGATGAGGGCAAGAAGGCAGACGGGGTCCATGAGGCAGCCTCCACCTCCTAGCCCACATCCCTGAAGATCACAAAAATGATATTAAAAATAAATGAATATCCCAATATTAAAATGGGCAAAAAAGACAGGGTGGGATATTACATGCATATTTCGAAGTGAAAACAGCCAGTTGGAAAGGCTACCTACTGTGATTCTAACTACATGACATTTGGGAAAAGACAAAACTAGAGAGAGTAAAGAGATCAGTGGGTGCCAGTGTTTGGTAGGGGTGGGGGAGGGAAGACGAATGGGCAGAGCACCAAGGATTGTCAGGGCAGTGAAACTATTCTGTATGCCTCTGCAACCATGGATAGATGACATAAGTTTGTCAAAACTAGAATCTACAATGCAAAGAGTGAACCTTAATGTAAACTATGAACTTCAGTTAATAGTGCACCACCGTTGGTGCATCAGTTGTAACAATGTACCACACTAACGCAAGATGTTAATAACACTGGGGAGTAGTGGGAAATCTCTGTACTTCCTGTTCAGTTTTTCTATAAATTGAAAACTAAAAAAAAAAAAAAACACCAAGTCTATTAAATTATTTTTTTCAATGGGCAAAGGAATGGAGAATACCCTTCCCCGAGAAGACACACAAGTGGTCAGAAAGCACATGAGGAGATGCTCAACGTCACGAGTCATCAGATCCATCCATTAGTCATCAAAACAAAACCACAATGACAGACCACACTGTATCCACTAGGACAACAGAATGTCAATGTCAGACAGTGACAATAGTGGGTAAGGATATGGAGGCATTGGAATCCTTTTAGAATGCTAGTGGGAATACAAATTAGGACAGAGCTGTGGAAAGGAGTCTGGCAATTCCTCAAAAAGTTAAATATAGATTTACCATATGATCCAGCAATTCCCTCCTAGATATCAAAGACAGCTGAACACATATGTCCATACAAAAACTTGTCTGTGAATGTTCACATTAACATCATTCATACTAGCCAAGAAGTAGAAACAACCCGATATTCATCAACTGACACACAGATAAACAAAATGTGCTATAGCCATATAATAAAATATTATTCAGTCATAAAAAAGGAATGACGTACTGATACACACTACAAATGGATAAACCTTGAAAACACTACATAAAGTGAAAGAAGCTAGACACTAAAAGCCACAAACTGCATGATTCCAGTTACATGGAATGTCTAGATAGTAGGCAAATCCATTGAGACAGAAAGTTGATTAGTGATTGCCAGGGGATGGGAGGAGGGGAGAATTAGGAGCTAAGGGGTTTCTTTTTTTATTGAAATAAAGCTGATGTACAATAGTGTATGTCTCAGGGATACACAGTGATTCACAATTTTGAAAAGATATAATCCATTTATGGTTATCACAAAGGAATTCTCCGGGGGGAGGGAATGTTCTGGAAATAGATAGTGGTAGTGGTTGCACACTGTGAATATAAAACCACAGCACTGTACACTTTAAATGATGAGTTTTACCTTTAAAAAAAATCACTGGTAAAAATAATATTAAATGCAAATATCCCTGAGAAAACAAGAAAGGGCATCCCGGTCAACCAGAAATGATGAGGACTTACTGGAACAGGGAAGGCAGATGGGCTCGGATGGAAAAGGGAGACCACAGCCCAAAATATACCCAAGAGGATTATGCTGGAAGAGGCTCTGGTGCTTGTCTCCAAGTGGGTGCACGGCCAGGGCGATAGGGAGGGAATCTACAAGCAATGTGACAGCATTACCCAGCTAGGTCCCTCACCGCACACTCTGCATCCATTCATGCCACAGAGCTAAGAAGCCAAGCATCTCCCCGGGGAGACTCAGGTGAGGTGAGCTGATTAGCCCTGGGGGGAGGAAGGGACCCTGCAGACCCAGAGGAGCAGCCTCTGGCAGACCCTGCCCAGCACCTCGCTCACTTCACTGCCTCTGGAGGCAGGTTTCACCCTCCATCACCACCCCACCTTCCCCACCTCCCACCCCTATCCAGGTCATCAGATAACAGGTGCAGACCTTGAAGTCACCAAAAATCAAAGAAAACCAGCACCAAGAAAAAAGAGCCCCAAACTCAAACAGAACTAACACTCAAGAAAACAGATAAAAGAGATAACAGAACATGCCTTTGGAATAGATACACTTAATATCCTCTGAGAGACAAAAGGAAATTATAGCTATGACAAAGAATCCTCTAGGGCACAATGACTGTGTTCCCAATTTCTGTTTCAAATGGGCTTGGAGAAAGCCTACATTTCCCAGCCTCCTTTGAGGCAGGATGGGCGGTCATGTGACTTCATTCTGGCCAATGGGATGTGGGCAACAATGACAAAAATCCCCTCCCCTACACCTGGCCCCTAAAACCATTTCAGGACACTTTCCTCTCTCTTCCTTGTTGCAATGATGCTGGTATAGCCCCTCATTCTCACTTGAACCCCAGAAGCTTTACTGAGGAGAGAATAAAATCCTGACAATTTTCAAACATTTGGAGAAGCCAACTAAAGGCAGTGAGTAGACATCCATGGAAAACTAAAGAAGAAACAAAACTCTGAGTAGCTGCCTGCCCATTAATGTCACAGGCCTGGGCAGAGGTGGAAAAGACTGCCTGGACTTGCCAATTCCAGGAAGCCAGGCCAAGTGGGAGGAATGAGCAGAAGCCCTAGGAGTGGATACACCCCTTTCTATGCAGCAGGAGCCTGATAAGGACTATCTCTGGCTGCTCTCTGCCCCCCACCAAGGTCCCTGGAGCTCCTAAAATGAGTTTCAAAAGTAACACTCAAGATTCCTCAAGAAATTAAACATACAATTCCCACATGATTCAGCAATTCCACTGCTGAATGTAGACCCCAAAGAACTGAGAACAGGGACTTGAACAGATATCTGTACAAATATGTTCATAGCAACAATATTCACAATAGCTAAAAGGCAGAAACAGCCCAAATGTCCTGGACATCAACAGTTAAACAAAATGTGGTAGATATGTCCAATGGAATATCATTCAGCCTTAGGAAGGAAGGAAATTCTGACATGCCATAACATGGATGCACCTTGAAGACATCATGCTAAGTGAAATAAGTCACAAAGGATAAATATTGTATGGTTCCACATCTATGAGCATCCTGCTACTGCTGCTAAGTCACTTCAGTCGTGTCCGACTCTGTGCGACCCCATAGATGGCACCTCACCAGGCTCCCCCGTCCCTGGGATTCTCCAGGCAAGAACACTGGAGTGGGTTGCCATTTCTTTTTCCAATGCATGAAAGTGAAAAGTGAAAACGAAGTTTCTCAGTTGTGTCCAGCTCCTAGTGACCCCGTGGACTGCAGCTCACTAGTCTCCTCCGTCCATGGGATTTTCCAGGCAAGAGTACTGGAGTAGGTTGCCCTTGCCTTCTCCAAGTAGTCAAATTCATAGAGACAGGGAGTAGAATGGTAGTTGCCAAAGGCTTGTGGCTGGGGGTGATGTGGAGCTGGTATTTAATGGACAGAGTTTCAGCTGCAGAAGATGAAACAACTCTGGAGCTAGATGATGGTCACCCAAAAATATGAATGTGCTTCATGCTGCTGAAGAGCAGACTTGTTTTTCCTTTTGAACTTTTTCTTTTGTGTTGGGGTATAGCCACTTAACAATGTTATGATAGCTTCAGGTGAACAGCGAAGGGATTCAGCCATACATATACATGTATCCATTCTCCCTGAAACTCCCCTCCCATCCAGACTGCCATATAACATTGAGCAGAGTTCCATGTGCTATACAATAAGTCCTTGTTAGTTATCCATTTTAAATACAGCAGTGTTCAATAGTATACTTTTAAATAGTTAAACTAAGAAGTTTTATGTATATTTTACCATGATTATTTTTAGGTAACCCTCAGGAATTCCCTGGTGGTCAGTGGTTAGGACTTGATGCTTCCACTGCAATGGCCTGGGTTCAGTCCCTGGCTGGGGAGCTAAGATCCTGCAAGTCACAGATGCAGCAAAAAAAAAACAAAAACAAAAAACAACCAGAATTAACTCCAAGTCTTCCCCGATAGCTCAGAGGGTAAAGAATCCACCTGTGATGCAGGAGACGCGGGTTTGATCCCAGGGTCAGGAAGATCCCCTGGAGAAGGAAATGGTAACCTACTGCAGTATTCTTGCCTAGAAAACTCCATGGACAGAGGAGCCTGGCGAGCTACAGTTCATGGGGTTGTAGAGTCGGAGAAGACTGAGCAACTAAGCACACACAGCTCAGCTGAAGCTCTGAGCTGGGAAGACACTTGAGCCCAGTGAGGTGGGGCAGGTGTGAAGGAGAAATCCCTCACACTGTGTCAGGGACAGACTTCTGCCATGGCTAAGCATGAGCAAGAAGGAAAAATATAACATGGCAACTATGTGAATGTGCCATAGCAGGAAAGACGACAGAAGGGAGGGAAGAGAGAAGACAAGAAAGAGAGAAAGTTCTAAAAAAGATAGGAATACAGTTTGCAAGGACAAAGAACCCAGTCTACAACAAATAACCAATCCAGGAGTGCTTCACACTACAAAGGAACTTAATATAGCTTCTCTGGTGGTTCAGAAAGTAAAGAATCTTCCTGCAATGCAGGAAACCTGGGTTTGACCCTTGGGTCAGGAAGATCCCCTGAAGAAGGAAATGGCTATCCACCTCAGTATTCTTTTCTGGCAAATTCCACAGACAGAGGAGCTTGGTAGGCTATAGTCCTTGGGGTTGCAAACAGTCGGACACGACTGAGCAACTAACACATAATAAGAACATAAATTCAAGAAAGGAAGAGTTTTGTTTTTTTTTTAAAAGGATGAGATAAGAAGGAAGACTGCAGAGTGAAAGAAAATAAACTGAGGTGCACAGCTCCATCATTAGAAATTCAATAAGTGAACTACCAGTATCCTGGGGGCCCTATGATACCTGGACAGCAAGAAATAAAAAAGATTAGATGGAAAATTGAGTTAATGGCATAGAGAAAAGATTGAAAAAACACCAGTGAATGCAAGGTAAAATGCAGATATTAATGCAATGAATGAAGATGATGGACAAGCAGGAAAAGCAAGGCAATCAAACATAAGAACACCTGGCATCGTCAAGTTAACACTGAGATGTACTGTTGAGCAGAAATAAAAAATCCATGTAAATTCCCCTGAAATGAAGAGCTAAATCTGCAGATAGAAAGACATACCAGATACCAGGAAGAATTGCTTGCAAACAATTAATATCACGGCATACTCTGGCTAAGTTTTTGATTCTTAAGAATAGAGAAAGAATGATTCTTGGAGTCACCTACAAAGGTGGGAGGAAAAAGCTGACTGCAGAATCTTTCATGGCAATATTTTTTTTACATTGTGTTTCAAAGCATCTTTATCTTTTATATAGTTCCACTATATATTACAAATATTTTTTAAGTAGATAAATTAAGATTTTTTGACGGCGTTTCAATATCAAACTCTCAAAAATTAATAGAATGACTATACAGAGAAGTAGAAGGATATAGTAGACTTGAAAAGCACCATGAACCACTTCAACATAATTAAGATTTATACGATTTTCACACAACAGTAAAATACAAATTCTATTCAAGCTCGCATAGACTATAAACTAGGAGGCACTGAAATATATCCAGAGACATAAAGCAAGGTGCAAAAATTTCATGGTCTAAAGGTATTGAAGTCATACAGAGTCTGTTCTCTTATCACTTTGGAATTATATTAGAAATCAATATCAAAAGATAATTGAAAATAGCTCACATATTTTCAAGGGCAATGCCTCCACAGCACTGTTTACCACGAGAAGACAGTACACCTATCCTACCAAGTTCTAGAGAAAATATATCCCAGGACAATATTATACCTGTCCAAGTAGTCATTCCAGTTTAGAGACAGATACTTTCAAACATGAAAGAAGTCAAGGAAGGTGTAAAAGAATCCCTGAAAAGTCCACACGACAGTGAAACCTAACCAATCAAGTGATAAATCAAAATGAAAAATTCAGGAATGAGAAGCTATGATAAATGGACTCATAATGACAATGAATAAATTTAAATAACAAAGTAAAGCTAACGTGGACTTAGGGCTACAGAAAAGAAGATCAACCTCATAGACTATGCAGAGCAAAAATAACATAAGCTCTAAAAGTTAGGAAGAAGATGCGGAGGCCAACAAGTCATTCATTTTCACTACAGGGAGTCAAGCAACTCTCTGCTACCCCAAATTGAAACAAGTAGAATATGACTTTACCGCAAGTGACAGTCATTCCTTCAATGATTCCTAACCACTTATTGATTTTCATAACCTCTTCTGTTAATTTCAGAGGGTTGTGATAGTCTAGTTTCTTCACTTTCCTTCCTCCTCTGAACTATTTGAATGAAGTTAAAGATAATCATTTTCACGCCATAAGCAGTAAGATCTCATCCTCTGAAGATTCCTTCTTTCTGTGTGTGTATAATTTGTCTGGCTGTGAACCAACCCATTCTCTCTACAGAGAGGGAGAAAAGTGTCAGTCACCCACTGACTGGCTTTCTTCCTTACGCTTGTGTGCCGCTTGAATTTTTATGTGGTTGCTGTTTTGGGGGGAGTTTTTGTTTGTTTGTTTTTTGGCCACACCCATGGCATGTAGGATATTAGTTTCCTAACCAAGGATGGAAACCATGACCCTTGTGCTGAAAGTGCAGTCATAACCACTGGACTGCCAGGGAAATTCCCACTTGGATTTTTATGATGGATGCATATAACTGTCATTTGATAAAATGAGGTCAATAATTTTAAAAATTGTAAAGCTATATCAGAGAAATGCTAACATAAAGAAGAATGGCAATCTTAATATAAAAAAAAATTAAGGCAAACACATTATAAGAAACAGAGAGGTGTATTTCATGTTATAAAAGGTCCAACCCCCGAGGATAATATGATACTTATGAACACTGTACCTAATAACATAGCTTTGACACTTATAAAGCAAAAATAGATAGAACACTATGAAAATCTGATGAAAAACAAGCATTTTGGGAGACAGATTTTAACACATCTGTCTCAGAAACCAACCTTTGTAAAGTGACAAAATTAATAAAGATGCATCTTATGAAAAGAACATAAGTATTAACAAGCTTGATCAGGCAGGTACACACGGAATTCTGTATACAACAAACAGAATATGCATTTCTCCCCAAACACACTAAACATACTAAACAGTATGAAAACTTATTTGTTGTTGTTTAATTGCTAAGTCATGTCCTACTCTTTACAACCCCATGGACTGTAGCCCACCAGGCTCCTCTGCCCATGAAATTTCCCAGGCAAGAATACTGGAATGGGTTGCCATTTCCTTCTTCAGGGGATCTTTCTGACACAGAGACTGAACCCACGTCTCCTGCACTGGCAGATGGATTCTTTACTGCTGAGCCACCAGAGAAGCCCATGAAAATGTATATTAGGCCAGAAGAAATCTCAACAAATTCCCCCATCCTTCCCCCCAGAAAAAACCCAACAAACAAACATGAGATAGCACACAAACCACACTCACTACCCTTAATAGGAAATTAACAATAAAAGCACTTATTGAAAATGTTCTCCTGGAAGCACTGTGGTCTTGGGAAAGAACACAGGCCTTGGTGTCAACCTAGTAGCTGAAACTCTAGCGCTCCCATTAACCAGAGCATTGTAATTTCAGAAAGGCCCTTAACCTCCCTAAACTTTGGTTTCCTTACTGTAAAGCTGAGATAAGAAAAGAATCTTCCCCTGGGGTTTAGCAGAGTCAACACAATATGTAAGTGTACATCCCTCCATCGAGGAAACATGGTATTGATAATTAAGTCTCTACAAAGCATGGATTCAGGAGGGCAGGAGGGAGGGGATATGTATAGACTTATGGCTGATTTGCACTGCTGTCTGGTAGAAACCACCCTGTCTGGCAGAAAATGAAGAGGAGCTAAAGAGCCTCTTGATGAGGGAGTAAAAAAGCTGGCTTGAAACTCAACATTCAAAAAACTAAGATCATGGCATCCGGTCCCATCACTTCATGGCAAATAGAAGGGGAAAAAGTGGAAGCAGTGAAGATTTTCCCTTCTTATGCTCAAATTCATTGTAGATGGTGACTGCCGCCATGAAATTCGAAGACCTTTGCTCCTTGGAAGGAAAGCTATGATAAACCTAGACAGCGTATTAAAAAGCAGAGAGATCACTTTGCCAGCAAAGGTCCATAGAGTCAAAGATATGATCTTTCCAGTAGTCATGTATGGATGTAAGAGTTAGACATAAAGAAGACTGAGCGCTGAATAACTGATGCTTTTGAATTGTGGCCCCAGAGAACTCTTGAGAGACCCTTGGACTGCAAGAAGATCAAACCAGTCACTCCTAAAGGAAATCAACCCTGAACATTCATTGGAAGGACCAATGCTGAAGCTTAAGCTCCAATACTTTGGCCACCCATGCAGAGAACTGACTCATTAGAAAAGACCCTGATGCTTGGGAAGATTGAAGGCAGGAAGAGAAGGGGATGACAGAGGATGAGATGGTGGGATGGCATCACTGACTTGATGGACATGAGTTTGAGCAAACTCCAGGAAATGGTTAAGGCCAGATCTGCCTGGCGTGCTGCAGTCCATGGGGTCAAGAAGAGTGAACGACTGAGGAACAGCAACAGCAGAAACCAATACAACATTGTAAAGCAATTATCCTCCAATTAAAAAAAATATATATGGATGCAAAATATCACAGCTGATATCAACTCATAGATGCAGAGAGGTAAACTGAAGCACCGGGGGCTGATTCAGAGGACAAGCACCTAATCTTGTTTTTCGCCACCTCCCACCTTCCAGGTCCTCTGTCTTCCCTGCCTCCCTCCCACCCTCAAGGTCCCCCATCCTCCCTGGAAGGAGCCAGGGAGGAGAGACGCAGCCCTTACCTTCAGGGCAGCTCACACAAGCCGTGCAGCGGCCATTGCTGTCCAAGTAATAGTCGTGCAGACACTGCCTCTCGCAGTGATGGGACCCCTCTGGGCACAGCTGCTTCGGGGAATACCCTGGGGAAGAGAAGCAGAGATGCTCCTGGTCAGGTCACCCTGGAGGGTCGTTGCTGCTGGGGTACGGGCAGGGCCGCCTCAGAAGGAGGTGAGTAGGAGGTGACATCGACAGAGAGAAAAGGACTCCTGAGGTCATCATTCAGACCTGAATTATGGCACCACAGACCCCTCTTTTATTGATTCAATTATTTCTCTTTTCTCTTGTTTGGGCTTAAGTGAGTTAGGCTGCTGTTGGTTACAACCAAAAGAATCTAGACCAGGGACTTCCCTACGGGTCCAGTGGCTAAGAATCTGCCTTGTAATGCAGGGGAGATGGGTTTGATCCCTGGTCTGGGGAGATCCCACGTGCCATGGGGCACCTGAGGCCGTGTGCCACAACTACTGAAGCCCAAGCACCACCGCAAGAAGCCCCCGCACCGCCACTAGGGAGTAGCCCTTCCTCCCTGCAACTAGAGAAAGTCCGAGTGCAGCAATGAAGACCAAGGGCAACCAAAAAATAATAAATTTTTTTTTAAATTAAAGAAAGTGGGTTTCCAATGTGGAGACAGGCTTGGAAGAACATAGAACAGGAGCTCCAAGAGAGGAAGGCAGTGGGGAAGGAGTGATAGCGTGAGACAGCAGGAGGGGGGCCCCCCGCTGAGTCCCAAAGGACTGAAGGAGGCGGGGGTGGGGTGAGGGGAGTGCGTAGCATTCCAGGCAGAGGGAGCCGCCAGTGCAGAGGCCCTATGGGAGGAACAGACGTGGCTGTACAGAGATCAGAAAGGCCTCAGGGGCTGAAGAAATGATGCTGGCGCTTCTGGAGCTCAGGCAGCACAATGATGCGTGTTTATTCACTTTGTTTCTTCTTTTCCCATATTCCACTTAGATCTTCTCCCCTGAGCACCACTTTTAGAATCCAAAATCCAATGGTTAAGAAAGCGGCACTGACATACATACCCTGCGTGTGTGTGCACACTCAGCTGCTCAGTCGTGTCCGATTCTTTGCGACCTTCTGGACTGTAGCCCGCCAGGCTCCTCTGTCCATGGAATTTTCCAGACAAGAATACTGGAGCAGTTTGCCATTTACTACTCGAAGGGATCTTCCTGACTCAGGGATCAATCTGAGTCTCTTGCATTTCCTGCCCTGGGAAGTGGATTCTTTACCACTGAGCCACCAGGGAAGCTACCATGTGTAAAACAGCTAGTGGGAAGCTGCTCTGTAACAGGAAGATCAACCTATGC
>SJXQ01012374.1:82024-213477 GCA_006408695.1 Aepyceros melampus
GCTCTGATGATCTAGAGGGGTGGGATGCAGGGTGGGAGGGAGGGAGGTTCAAGAGGGAGGGGACATATGTATATGCTTATGGCTGACTTACACTGCTGTATGGCAGAAACCAACACAAGGCTTCCAAGGTGGTGGTGCTGGTGGTAAAGAACCCACCTGCTGATGCAGGAGACAAGTAAGAGACGTGGGTTTGATCCCTGGGTCAGGAAGATGCCCTGGAGGAGGGCATGCCAACCCACTCTAGTATTCTCACCTGGAGAACCCCATGGACAGAGGAGCCTGGCCGGCTACAGTCCAGGAGGTTGCAAACAGTCGGACACGACTGAGCGACTGAGCAGGCACATGCACGGTGAATGTATGCCACTGCTACTTTCAACCATTTGGTTTTTAATGGGGTCACAAAGAGTCAGACATGACCGAAGCGACTTAGCATGCATGCACACAACACAGCATTGCAAAGCAATTTTCCTCCGACTAAAAATTAAGTTGAGAAAAAGAAACCGAATGGTTAAGAAAGTGTCTGGCGTTGTTCTGGCTCTTAGAACTGGTTCCCAAGTGTCCCATACAGTCCAGGAGGTTGCAAACAGTCGGACACGACTGAGCGACTGAGCAGGCACATGCACGGTGAATGTATGCCACTGCTACTTTCAACCATTTGGTTTTTAATGGGGTCACAAAGAGTCAGACATGACCGAAGCGACTTAGCATGCATGCACACAACACAGCATTGCAAAGCAATTTTCCTCCGACTAAAAATTAAGTTGAGAAAAAGAAACCGAATGGTTAAGAAAGTGTCTGGCGTTGTTCTGGCTCTTAGAACTGGTTCCCAAGTGTCCCTCTGTGCTGATGCTCCCAGTCTCTGAACAGCGCCTTTCTGACTCCAGATGTTCTCAGCGTTTGTCCTCCCTTTCCCGTCATCGCCTCTCACTTCTGGCTCAGCGTCAGGCAAACCCAGCCGCAGCTGGTTTGACCCCAGAAACTCCCACACAGAGAACTGCTTTTCGCTGAGCCTGGGCTGCCAGTCCCTCCGCCCTCCCCTCCCCCAACCCCCTCCACACCCTTGTTGTTGTTCAGTCACTAAGTCAGGTCAGGCTCTGTGACCCCATGGACTGTAGCCCACCAGGCTCCTCTGTCCATGGGGTTTTCCAGACAAGAATACTGGAGTGGGGTGCCACTTCCTACTCCAGGGTAATCTTCTCAACCCAGGGATTGAATGCACGTCTCCCACATTGCAGGTGGATTCTTTACTGCTGAGCTACCACACCCTTGACAAGCTAAATGGAGCCCCTCCCAGTTCTTGAATGCCCATCCCTGCCCACTCCAGGCCTTGGCATATTCTCTGTCCTTTAATCAGAGCATACCCACTCCCCACCTTGGTTGACTCCTGCTCATCCTCAGGACCCCTCCTCCAGGAAGTCCCCCCTGCATGTTCCAACCAAGTCAAGTCCCCTGGAATGTGTTCTCAGGGCTCCCAGATGCTAACTGCCTGGTGCAGCAGAGACACATTCGGATGGACTTTTCAGCCCACAGATTGCCTTTCTTGGAGAACTGCCCCCATTCCCCCACTCCCTGACCTGCTAGCAGTGGTCCAAGGCAGTTCTGTCATTGGGGAACCAGAGCAGAGGTGGACTCTGGCCTTATCTGAGCCATCAGATGCTTTCTTCTTGTGCTTTGGAACTGGAGCTAGAAGATGTTTGCCGGGCATCCCCCCATTGCCCTGAAGGAGAAGCCCAGATGGGGAGGGGACTGAGGGCCAGCCAAGCTCAGTCAGAGCAGGGAGGGCAGGCTGCCTCCTCCTTGAAGAAACCCTCAGCTCCCTCAGGACAAGATGGGCTTCCCCCACCCGGCCCAAACAGACTTTGCTCTCTGCCTAACACCAGGCCTGGCTTCACGTCGTCCCTGCTCCTCCATGCCTGGGGAGGCGCCTCCTATGAGGAGGTTAGCCTGGGCACAAAAGGGGAGAGATCCAGAAAGCAAGGTGCAGAATAGGAAGGGGGTAGCCCCCACATGAGCTCTTCAGTTTCTCAGCCCCTCCAAGTTTTTCTTTTTTTTAATAATTTTATGTATTTATTTTTGTGCTGGGTTGGTTCTTGTTGCTGCTTGGGCTTTTCTCCAGCTGCAGCAAGCGGGAACTATACGCAAGTTGTGGTGCATGGGCCCCTCATTGCAGTGGCTTCTCTTGTTGTGGAGCATGGGCTTTAGAGCATTCAGGCTTCAGTCGTTGCAGCTCCCAGGCTCTAGAGCACAAGCTCAGTATTTGTGGCGCACGGGTTTAGTTGCTCGATGGCCTGTGGGATCTTCCTGGATCAGGGATGGAACCTGTGTCTCCTGCACTGGCAGGTGGATTCTTTACAACTGAGCCACCAGGGTAGCCCCCCTCCCACTTCCTGAATGCCCATCCTTGTTCACTCCAGGACTTGGCATATTCTCTGTCCTCTAACCAGAGCACACCCTCTCCCCACGTTGGCCCTGGCTAACTCCTGTGCTGCCTCCTTCCCCCAGTGAATGCCTCAGGGTCAGTGCCAAATGGAGGGAAGAGCTCAGGGTTCTAGTTAGACAGCTATATGACCCCGCCTGAGCCACTTACAGCATGTGACCATGAACCCCGCCTCCCCCACCATGTGCAAGTTTCCTCTTTGGGTTTCCTATTGGGGCTCAGGGCTCAGCACTGGCACAGAATATGCTTCACCAGTGATAACTGTGGCTGTTGTTATGAATCAAGTGAATGACCTCCCTGCCACTGGGGAGTGTGTCAGCAGAGGGCTGGGGATCAACTGTTAAGGATGCTAAAAAGGGCATAACAGGCCTGGGTGGGAGGAGGGACCTGACGACATCGTTTCTCAGTCTCAAAGGTCTCCCTGTTTCCTTCCTCCACCAAGCTGCCCCCATACACAGCTGAGTGCAGACTGCAGGCGGCGGCAAAATGTCAGAAATTTCCCCGAGAGACAGAGGAAGGGGTTTTTGTGGGTTTTTCATTTTTCCTCTCTTGCATGCCCGGAAGCACAAGGTCAATAAAACTCCGGCAAAATGCCCCGCCTACCACAACAGCATCAAGAGCTCAGTCACCTCAGTCACTGGGCCTCAGAGAGGGAATATGGGGGGACAGGGAGTACCCCTCTTCCCTCCACGGCATCTAAGAGGGAGCCAGAGCCTGGGATATCACCCGCTCTTCCCACTCACTCCCCATCAAAGCCCGGCCAGGCTGGTGCCAAAGGGGCTGGAGGGCATGGAAAGGAAGTGTCTGTCTTTCTCCCTGCAGCTGGGATTGTGGGTCTTATGGAAAATCAGAGCCCTGTGGGCCACACCACCCAGGAACGTTGACCTCTGCCCCCCTGGGGAGATGTATACAATCAGCCACATAAACCTGGGCTGGTGGGGAAGGCTTTCTGGAGGGAAGGGCAGATTAGAGGTGGTGGGGGAGGGCGTCCTGGGTGCATCAGGCATGTACAATGGCCCAGAACTTGAAAGCATATAGTAGGTTCAGAGGACACCAAGCAGAGCAGTTCCTGTAGAAAGGCCAAGAGAGAAAAAGCTGGAAAGATGATAAGTGCATCAGTGTAAGAACGAACAATAAACAACTGTGGGATGGATGTGGGTGGAAGAGTGGATGAAAGGAGGATGGGAGAAGGTGGGGAGATGATAGATCAGGGATGGATGGGGAGGGGGTCCAGTGCTATGGACTGAACTATGTATTCACTCCCCCATTCCATATCTTGACTCTCTAACCCCCCAGTGTAGTGGGTTGGCCAAAAAGTTCATTTGGGTTTTTCTGACGATGTTATGGAAAAACCCAAATGAACTTTTTGGCCAACCCAATATTTAGAGATCGGGTTTTTAGGAGGTAATGAAGGTTAAATGAGGTCAACAGGGTGAGGCCCTGATCAGATAGGATTGGTGGCCTTGTAAGAAGGGGAAGAGATCTCCCTCCCTGCCTCTCTGCCATGAGATAGTATCTGTCTGCAAGCCAAGAAGAGATTTCTCACCAGAAGCAAAACCAAACCCTGCTGGAACCTTAATCTTGGACTTAAGAACCTCCAGAACTATGAGAAAATAAGTCTGTTGTTAAGTCCCTCAGTCTGAAGTATTTTGTTACGGCAGCCTGAGCAGACTGAGACAGATGTATGTGGGATAGGTGGCAGCAAAAATAGGAAGGGGGAGGATAGGAGGAAGGAGACAAGAAGAGGAAAGGATGGACGGGTTAGTGAGTGGGTGAAAGGACGGCATGTACATGGGTGGCTGGCTGTGTGGATGACGGGCCATATGTGGCCTCTCATATGTGGCTATGTGGGTAAAGCCCCAAGTACTAAAAAGCAAGGGGCCCCACTTGTTCTGTATGTTCCAAAACAACACTGAACCATAAAATAAAGCCAAGAAAGTCCAATGGAGTTCTATTTTTTCTGCTACAATGACTTCTTACAATCTTTTTTTTTTTAAATAAAAAATATCAAATTCTTTCCCAAAACATTTCTCTCTATCCTTGGGTGGCCTGAGCACAGGTTGAGTCTGCCCTCTTGGTGCAGCAAAGAGCCTGCAGGGAACAGACTGAGCAGGGGTACTGCCAGCTCTGGGCACCAGCCTTGGTGATCTTGGGCACTATGGCCTGTCACCATCCTCCAGATAGCAATGCTGGCCCCTCTACCTGTTCTGAAGACCCCTGCCCACATCCTGTCCTGCTGTGGGCAGAGTGTAAGCCTGCTGTCCTCAGAGTGTAGGTGCAGTTGCCCCTCATGCCCTCTGCTGACATAACAATGAATACCTTTCCTCCCCCATGAGTCCCTGTTCCCAGAGATCAGAGACCACGGCTGAACTTCATCTCATGACTTCACCCAGCTAAGGCCACTGGATGTGCTTTGGGACTTGTGATAACCACAGAGGATGGGGATGTCTTATGACCTGGTGACCTTTAGACTTATTTGCAGAGTGGGGCAAACAGGCTCATCTCTGCTCCCGAAGGATCTCCTGATGGTGCCCATCATCTACCTTTTATGTCCATCACTGTGCCAGGGACGGGGGGGTAGGGGGAGGTGCAAGCCTCCCAGGAAGTGAGCTCTGGGCAGGGAGATTTGCCCCTGAGAGAGCTGCAGTCCTGGCGGCCCTGGACAAAAGTGCTCCCAGAGCAGGAGGGATGGGGCCTGCAAAGGGCTCGTAGGCCTGGAAATGAGGGGTGGTCGGGGAGGTCGATGGCCCAGGCTCACGGAACCCTGGGATCTGGCCGCAGTCAGCTCCCTCGTTTTCTATCTCTGTGACCTTGGGCAACTCGCTTAACCTTGCAGCATCCCCCACCTTATTTGCAAAATGGCAACAGCAAAGGATAATCATGAGAAGCTGATAAGATGACACAACACACCTGAGGCCCCACACCAGTACATGCGCAGTGAGCATCTAATCGTGGCTGTTTAGTCGTGCAGTCGTGTCTGACTTTTTTCCACCCCCTGGACTGTAAGCTGCCAGTCTCCTCTGTCCACGGGATTTCCCAGGCAAGAATACTGGAGTGGGTAGAAGATTCTCCAGGGAATCTTCTTGACCCAGGGATAGAACCCACGTCTCCTGCATTGGCAGGTGGATTCTTTACCACTGAGACACCAGGGAAGCCAAATGTTCAATAAAGAGCAGTAATTAAGAGACCTCCTGGAGGAGGGCATGGCAACCTACTCCAGTATTCTTTCCTGGAGAATCTCATGGACAGAGGAAATTGGTGAGCGATCGTCCATGGGGTCCCCAGGAGTCGGACAACACTGAAATGCACAGTCATTAAAAACAAAAACTCACAAAGGGATGGGCTTCAGAAACCTACAGTCAATGACGACGTTGACTCTGGTGGTTCCCACTTACCAGTCTCCCAGAGTGTTGTAACCTGAGGACAAAACCCCCCTCGTCCCCACCGCAGCAACCCCCACTCACCCTCAGGGCAGCGGTGACAGCACTTCCCGGCAGCCTTGTCATAGTAGCGGCTGAGGTCTCCCAGACAGGCATCGTCAGGGGCTCGCCTCTGCAGCATGAAACACACTGTTAAGTCCAGGAGGGCCCCAGACCCCCCCTCCTGCCCCTCGGGTCCCAGGAGGGCCCCAGACCCCCCCTCCTGCCCCTCGGGTCCCAGGAGGCCTGGTATCCCGTTGCTGTCAAGACCAGGCCTGAAATGGAACCTCCTGCTGTAGTAGTCAGGACAGAAACTCCCTTGAAACTGCTCCACCTTTGGTCTTCCCTGGAGGGGTGGCGGCAACCCCAGCCTTCCGTAACTCAGACCCCAAACCTTGAATTCTCCCTTGACGCTCTACTCTAGCGCTCACACCCAACCCATCAGCAAGTTCTCTCAGCCTCTTTGGACTAGTATCCCCTGCCTCCTTCACAGGTCCCAGTCGCTCTCCCCTCTCCCAGAGAACAATTCACTCACCTCCTACCTGGCCTCCAGCATGGGCCCAGCAATAAGAATCTCTGGTAAGAGCTCCTCTGGTGGCTCCCTGGTAAAGAATCCTGCCTGCCAATGCAGCAGACATGGGTTCGATCCCTGATCTGGGAAGATCCCACATGCCTCAGAGCAACCAAGTCCATGTGCCACAACTATTAAGGCTGTGCTCTAGCGCCCGGGAGCCGCAGTTACTGAGCCCACATGCCGCAATATTGAAACCCACGTGCCCCAGAGCCCATTCTCTGCAACAAGAGAAGCCACTGCAATGAGAAACCCACACACTGCAACTAGAGAGTAGCCCCCTACTCACCACAACTAGAGAAAAGCCCGAGTAGCAACGAAGACCCAGCACAGCCAAAAATAAAACTTAAAATAAACATTTAAAAAATAAATTAAAAAAAAAGTGCATGCATGTACGCTAAGTCACTCCAGTCATGTCTGGCTCTGTGAGACGCTATGGACTGTAGCCTGACAGTCCTCTGTCCATGGGATTCTCCAGGCAACAATACTAGAGTGGGTTGCCATGCTCTCTTCCAGGAAAATAAAAACATATATCCTTTCAAAAAATAATCTTTGGTAAACTTGCTTGTTGAAGTTTAACTCTCATGCAGAAAATCACACAGGTCTCAAGTACATACGCACTGAATTTCTACAGCATAAACACATTCTGCCACCAGTTCCCAGATCCAGAAATAAGACACTAGTACCCAGAACCCCTTCCTGCCCCTTCCCACCACGGAAGGCCCCCTGCTACCTTGACTTCTACACCCAGAGACACATTATGTCTGCTTTTATACTTCACCTGGATAGAAACACACACACCCTGACAACCGGCTTCTTTAACTCAAAATTCGAATGCGGGAATCACCTGCATTATTGCAAATAGTAACCATTCATTCAAGTTCACTGCCTTGCACTATTGCATCCTACGGATATGCACAATTTATCTGTTCTACTCTTGATGGAACTTTCTTATACTGATATTTTTGGTGCACATATGTACACAATGTTGTGTTGCTGCTTTTTAGTTTCTAAGTACTGTGCAACACTTTTGCAATCATATGGATTATAGCCCGCCAGGCTCTTCTGTTGGTGGGAGTTCCCAGGCAAGAATACTGGAATGGGTTGCCATTTTCTTCTCCAGGTTATCTTCCTGACTCAGAGATCAAACCCACATCTCCTACATTGCAGGTAGATTCTTTACCCTTGAGCCACAGGGGAAGCCCTGTGTAACATTACTGCTGAAGACATACCTAGGTATGGAATTGCTGGGTCATGAAGTATGTATATGCTCAGCATTGATTGATTCTCTATACAGTTTTCCAAGTTGTACTAACTGACATTTCATGGCAGTGTGTGAGTGTTCCAATTGCTCCACATCCCTGTCAACACTTGGTATTGTCAGTTTGTAGATTTTTACCCATTTGGGTGAGCTTATAGTGGCGTCTTGTTGATCTTTTATTTGCATTTCTCTGATGAGTGATGATGTTGGGTACTTTGCCACATGTTTATCAGCCATTTGAATATTCTCTCTTGTAAGATGCCAATTCAGGTCTTTTGGCTATTTTTTAAAAAATTGGATTATCTGACTTTTCTTCCTGATGTGTAGGAGCTCTTTATATATTCTGGATACAAGTCCTTGTTGAATGCATGTGCTGCAAATATCTTCTCCTATCTTCTGTTTTGCCTTTCCACTTTCTTAAAGGAGTCTTGTGATGAATAGAGTCCTCAGTTTCAATGAAGTACAATTTATCAATCTTTCCTTTTATTGTTAATGTCCTATGTAAGAAGTATTTGCCTGCCCAATGTATTTAAATATTCTTTTTTCTTTTTTTTAAAAAAGGGGGGGTTGGAATGGGTATTTTCTTAGCATTTGTTTGTTGGCTGTGTTGGGTCTTAGCTGCAGCATGTAGAGTCTTCAATCTTCTCTGTCGCACGTGAGATCTTTAGTTGCTTCATGGGACTCTAGTTCCTCGACCAGGGATTGAACCTGGGCCCATTGCATTGGAAGCTCAGAGATTTTAGCTACTGGACCGCCAGGGAAGTCCCCAGTTAGATATTCTTTTATGTTGTCTTTTGGATGGTATTACTTAACCTTTTCAATTTGGGTTTCATTTTGGTGCACGGTGTGAGGTAGGGACCAAGATTTACTTTTTTCAGGAATAGGCTTTTTTCTTTTTTTTTTTGGCCATACCACACGGCTTGCAGGATCTTAGTTCCCCAACCAGGAATCAAACCCTGCCCAACAGCAATGAATCCCTGAGTCTTAACCACCGGACCACCAAGGAATTCTTAGGAATAGGCATTTTTCACAATGCTCTTCCACATGTTTCCAGGGCTCCTTGAAAGCTAAGCCCCTTCATTAGGCAGTGTTCATGAAAGTTTGGGGGAAGGAACATCATCCTTCGTGGTGAATGAGAGGGGAGCATGAAGCAGATTTCTGGGAAGACCCATAACGAGGAGCTCCAGGAAGGGAGCGTGGGAGGGAGGTGAGGGAGACAGGGAAGGAGGGAGCTGTGTCCCACCTCTTTATCTTCAGCATCCGAGGAGATGGAGGCTAGCAGACAGGAGGTGGCCACTCATGGGATGGATTAAGCAGAGGCTTTCTTGGTTTAGGGGAAGAAAGCAGAAACCACTGACCTCCCGGGAGAGGCCTGGCTAGCCCAAGGGGATTCCCTACTCTTCTCTCCACCTCAGAGAACAATGAAATAATAAGCAAACACTCTGCTATGGGCACAGAGCAGCAAGGAGGCGGTGTGGCTGGAAGGCGGACACAGGGAACGACAGTTACGTTCTTCTTCTCTTCTTTATTTGCACATCTGAAGTGTTGCCATATAAGTTTGAAATAATAAACATAACCTACATTTGCAAACACCAGTCACACAGTACTTGTCTGTCTCATGTTACCCAAAGCCCAGGGCCTTGGGGGCATTCTGTGTGCCGACCTGTGCCCAGCCTTCTGCTCCAGCAGAATCTCATTCTTCTCAAGTAAACTAGGGGCACCAGGGGGACTCTCTAGGGGCCGAGACCTGCCAGGACAGCCTAAGCTTCTCCCTGACCCGCAGCATCTCACTGTGCGCACTTGGAAGCCTATGGCTGTGGGGAACTGCGGCCAGTGGGGAGCTGAGGGTTCAGCCCTCCCAAGTCTGCTGAGTGTGACGGAAATTCTGGGGCCCTGGTCTGGGTTTCCCCTCCTGGCCTGCCTGCTCCTCTCACTGATAGCTATGGACTCAGGGGGACATGGCCGCGCTCACTCTCTGCAGGGTCCAGGAGCATGCGGAGGGGAGCACAAATGCTTATCCTTCATCTCCCGCCACCTCACCCTGGGTCAGTGGAGAGGGGAGGCACAGAGGAGAGGGAATCCCTGGCATTACCAGTCTCCTCCCCAACCATGAGTCACACATCACCACCTTTAGGCCACCCCCAGCACTTTGGGGGGCTTCCCTGGTGAATCAGATGGTAAAGAATCCACCTGCAGTTCAGGAGATCTGGGTTCGATCCCTGGGTTGGGAAGATGCCCTGGAGGAGGGCATGCAACCCACTCCAGTATTCTTGCCTGGAGAATCCCATGGACAGAGGAGCCTGGCAGGCTACAGTCCATGGGGTCGCAAAGAGTTGAACACAACCGGAGCGACTTAGTGTTAGCATGCACATGTGAATGTTGGCCCTAGTGGTAAAGAACCTGCCTGCCGGTGCAAGAGATGTAAGAGATATGAGTAGGTCCCTGGGTTGGGAAGATCCCCTAGAGGAGGGCGTGGCAACCCACTCCAGTTATTCTTGCCTGGGAAATCCCATGGACAGAGGAGCCTGGTAGGTGACAGTCCGTGGGATCACTAAGAGTCAGACATGACTGGGGAACCAAGCACACACAGCCCTTTGGGGCCATATCACTATCCCACATTACAGATGAAGAAACTTCAGCTCAGAGAAGTGCAGTTACTTGCCCAAAGTCACACAGCAACTAATCACAGATTTTGAGCTTCACTGTGTCCCCAGTTCTCTCCCCATCTCTGGGCCTCAGGCTGCCCATTTTGAAAACAAAAAAGGTCCAGGAACTTCCCTGGTGGTCCAGTGCTTAAGAATCTGCCTTGCCATGCAGGGGACTCAGGTGTGATCCCTGGTCAGGGAACTAAGATCCTACATGCCTTGGGATAACTAAGGCTGTGCCGCAACGAAAGAGAAGCCTGTGGGCTGCAACTAAGACACAACACAGCCAAAAATTAATTATTTTTTTTAAAGATCAGTAAATCTTAAAAATAAAAAAAGGTCCAATGTGCTAAGAAGGACATCACATCACACAGTGGTCTTTCTACCAAAAGTCCAGTCTGAATCATATCATGAGACAAACCCAGACATACATCAGACAAACCCAAACTGAGGGACATTCTACAAACATACTGCCCTTAACTCTTTAAAATGCCAGTGTATGAAAGATGAGGAAGAACTGTGGAATGTTTCAGAAGAAAAAAAAAAAGAACATTAAAGAGAGACAAGAGAACTGAATACAATGTCTGAATTGGATTCTGAATCAGGCTGGGAAGGGGGATATTGCTGTAAAGAAGACGGAGATAACTGGTGAAATTTGAATACGGGCTTTTTATCTCATTATGTTCTATTGATGTTGAATTCCTGAAAGCCTGTTTCTGTAAGAGATGTCCTTGTTATAGAAGAAACGTGCTGAAATATTTAAGAGTGAAGGATCAAAATGTCTGCAATTAACTAGCAAACAGTAAAAAATGATGACCATCATCATCAGAATAAGTGTATACATAAAGAGAGACAAAACTAAAGCAACTGTACAAAACAACATATGTAAATAATAGCACCTCTAGGGTTCTAAGTGCTCAGGAAGGAACGTGTGTGCATAGGTACTCAGTTACTCAGTCGAGTCCGGCTCTTTGTGACCCCATGGGCTGTAGCCCTCCAGGCTTCTCTGTCCACAGGATTTTTCAGGCAAGAATACTGAAGTGGGTTGCCACAGGGGATCTTCCCAACCCAGGGATTGAACCTAGGCCTTCTGCATCAGCAGGCAGATTCTTTACCTCTGAGCCATCTAGGAGGGCCCTCTTTTCAACAAGGAAATTGTGTAAATCCACAGCTTGCCACCAGGGGGTGCTATCTTCTCACCATCCCCAGGGGTGGTGGGATTTCAGCCAGGATTTCCAGCTGGAGCAATCAAGAGTCCCTTCAAGACAGCAGGGGACTTGGGGGCCTCTGTTCCTCATGTGGGGCTCATGCGGGAAGGCGGTGATCTCCTCAATCCCATGGAGGGGTGATCCCTGCTCCCCTCAGCCCTTCCCAGAGACAGGTGGAGTCCAGGTGCAGCATAGCTCAACCCTGTCCCCTAGCCTTCACCCTAAACGTCCCCAGGCCCCTGTGGCTGGCCTTCTCTGGAAAAGATACAGGGGACTTTTTGTGCCTATGATGTAATGGTTTTACAAGCACCGAGAAAATGGGTCAGTGCAAGGTACACATGCTGTTGCAGAAGAAACAACAGCACTGACAACCCAAGGGCCCTGTGAGACCCCGCTGCTGCTGCTGCTAAGTCGCTTCAGTCCTGTCCGATTCTGTGCGACCCCAAAGACGGCAGCCCACCAGGTTCCACCGTCCCTGGGATTCTCCAGGCAAGAACACCAGAGTGGGCTGCCATTTCCTTCTCCAGTGCATGAAAGTGAAAAGTGAAAGTGAAGTCACTGAGTCGTGTCCAACTCTCAGCGACCCCATGGACTGCAGCCTACCAGGCTCCTCCGTCCATGGGAGTTTCCAGGCAAGAGTACTGGAGTGGGGTGCCATTGCCTTCTATTACCACAGAAATCCATCTGTGAGAAGCGAAGAGCCTGCCCAGGCTCTGAGTCTAGTCAGCTGACTCGGCAACTCCAGGGCTACCCCAGAAACCCTCCTTGTGCTGGAGGGCTCACGGGTGCCAGGCCGCGCTCCAGGGCTGGCACTTCTGTGCAAGAGGCAACCCCATCTTCCCAGGGTGTTCCCAGCCCAGAAACTAGAAAGGGGTGGAATCGAAGCCCCGAGCTTTGCCTTTGCAGAGCTGGCCTTGAGCCCCCATCCCAGCCACAGTTGGCCCTGTCTCACGCCCTAGCCTCGGTCCTCGCCCTAGGGACCCATTCATTGCCCCCTCTGCCATCTCCCCATTGCCACACTGCCCCCAACTCCCATCATTTCCCACCACCCACTCACTTGGGCGCTCCACCCATACCGGCTCCTGGAGTAGAACACAGAACACAGCGGCCTTGTCATCTACGGCAGTCTCCGAATTCTGAGAGCCTGCCAGTTTCCGCTGGCCACGGGCCCAGGCCCTGGATGGCCCATCGGCTCCTGCTGACCCCAGGAAGCGGGGAGCGACAGCCAGGCCGTGCTCTGGGAGGGAAGGGGTTGTCAGAAAGGGGAGAGTGGGAGGGGGAAGCCCAAGGCCTGGGAGGGGGGCTTTTGGGTGGGGTTCCCCGGCAGGTTTGAGGCAGAGCAAGATGTCCGCAGAGTGATGAGCTGTATAACCAGAGCCGTGTGGCTCAGGCTTAGTGGCATCAAGATAAAGAGTGGCCTGAAACCTTCCCATTTATAGATCTATTTTCAGATTGGTTTGGTTTTCCCTACAAAACCTGGTAAATTTCACTTTCAGAAAGCCCCACCTGGTCACAGCTGCAGAAACAAGAGGCAGGCCACACCTGTAGGAGCTGAGTCCACAGCTGGGTGGCAGGCGGGAGGGGTGGGAAGTGGAGGAGTCAGATCAGATGCAAAATACCCACAGGGCCGGAGCAGGGCAGAGCTGGGAGGTGTGCCCCACCTCCACCCCAGGGCTCTCCACCTCTGTTACTCAAAGTGAGGTGCCAGACCCCAGCAGCATGGGCACCACTTGGGAATCTGCTTGAAATGCAGAATCCCAGGCCTCACCTAGACTTGCCATCTATCCCATTTTACAGATGGGGAAACTGAGGCACAGAGGGGTTAAGAACCTTGCCTCAGGTCACACAGCGAGGCAGTATTCGAGCCAGAATTTGGCCATCTGGCACAGGCTCTTATCCACCAGGCTCTGCATCCCGAGTCCTGTTTGTTTAACCTCCAGCTCTACCCTCAGTAGCCCAGCTCTTCCTCACCTCCTCCTCATCTGGACTTGCGAATGGCAGACCAGGGTCTCCTTACATCCACCCCATCCCTCAACTTCCACTCACAGTGCAGAGGCCAGAGTGATGTTTTCAAAACACAGATCTGGTCTTCTCCCTTACACCCTGTTGCAGATGAGTAGAAAGTTTCCAACTAAACTATGGATAAAGCCCAAAGTCCTGACAGGGGCCCAAGAGACATTGCGGGACCAGCCCCGGCCGCCTGGCCTGCGCACGCCCTTCCTCCCTCCGCTTTCCAGCAGCCTGTACATGCTGTTCCCCTGGGCAACCCCCGCCCTGGTCCAGCACACCTCAACTCTTCCTTCAGGTTTCACGCATGCATGCCTCTTCCCAGAGGACCCCCTCCCTGATCACCCCCATCCAGGCCAGGTCTCTGCAGGCTAGAACAAGATGTGGGCAAGTTTGTGTCCTTGCTGGAGGCTTTAGGGGGGCATCCATTTCCTTGTGTTAATAGTTAAGACTGAGGGCCCAAGATTTCTCTGGTGGTTCAGTGGTTGAGAATCTGCCTTGCAATGCAGGGGAAGTGGGCTTGATCCCTGGTTGGGAAACTAAGATCCCATATGCCATTGAGCTATTGAGCCCATGTGCCACAACTAGAGAGTCTGTGTACCACAGCTAAAGGTCCTGCATGATGCAACAAAGATCCAGAATGCTAAAACTAAGACCTGACTCAGCCAAATAAATTTTAAAAAACATTTTTAAGTGAGGACTTGTCCCTTTGCACACTTTCAAGTAAGGTTGTTCCCAGCCTCTAAAGGCTGCTGGATTCCTTGGCTCATGGCCCCCTTCCTACATCTGCAAAGTGCACAATGCTAGGTCAAGCCCTTCTCCTGTAACATACACCTCTTCTTCTGTGTCATCTCCCTCTAATGCAGCCAGGAAAGTTCCTCTGCGTTTAAGGACGCATGTGAGGACACTGGGCCCACCTGGAAAATCCCCATCTCAAGGTCTGTACCCTTAATCACATCTCCAAAGTTCTCTTTGCCATCTGTTAGTCTCTCAGTCATGTCTGACTCTTTGCGACCCCAAGGACTGTAGCCTGCCAGGCTCCTCTGTCCATGGAATTCTCCAGGCAAAAATACTGGAGTGGGTTGCCATGCCCTCCTTCGGAGGATCTTCCTGACCCAGGGGTTGAACACGGGTATCTTTTGCTATATAAGGTTCCAGGGATTAGGCTACAGATGTTCTGACCACAGCCCTGCTCTTAAGTAATCACTAGGCTATTCAGCTAACAGGTTGAGCTTTGTGAGTCTCTAGTCCTGGGGGCGAAGAGCTGACTCCTCATTGAGAAAGACCCTGATAATAGGAAATATTGAAGGCAAAAGGAGAAGGGGATGACCAAGAATGAGATGGTTAGATAGCATCACCAACTCAAAGGACATGAGTTTGAGCAAGCTCCAGGAGATAGTGAAGGACAGGGGAGCCTGGCGTGCTGCAGTCCATAGGGTCACAAAGAGTCAGACACGACTTAGTGACTGAAACACAACAATCCTGGGGGCCCTAAACCCTTCCCTCTACCCTGAAGGTTCATGTGAGGTCCAGACCAAGAGACCATGTGAAACTGCAGTCATCCTCCTCCTGGACCTCAAACACACCCGCGGCCCACAGTCTGGCCCTGCCCTGGCCCTGGCCATATTCCTCACAGCTGTCGCGTCTAAGAACAAGATCCGGTTCCTACCTCTGGTCTCCAGGGAGCTGAGGGGGAGTGTGTATGGCTTCATGCATCCTGGCCCCATAGCTGCACTGGAAGTGTGGTGTTGTGGTCACTAGACAATCAAGAAAGTCCCCATGATGACTTTTTGGAAGAGGAGAACTTCCATTTTTAGTTTTGGGTTTTGCTTTTTTTTTTTTTTTTAAGGATTCTTGAAAGGCAGGCATCCTAAGTAAAAGGCTTCACAGAAGCAAAAGTACCGAGGCTGGAAGGAGCAGAGCTGTGGAGCATCAATGATTTGATGGGCTGGACAGTGGGAGAAGGACGGGAGGCCCGGGACTCAGGGCCAGACATCCGCACTGACCTCTTCATCTCCCACATTGCGTTCCAGCAGACGCTGGCTCCACGGGATGTCAGCAGGGTACAAGAAAAATCAAAACCAAAATGCAGAGAATCACTGCACTCCATTTGAGATGTTTCTCCAAGCCTTTTATCTCCTTACTTGCTCTCTGATTCTCCAAGGAAAGGTTGGGAACGGGGGTAGGGCAAGATAGGCGCAGAGAAACAAACTTTCCAAAACTCAGTTGGCTATAGAAACCTGGCCTCATGGGACGGCTACTCTCTGAAGTGACTTTGGGAAATGTGGCCTTGGGGCAATAGGGAGCCACTGAAGGTTGCAGAGCAGCTAATATGCAAGGGGATGGACAGGGCAGAGGCGAGTAACATAACCAGGATCTGGCCTGGAGTCCCAATTCTGCAATGTCTTACTCTTCACTTCCTACTGATGCTCCTCCTGCCCAAGTGAAGCCCCAGGCCAGCCAGGTGAGCCTGTTGCTCAGATGAGAGCCTTCCTGAAAGTTCTGGGGCGGCAGCAAGTGTCTGAGATGCACATGCGGCTGTACCTAAGACATGATAAGATCCACCTCAGCCCTGGAATAACAGTCCCCAGGAGCACCAGCCACCAAGCAACACCAGCAGTGCCAAGGAAACTTTGATGGCATTAATGAGGAAGGATGTGATGGTGGTGGGGGTCAAAGATGGGGTACTTTGACTTTCTTCTCCTTCCTGGAGGTACCTGAAATGCCACCCCCTACCCTGGCATCCGCTTACCTGCCTGGAAGGGGCCAGCAGGTTTCCTTGCCCTTCTGCATCCTACCAGCTTACACATGGGGGAGGCCAGTGCCAGCCCCAACTGACTGTTGGGCTAGAGAGAACCCTTGGCGCCCCTGTCCTGACTCAGCAGTAGAGAGAGCACATGTCCTGGGTGGCTTAGGGGTTTCATGGACCTGCAGGATTGGAATCATCTCAGGGGACCATGCCCTTCCCCAAACCACACGGGGTTTGCAGCAGGTAGTGAAATGAGGCCGTGGATGATGCCTTTGGGAGTCCTCAGCCCCCAGAGGTTCAGAGCCCCCCACATGAAACCTGCTGATGGAGCTTCAAGAGCAAGCCCCGGGCCCACCCCAAACACCCATGCTAGCATGCCATCTGACCCAGATGTTGGTAAGGACATTGACATCATCCATGGGGCAGAACCTGTTGTCCCAGGCTCTGCGGCCTGGCCACCTCCTCCTCCCTCCAAAAGCTTTTCCCCATCAATCCAGGTGGAGATGAGGACAGGCCCCTGTGGGCTCCCGCAGACCTGGCAGTTCTTCACACAGTACTGATGGCATTCCCCCACCCCATGTCCCACTTCCCACGTTGCCACCCCGGAGGGCAGGGACTGTAACTGGTCCCCTTCATCCTGCATCCATGATGCCTAGCATAAAACAGGCACTTAATAATGGCTTACCTCTCACAAGGTCTCACCACATTCCAGGAGCTGCTCTCAGCACCTCTCGTCTACTATCCCATATAATCTTCCAACAGTCTTACAATATAGCTACTATGATCATCCCCATTCTACGGATACGGAAGTTGAGGCCCAGATGAGTGACTTACCCTGCCCAAGAGATCACGTGGTAAGTGTCAGAAGCAGAATATAAACTTGGCAGGCTGACCCTTAGCCATGATGCTCTGTGTGTAGTCACTCAGTCATGTCTGACTCTTTGTGACCCCATGGACTGTAGCCTGCCAGGTTCTTCTGTCCATGGGATTTTCCAGGCAAGAACACTGGAGTGGGTTGCCATTTCCTTTTCCAGGGAATCTTCCTGACCCAGGGATCGAACCTGCGTCTCCTCAGTCTCCTGCATTGCAGGTGGATTCTCTACCCACTGAGCCATCAAAGAAGCCCAAATATGATGCTCTATTGTCTCCCAAAAAAGACTTGACAGATTAGGAGTTTGAGTAAAATAGGTGAAGGGGATTAAAAAGTACAAACTTCCAGTTATAAAATTAAGCCATGTGGATGTAATGTACAGCATAGGGACTATATTGTCAATATATGTCAATAATATTGTAATACTGGTGACAGATGGTTACTAGATATTGTGATGCTTGATTCATTAAGTATCAAATCACTGTGTTGTATGAAGTAAAGTGAAAGTCACTCAGTCATGTCCGACTCTTTGTGACCCCATGGACTAGGCAGTCCATGGAATTCTCCAGGCCTGAATACTGGAGTGGGTAACTTTCCCTTCTCCAGAGGATCTTTCCAACCCAGAGATCGAACCAAGGTCTCCCACATTGCAGGCGGATTGTTTACCAGCTGAGCCACAAGCGAAGCCCAGAATACTGGAGTAGGTAGCCTATCCCTTCTCCAACGGATCTTCCTGACCCAGGAGTCGAACCAGGGTCTCCTACATTGCAGGTGGATTCTTTACCAACTGAGTTATCAGGGAAGCCCTCACTATGTTGTATATCTGGAATTAATAAAATATAGCATGCTGACTATACTTCAATTTTTAAAAAGACGACATGAAGGATGCGGTAGGTGAAATAATGATCTTCAAAAATGTCCATGTCCTACACAAACAACTTAAATGCCCATTGCTTCCACTGCAGGAGGTGCCAAGTTTGATCCCGGGTAGGGGAACTAAGATTCCAGATGCCACACAGAGCAGTCAAAAAAATAAAGTGTAACCAAGATGAATGGGCTTCCCTGGTAGCTCAGAAAGTAAAGAATCTGCCTGCCCTACAAGAGACCCGGGTTGAATCCCTGGGTGGGAAAGATCCCCTGAAGAGGAAGTGGCAATCCACTCCAGTATTCTTGCCTGGAGAATCCCAGGGACAGAGTAGCCTGGCAGGCTACAGTCCACAGGGGTCACAAGAGTCAGACATGACTGAGCAGCTAACAAGACAAATGGAAGACCCTACCTTTGGGTTTGGATGAATCAACAGGGTAACATAGTGGCCTCCAAAAGATGTGGGGTCTTAGCCCACATCAGTAGAGAAGCAGGGCAGCTCCACAGAGGGAGGGTTGATGCTCCCAGGCCCCCCTGAGCCCAGACAACACTAGGAACTGTGAAGTCATCTCTGGTGCCAGAGCCCCAGATCAGGGGCCTGAGCTATGCAGAGCTCCTGATTCCAACCCTCAGCTCTCACTTGATGCTCGGATGTGGGCAAAACAGAACTCCTGCTTCTCTCCAAAACACTCTTCTGTCCGTGTCCAGTTTTCCCACCTCCATAAACGATGCCACCACTCAACCAGGCATGGAGCCCGCAAATCTGGACAGAAACCCCCTTCCCATCTTGCCCTCTGCATTCATTCACACCCAATCCATCTGTGGTCCTATGGAGTCTAGCTCCAAATACATTCTGTTTTCACATCTCCAATCACCCCTCCGCTGGACCACAGCAACAGCCTGGCTCCCGCTTCACCCCCAGCAGACAGAAGGAACTTTAAAATGTATGCAATGTCATCCCTCCACCCCGCAAAACCCTCCAGCCACAGACGGAAGTGTGTGCTATCCCCTACTTCCCCACCACCCTCCCATGCCATCCCCTGCCACACATGTGGCCTCCTTCCTGTTCCTCCAACTTTCACTCTTGTATGCATCCCCACCTCCTATGGAGAGACCATCCTGTTTCCCTCACCTGGGGTAGCTGCCCTTCTCACTCTAAAAGGTTAGAATTCTCTCCACTGCAAGGGGCACTGTCCAGCCACTGTTTGTCAGTCTGGTGGAATGTTAGTTCCATGAGGCAGAGACCTGCGGA
The DNA here is from genome assembly GCA_006408695.1 of Aepyceros melampus. NCBI lineage: Eukaryota > Metazoa > Chordata > Mammalia > Artiodactyla > Bovidae > Aepyceros > Aepyceros melampus. The sequence continues at coordinate 101,310 of SJXQ01012374.1, forward strand.
GCTGACCCGGAGGCACCTGCAGCATCCAGAACACTCCCTGGCATACAGTTGTTCAGTCGCTAAGCCGTGTCTGACTCTGTGACCCCACGGGCTGCAGCACACCATGCTTCCCTGTCCTTCACTGTCTCCCTGAGTTTGCTCAGATTCATGTCCGTTGCCTTGGTGATGCTATCTAACCATTCTATCCTCTGCTGCCCCCTTCTCCTTTTGCCTTCAGTCTTTCCCAGCATCAGGGTCTCTTCCACTGAATCGGCTCTTCGCATCAGGTGACCAAATTATTGGAGCTTCAGCATCAGTCCTTTCAATGAATATTCAGGGTCGATTTCTTTTAGGATTGACTATAAATATTAGTAGGATGGATGAATTGCTAAAAGCGGGTTTGGGGCCCATACCATGTGAGAAATACACGTTGGAGGCCCTGGGTGGAGTGACTGACCAGGAGACCTCAAAGGCCAGGGTCGCAGTCTTCATTTCACTGGAAATTTCTGAGAAAGGTGGACTCATCTTGGTTACATAGCCCCAGCTTCCAGAACCAGAATCGATGGGCACACTTCGAAGAGATAGACTTCAGCTTATCCTGGAGAACTTCTTGATGCCAGAGTGACTTCTCGATGCCAAGTGACTTCTCCATGCCAGAGTGAGCCGGGGTGGCATAAGGTGCCTGGGGAGGAAGCAAGGGAGCACCCTGTCCCCACAGGCCTATGAGAAGCTGAGTGATTACTGGGAACAGCCTAGGACAAAACCCTGGAGCCAGGCCTGGCACTGAGCAGCTGCTCCTTTAAGATTTTTCTGAATGAGTGAATACTTGGATGGGCCTGAAGAGTTAGGCACTTATTGGGTAGTTGGACTGATTGCCATATTAAAGACCCTCTCCACCAGCAAGACCACTGAGAATGCCTAGGTTCTCGACCCTAGGCAGCAAAGACTCTAGAATGAAGTGCTCCTCCCCTCATCTCAACAGCCCCTGGCAGGAAGGGGAAGAGAGAGCAAAGCTGGAGGACCAGCTTTGCCTGGAGCTGCCTTTTTGGACCGTCTGTCCACAGCGTCTGGGGCTCTGGTCCTATTTTGACCTTGACCAGTCCTGAGACTGTGGACAAGACCCTCCCCTGCCTCTGAGCCTCTACATCCTTGTTTGGAAAATGGGGACCGTGGTTCCAGACAAGCCACCAGCAGGGTCAGGGCACCAAGGACCAAAGAAGACCACATGCGGTCCAAGCTGGACTTGATTAACCAACCGTGCCAAGGACCCTCAAGCCTCCCGGGGCTCCCCTCAGACATCCCTTGGCTTCATTTTCCTTCTAATAATGTTCCTTGAAGTGAAGGGAGGGTTAAGGAAGGTGTGTACAAGTCTAAGCATGAATCACAACTCAAGAAACGAGGCGAGGTCAGATATGAGTGGGAGCAGAAGCAGAAACTTACAGTAAATGCTCCCCTTCTCCCAGCACTGACAGCTCTCAAGCTGAGTAAAGCTCCCCCACCATCTCCTGTCAGCCCAGGCCTCCTTCTGAGGAAGACCAGCTGGCATCTCCTTCCACCTTTTCACATCAGGGGCCCCCTCTCCGGCTCCCCTTCTCCTGGTAGAGAGTGGACTTCTGCCCCCCAGGCAGAACTGATGCAACCCTTGCCAAGACAAAACCAGAAGTCCGTCCTCCACCCCCCTCCTGCTGGTACACCCGGGTCAGCACCCCCTCTATGGGGTCTGAGCTGAACTCTGGAAACCCCAATGGGAGGCGTGAGAACCTGCCTCAGCAGGATGGCTAAGTCAGCACAGAGGTCCGAAGGAGCTGGAATGGTGAGGTACGGGTCTGAGAGGGAGGCTGGCTGTAGCATCAGCACTGGCTTGGAGGAGGATGGGGGAGGCAGAGCTCCTGAAAAGGCCTTGGGCCTCCCTGCCCCCGGCACCCCTCCCCTGACACCTGGATGAAAGGATAGAGAAGTTGGGGAGGCTTTCCGGGTAATGAATTTTACTCTCACCAAAATAATCCTGGATCACATTACAAAATCGCATGTGGGGAGACCTTAGGGTGAAGCATCAGAGGCTAAATCTTTTTCTCAGAAGGTGACACACAGCAAGAAAGCCTTCTTGCCTCCGAGATCCAACCACAAAATGATGGGACTCATAAAACCAGAGGGCAAAGGAAAAAAGGACTTTAATGTTCGAGCCCTGATTCAAGCCTTTTTAAATAATGAACTTTCCAAGTTTTTATTGGGGCAATAGAGGTGGAAGAAGGCTAGAAGGTGGGGGGAGTGCTGAGATGGGCAGGCAGCCCTGCCCCCACTGGCACCCCAAATCCTGCCCAGAAATGACCCATGTCTGAGTGCCCGAAAGACCAGGGACACTGAGCCTCCTGGGTCGGCGGGAAATGCAAATAAACACAGCAAGGATATGGCCCTCTTCACCAGTCACACTGACAGAAATAAAAACTCTGATAAGATCAAAAGTCGGTTGGGATGTGGGGAAGTCACTACTCTACTCTCAAACCCTGCTGGTGGGAGAGCAAAGTGTCTAGTCACCCTGGGAGGCAATTCTGTGGCATTTTTTCATTTGAATGCATTTTCACCCTGCGCCTCAATACACTCTTCTCAGCTTCTTCTCTGAGTAAGAAGCACGCACATTCCCCAAAGCATCCACATGGGGCTGTATGTTGCAACAGCAAGCAACAAACAAAAAACAATGATGGAAACCTTACTACCCATCCATCAGGGACAGACATTACTGAACCATGGAACCCCCTACCCTTTTGGTAGAATACTAGATGGCATTTTGAAAGATAATGAAGGATCTGTGAGTATTCATGTGGAAAGCTCTCCAAGACACACTGCACACATGGTAAAAGCCAAATGAAGAGCTAAATGTTCCATATGGTATAGTATATGGGAAACCTGATACTTTTTATAAAATAGATATCATAGGGACATGCCTTTATAAAGCTCTGGTGGCACTAGTGGTAAAGAACCCACCTGGCAATGTAGGAGACCTAAGAGACTTGGGTTTAATCCCTGGGTTGGGAAGATCCCCGGAGGAGGGCATGGCAACCCATTCCAGTATGGAGTGGATTCTCTTGCCTAGAGAATCCCATCGACAGAGGAGCCTGGCCAGCTACAGTCCATGGAGTCATAAAGAGTTGGACATGACCGAAGTGACTTAGCACGCATACAACAGCTCACAGAGGAAACACCAAAGCCATAATGGTGGCTACATCTTCAAAGGAATCAGGATAAAGAGATGCCCAATAATTTAGCTTTATCTGTAGGATTTTCCCTTCATGGATCTCAGCCTTGTCATGGCAAAGGGGCTTGTGCAACTCAATGAAACTAGGAGCCATGCCTTGCAGGACCACTCAAGATGGACGGGTCATAGTAAAGAGTTTTGACAAAACACAGTCCACTGGAGGAGAAAATGGCAAACCGCTCCAGTATTCTTGCCAAGAGTACCCCATGAACAGTATGCTTTTTTTTTTTTTTTGCATTGAGGATATATTCATTTATCCCTTGTATAATTAAATACCTATTATTTTTTAATTTAAAGGGTGATTTCATTTTATAGAAAGGGAAGACATGAGTGCCAGCCACAAGTTGCTAGCAAGCTCCCCCAGCCCTTCTCATAGTCCTTCCTTCCCTTTATCCCCGCCAAGACCTTAACGCCCCAGACTTTCACCCTCCCCCAGGTCATCAGCAGAGGATTGGAGGGCTGGGAGGGGGTTCTCTAGCCAGGGCCCCCGGCTAGCATAACGTATATGCTGGCAGCTGCATGCCCCTGCCCTCAGATGTGTGTGTGTGTGTGTGTTTCACATTGCCCTCTTGAAGATCAAAGGGGGCAGCTGCTTGTGCACTTTCCCACCTACACGTTCACTCCTTCAGCCTGATACCCACTCCACATCCTTCCTCCTGTAGGATTAAAGTGGGGGCTCGCCCCTCCCCCAACACACTGTTGTTGCTTCTGCCTCTGCCCTCTGTACCAATATACAGCATGCACTCACCAACACCTACTGTGTTCTACGCAGAAGTCCACTAGGACCTCTGTCTCATCTTCAGACCGTGCACTCAGTGCTTAGGCGGCAGACCACGGCTGATTAATCTGAGTTCTCCCCCACCTCGTGCCTCTCTGGGTGCTGGCCACTGATAAGTGCTCAATCTTCCTAAAGCAGTCCCCAAATTCAGTACTGGGGCTTCCCACAACAGACGGCCGCTCCACCGCTGACCTTTTTCCAGGGATGGACACCCACCACATGCTCCAGAGCAAGAAATCCACAAGAGTTGTTTGGCTGGACAAGGGCAGGGAAAGCTGATCTGGCTGGTCTGACCCCCTCCCCCTGCTTCTCACTCACAGCCAACTCTCCCTCCCTTTCTAGACCCATAAAGAGACAATACCAACCTCTTCTGGTCAAAGGAGACCCCTCTGCACCTGTCCTGCCCAGACCCGCACAGGCCTCACTTGATCTACCCAGGACCCCCACTCACAAACAACTCATCTCCTGCTGGCAGTCTCCTCTGCTCGTTTATATTAAATGAATGAATGAATGAACCATCCTAGCACCCTGGGAGGGTGGGAGAAAACGCCCCCACTAGCCTGTCAGCTAACCGCCCACCTATAAATACTTGCAGATTCGGGATCCCCTCCCCCTCCCGATTATCACCTGTGGCTTCTCATCCCTCCTGGTCAGGGAATGAGGTGTGGCGCGCCTCTGTTCTCCCCTTCGTCCCACAGCCCTACACCGTCCGGATTCAGGGCAGCGATGGCAAGAAAGGGGCTCCGGGTCGCTCATTGGCGCCTCTCCAGGATCCTGTCACCCTCTTACCTGCGGAAAGGCTCGGAGCGCCCCCAGGAGCAACAGACCAAGCACAGCGCGGAGGGCGCACATCCCGGAGCCGGGGCGGAGGACTGGGCTCGCAGCCCGCGCCCACCAGCTCAGCCTGGGTGGCGCGCTGCGCCCACGTGTGGTGCCAGAGACCAGGAGCCGCGCAAGCGCGGGCGGACCTCGCAGACCCTCGGCGCACCTCGCAGGCCCCAACCGCACGCTGCGAAGTCACTTCAAAAGAGGACGCTCCTTCTCCGAAGTTTCAGCCTTAACCTTTCCCTTCCACCACCACCCGAGGCGCACTAGGTACCCAGTTCCTGTTTCCAGGAACGCAGCTACTTAGCGGTCAAGACAAATGGGAGAACACACGTGCAGAGATGACTCAGGAAAGCCACACTCGCCTTTTGCTGTTTGAATGGCCCGCCCCGGATTTGACAGACCCGGGGCGTCCTGCTGCTTCAGGGTAGGGGGTGTTGCCGGGCCCAGCTGGGCTGAGGGGCGGGGAGAGCGGCTCCCGCCCCTGGCTGGGGGTTGGGGGTAGGGACTCAGGAGATTGGGAAGCTCCAGTGGGTCTCAACCGTCCCACCCTAATCCAAAGAAGGGCGAAACCGGAGTAGGCTCCTGCTCTGGACACTCTAATCAACCCAGACCTTCTCTCCTGACCTGGGAATTCTTTGGAAAGAAGCGCTGGAAGCTGCACAGAAAGCCACCGTTAACCGTTCACCACCATTCATAAATGTTCACTGGGAAATGAATCAGTAAAAGGATGGATGGGCAGATGCGTGGGTGGGAGGATGGGTGGATGCGTGGCTGAGTGGGAGGGTGGGTTGTGGGTGTATAGGTGGCTATTTAGACAGACTGACGGTTGGAGGGACTGATGGAGAAAAGAATACACATTTAGTTATCAAACCACAGGTGTTTCCCTGCCCCCTGAGAGTTTTCTGCCTAGAGGAGGAGCCTAGCACTCTTCCCTAAAAGAAAGACAATGTGCAAACCTCATTCCAATTAAGTTCTCATTTGCAGCAGTTGATTTTCCCTTCCAGGGCTTCTGTGTTGCAAGGCATAAGGCCCTGTCTTCCAGAAATACCTCCATCTCCTTGGCCCACCAACAGTCATCTCCCATCAGGACTCTCCCAACAAAGTCCTCACAACCCTCCTTGAACTCCTGGATTCTCCTTAAAAAATGCCTATGCTGTGCACCCTCCCTGGAGACCCACTTCTAGGCTCTCCCAGATACACTGGGCCCAGTGTCCTGGGATGTTTGAATTGGGATTGTGTTAAAAGATTAAGTAAGAAATTATGAAAGTGACCCCATGACATTCACAGAACCAGACAAGTGCAAGAGCAACCCAGGACGCCTGCTCCCTAGTCCAGAACTCACTATTTATTTATTCAGAGCTGGTGCTCTGAACAAATAAATACTTGTTAAACACACATGCACAAATAATAACATCGACACAGCTGACATTCAGGGAAACACAAATGAACACTAATTATAAGCCTGAAAATTCCACCTTTCTAGCAATTGAAGAGATGCAAATTAAAGCAAATTTGGATACTATTTTAGACTTATTAAGTCATCGGGGTTTTTTTTTTTTTCTTCTTTATAAAAACAACTTTGGTAAAGTCCAACCCCAAAGTTGTGGTGAAACCAGAATACACATTCATATTCTGCTAGTAAATGCTACAACTTCTTTCAGAAAGCGATATGGCAATGCTTTAACAAAAGCTACCTTCCCCAAAAAAAGTTTACAACTTCTGGCTCAGTAATTTAATTCTAGTAAAGAAAGACTAAGAAAATAATTGAACTATAAAAATAAAAAAGAAAACTATAAACACAGTCACTTTTCTTAAACCATTATTTGTAAATCTTGGAAATACCCTAGTAATCACAACAGGGAATGGTTGAGGAAACTGTGGTCTACACATTTAATGGAATACTACACACCCTCAAAAAAAACAGCCTGAGCAAAAAGACAAGTCCATCAAAAATAATAATTATAGTGATGCTGTGGAAACATCTCTCCCTCCTGTCCTTCCCCTCCTTGGAGAGAAAGGGATCCTTAACCAAGTCTCCTCCTCGGAATGGGAGGGGTGCTTCTCAAATTGCGTCATTTACTTATTGCAGTAATAATAGCTGTCTTTGAGCACTACTTTCTGCTAAGAGTTCTCAGATAGTTCCTTGAATCCTCAGGGAGACTTCATGAAGATTCAATGTGTGTGCCCATTCTGCAGGTGAGAAACTGAGACAAGAGCAGTGAATTCATGAAGCCAGGGTTCCCTGGAGCCAACGGTGCTCGCGGCCCTGCCCCAGCTGACTTGGCCCTAAGGCTTGGGACACACCTCCATCCGACTCCTGTCTGTCTTCAGAACCTGCTCCAGTGCCACCACCCTCTCTTTGTCACTTTCCTGGCACTGATCCCTCCCCTCCCCCAGCCATCTTCCCAGTCACAAAGGCGGTTTTTGTCGTTTTTTTGGTAGCTCAATTCTAGAACTGATCTCACTGTGTCATGACTGTAATGACTGATTCAAGTATCCATCTGACCCAGGAAACTGGGGGCTCCCAGAGCACCAGGATGTCCTGGGAAACCTAATACAGAGCCAAGCCCAGGGCTGCCAGCCAATGACCAGCCAGCCCAGGGAAGGGCACAATCTGTGGCCAGGTAATAGGCTGGGTCCCAGGAGGGGGTGGAGTGGGGGATTGGGGGAGAAATTGCAGCCCCTTAGGAAAATGGCAGCTTGGGGGACTCTGGTGAGCAGGCATTGGCCAGACCTGAGTCCCTGTCCTCTGTAGGTTTCAGACGGTTCGCGACCCATGAACGCGTGTGAAAGTGCTTTGAAGAGCAGGAGGGGAAGTCCCAAGGGCCCAGGCGAGGCATAGCAGCGGGTCCTGTTGTGGGATCGTGGGGAGGGCTGGGGGGCGGCCCCACCAGATTGAGCTGTGGAAGTCAGGCCCCTAGGCCTGCAGGAGGAGGAAGGTGCACAGTGCTGCCAGGACCATCTCATCTCAGAGGAAGGGGGCGGGGGGCAGGTGCAGCAGGAAGCTCTCTGCAAGGGACCGGGAACCTGTGTCACCAAAGGGATGCTGAGCAAGACACAAGGTTCCGACTCGGTTCAGGAAACGCAGGGACTTCCCCAACAGCTGGGAACCCCAGCCCCAAATGGCCCCAAAATACCCTCAGCAGATGAAGGGATTCTTTCTGTCGCAGGCGGCAGCAGGCAGGTAGAAGGCTGAAAGTTGGGGCGGAGGAAGGGGTAGAAAGTCTGGGCCTTTCTTCTCTGACTGGCTCAGGTACTTCTCTGAGTCCCTTTCTTGAGAGCAGTGGTGAAGGTGGGGCTTCACTTGGGGGCTTCTCTGGCGAGACCTTCGTGTCAAGCTGCCTTGCTTGAACTCAAGTCCCCAGAGCTCTGCCCTCCTAAAGGCCCAGAACTAGCTAGACCCTGGTGGCTCAGCTCCAGCCCCTTAGAGGGTGGTAAGAGTGGTGGAGTTCAGACCTCAGCATTGGGAAAAAATAGTAGGGGCTCCCAGCTGGCTAGGGGAACCCCAGCAACATATACCCACAGGCAGGATACCCAGGCCCTTGGCCAGACATTTAAGCCTGGCAGCAAGGTTTTATTCAAGTCAATATTGCTATCTCCACTTCACAGATGAGCAAACACAGAGTCGCTCAGTAACTTGCCTGAGCTTGAGATTGGCAGGGCTGAAAGTTGGCTCCAGTCCTCTAACTTTCAAGGCTTCGCTGCCCTCTCTTTTCTCTCTCTCTAGGCCCCTGTTTCTCCAGGAGAAAGAGCACTGGTAACAGAAGTCCTAATCTGCCCATGTGACTGTGGGCACATTGTTTCTTTCCTCTATAGTTATCTATCTCTGTGTACCACAGACCCTAGGAGCTGAAAATAAAAACATTGTATCCCACTCTTCCACTCTTTCTCGGGGTCAGCAATTTGGGAAAGACCAAACAGGGTGATTTTCTAACATCAAGTGTCAGCTGGGACTTAGCCATCTGAAAAGCTTGACTGAGGCTTCCAAGATGAGCCACTCACATGGCTGTGGGCAGGAGCCTCAGCCGCACAGGGCTGCTTGGGTGTCCTCCCAACATGACAGCCAGCTTCCTCCAGAGCAAGTGGTTCCAAGGGAACAAGATGGAAGCTACATTGTCTTTTATGATGGAGCCTCAGAAATCACACTTCATCATCCCCTTGGTGTTTTGCTGACTGTAAGCCTGGCTCTCTCAAGGCGTACAGGGTCTGCACAGGGGCAGGAGGACCTGTAGGCAGGTGGGGATCGTCTGGGCAAGTTTCTTCTCTGCCAGATGTGGATTTGCGTGCTACCAGGCAACCTTCTGAGGGTTGCAAGGAGCCCTGGAAAAAAATGGACATTGAAAGCGCTTTGCATTAGAGGGGAAAGTATAAGGCTTCACTGTCCTTTAGCTACACCCACCAGGTACCTAGGGCCCTGCTGAGGCCCCAGACCTCTCCATTCTGGATCACAGCTGAAAGGCCCATGGCCTGGTGTTCCCCTTCCCTAGGGGTGAGTTAACTGTGGCATTCACCATTCCAGCCAAGAGGTGACTCATGCAGAGGCCCACAGCAAGGACCTTAGGGGTCAGAGGTCTTTCCCACCTCTCAGGTGATGCCAGGTGGCTGCCTCAGAACAGGCCAACCAGCTAGTCACACAGGCACTGTGGGGATACTTCCCTAGGACCCTGGCACCTGGGGATGGCCTCAGTCATGGCTCCAGTTTGATAGGTATCAGTTCTGCTGTGGGAAGACTACATGGAGAGTCAAGAGCCCAGGCCTGACTCCAGCCTCAAGCCTTCTCCTCCCTGGGCTTCTGCACTGTGATCTGTGAAGTGAGGGGCTGGGATGTGATGACCGGCTTTAAAGGCCCCTTGATCTAAGGCCTTGTTCTCAGGGAGAGTGAGAGAAATAGGAAGTCTGGATCCCCCTGTGGGCCTGAGGGCTCCTGGAGGATGTTTCCAGCTCTGTTCTTCTAGGCTGGCCTCAAGCCTTGGAACCGTCAGCCAGGCCAAATTCCACCTCTGCCACTTACTAACTGTGTATATTTGGCCAAGTTTTTCATCCTCTCTGAACCTCAAATTCTTCATCAGTAGTATGAGAATGACAATGTCTACTGTAAAGTGCTGTTTCAGCTGTTTTGTCACTAAGTTGTGTCTGACTCTTTTGTGAACCCATGCACTGTAGCCCACCAGTCTCTTCTGTCCATGGAATTTTCCAGGCGACAATACTGGAGTGGGTTGCCATTTCCTCCTCCAGGGGATCTTGGTGATATAGGGATCGAACCCGTATCTCCTGCAATGGTAGCTGGATTCTCTACCACTGAGCCACCAGGGAAGCCCAGAAGTGCTGAAGTGAGGATTAAACAGGTTAAGGCGAATGGCACCGAGGGGAATCTCTGCTCTTCCAGCACAGGAGGGGCATCTGTCCTCAGTGACAGTCTAGGCTCAGGCACCTCTCATTCATTCGCAGCCTCGTGGCCATTACTCCTCATGAACTCCTAGGACTGGTAGACAGAGAGGACTTCCTGTTTTGTACCATCATTTCCTTCTAACTTCCAAAGAGATGGAGAAGGAAGCTAAGACCAGAGAGGGAAAGAGATTTGGCCAAGAGCCTTGGCATCTCGGGGATGACCTCATGGGCGGAGACTGTCCATCACAGAGTCCCCGTCTTCCCCAGACCTTCCTGTTCAGGGAGGCTGTTGTGAATGGAGGTGAGTCATTTAGACTCTCAGGAAACCAAACCCAGTCCAATATTAATCACGGAATCAAAGATATTGGTACAAGAAGGAAACAGAAGCAACGGGCGGTAGCGGCGACTCAGGTGGAGGTGCAGGTGAAGAGCGTGTACTCATGAGCGCATACACACATGGAGGTCCCCAGACCCGTGTGCCCCCACCAGAAGGCCCAAGGAGGAGAGGACCGCTCCTCACAGGGCCATTCTTATCCCAGTGAGCCATACTGCCTTCAGAAGCACCGTGCCCACCCTAAAGAAGGAAACACTGAGGCCAGGAGGAAAAGAATTCCCGGGGCAGGGATTTTTGTCATCAAATTCAGTGCCTGTCATCAGCACACAAGGCAGACTGAATGAATCAAAGGTGATTACCAGATACTCAGCATAGCAGCCCTGCAAAATGACAACTAAAAAAAAATTCCGTGGGAAAAAAGATGCTCAGAGAAGTTGTTTACCCAAGTCAGCCAGTTAGTAAGTTCTAGAGCCATGATTCAAACCCTAGTCCGTGACTCCCCTCTCTAGGGTGGTGGTTTCCCTTGTTGTAACTTGTACCCTTACATCTTGTTGTCCTGGGGGCCAACGGTCAGCCTGCTCGCCCTCGTCACCCTGGAACCTGCTCTTGGCTCCCAGTGGTGTTTATCATAAAGGAATTTGCTCTATAGGAATTGGCCTTCAGGTTCCTGTCACCCCCCTCCTTCCCCACAGGGGCCAGGTCTCTGGCAGTCAGGCTGAGGAAGACTCTCCAGGGCCTGGACTTGAGGGGGCCAAAGGCACCCTATTCTCAAATTAAGACTTACAACACAGAAGGTTCCAGAAGCCAGCTTCACTTTCCTGAAGGCTGAGAACTTAGAGACCCAAGGAGGGACTGACCAAGGTTCTATCCACTGCTTGCCCCTCAGCCTGCAATTCTACCATTACTCACTCCTTTGGGCCAAGGTATCGAAGTCCCCAGTAAAAATGTAAATCATTCTTGGGGAAGCCACTTGGTAAGTCATTAATGGTGTCACCACCCGACATGGGCTGGTTTCTCAGAAGAGCCTGGGAGGAGAACAGGGCCAGAGGGTCTGATGGCCAAGTGTAATGTGCTGCTCACTCAGCAGTCTGAGGAAGCTTCGATTCAGACTCCAGCTTAGCACAGCCAAAAAGGGACCCTAAAAGGGCTCCTGCCCCCCCCCCAATCTTATCCTCTGTCACGTTCCCTACTGGCCTCCTTTCTGTTCCTGAGGCCACCAGGCTTATCCATGCCATAGGACCTTTATACTTGCCAGTTCCTCTGCCTGAATCCCTCTTCCCCTAGCTCTTTGACCCGTCCGGAAACTTTCAGGGTGATGGATATGTTCATATCTTGGTTGTAGTGATGGATGAACACAGATGCCAAAATTTATCAAGGCTTCCCCTGTGTCTCAGTGGTAAAGAATCCACCTGCAATTCAGGAGACAGGGGTTCAGTCCCTGGATCAGGAAGATCCTCTGCAAAAATAAATGGGAATCCACTCCAGTATTCTTGCCTGGGAAATCCCATGGACAGAGGAGCCTGGCAGGACCACAGTTCATGGGGTCACAAAGCACTGGATGCGACTGGACGACTAAACACCACCACCACCTTAAACAAGTAAAGTTTATCATGTATCAGTTACACTTTAATACGGCTGTCAATAATTTTTTTTTTTTTTTTTTTTGCTGCCCGTTTTCACCCTTCAGGTCTTGGCTGAGATGAAGACTCTACAAAGAAGACTCCCCTGACCACACAAGGTGATACTGCGGCTCTGTGTCCCCTCACTGTTTATTCCCTTCCAGGGACGGATCACACTACCGTCTGAAATGGCGTGTTTGCCAGTGGCCTGACTTTCTGCCTAGGATGAGTGCTCATAGGCTCAGAGGCTATCTGATGTGAAAGAAGGACTTGGTTTAATGAGTATTTTCCGGAGGACTCAATGGCCAAGGCCAGGGGCCCTGGGAAGATGGCGGGCATCCGCTCTGCCTCCCCGGGCTCCCGCGGCATGGAAGCTGAGAAGGACAGATTGTGCTCTGAAAGTGAAACCCGGAACAGAGCCTCTGCCCTTGAGTCTGCATCATCATCCATGCGGTCATTGCAGGTGGGCAGTGGGCCACACTCCCTGAAAAGAGGGACCCTGTTCCCAGCAGGAGTGGCCCATGGGTATGCAGAGTTCATTCAGAAAACCCCTCTGGGGTTTTCCTCATCAGTCCCTCCACGCCACTGGGGGAGGGTGGGCCCCCCAGGCCCTTCTCTCTCTCCAAATAGGAGCCATGAGGCCTTAAGGCCTGGTGGGGCCTGGGGCTCACCAGCTACGAAATCCCAGGATCTGGGGAAACTAGGCCTGGCCCTGACTCAGACCTGTTAGGTCTGGAACTCATGGGGTTCCTGCTGGAGACTGGGACGTGTTCTGTGTTACGGAAAACCAACAGTTGTCATCCGCACCCCCAGCTACTCATCATTAACTAGTTTCTAGTTTGCATAAGAAGCTGGTCCAACGTGTGAGAAATAGGAGATCTGGAGAGTGAGTCCCTCGCCTAACTGATTTACACTGACCTTGAGGCCAAAATCATGCAGCAAGTCAGTGCAGGGACAGCCCCTAGAGCCAGCCTTCTAATCTCCCACCTTCACCATCACCTGCTTTGTCCTGTTTCTTTGCTACTTTGTGTCATCTGCCTTCTCCAGGCCTGCCATCTGGGAACAATGTCTTGATCCAGAGTTTCAGCCCTGGCAAAGGAGGCAGGCAGGGAGTCTGATGACTGCAGAAACTGCTGGAGTGTCAGGGGTTGGGGGACTGTCAGCCTGTTAGAACGCTGCAGCCAAGAATGCACACCCAACACACCCGTCCTGGCACACCCACCATCCCAGACACCTTAGAGGCTGAGCCATCTGCCATCCAGAAGTGGTCCTGGTGTCTGTCCAAAGAGATGCTGGGGAAATAAGCCCTGTGCCGAGGATAAGAAGGGGGAATGTTGCCTGCCCCATGCCCACCGCCCAGGGGCCTGTGTGTTGGTGAGCTGACACTGCATTTCAAATGCCCACTGCTTGGCTGCAGTAGCCCAAAGGAGGCAGCCCGTCCTGTGTTCCTTGAGGCCTAAAGTCCAGCCACTTGCCAGCACTCACCCTCGTGACGCCGGGAGGGACCCTGCTTGATGGGCCGAGGGCTTTCCTGAGTCACGGCCTTCCAGCTCTGTAGGAGCCACTGAACTGCGCCATGTGAAGAAACTGTCAGCACCTACAGGTACCAGTGGCCATCACTGTGTTCCCATCCCCTGAGGCCCCTTCCATGCTGGGCTCTAGGGGCCAGAGCTTGGCCATCCAGGCCTGTGGGGCATGTCAAGGAGAGCTGGGTGCCCACCGAGCCAGGAACGGCCCCAGGCCCACCTCCCATGGGACTGACCAGCACCGCGGACCTAACACGCCTGCAGGAACAGGAATGTTTGGATGAAAGCAACACATTTCTGCTTGTTTGAGGGGGTGAGTGATGGGAACTGTCATTCATTCATTCAACAAACGCTACAGGCGCGTGGGTAGTACGCCTCTAGGCTAGGTGCTGGGGATACAGCAGCGAACACAGTCAAAACGTCCTGCCTTTGAAGAGTTTCCATTCTAGTGAGGGGAAGGCAGACAACACATAAAATAAATCAGTAAAGCAACATGGGATTTTTAAGGGGAGACGTGCTGCAAAGAAAAGTAAGGGGAAAGGACGAAAAGCGGGTATGCTGGGGTGGAGAAGTACACATTTAAATCAAGTGATCAAGAAAGGCTTCCCGGAGAAACTGACTTTTGAGCAAAGGCATGAATAAAGATTGAGAGGGAGGGAGCCAGGCAGATGGGGTGGGGGTAGGGGGTGGTTGGCACACAGCAGCCAGTGCAAAGGCCCTGGAGTGAGGGTGAGAGAGCCCCAGCGGCTGCTGGGGTTTGGTCAGAGGCACAATACAGGGTTTTCAGGGCCTATGGCCACTGTAAGGACTTTGGTTTGTACCCTTACTCAGACGGGGGCCACTCAGGAACTTGGAGCAGGCAAGAAGTATGACTTTGACTTGGGTTCTTCTGGGGTCTCTCTCTGACTGCCATTGTTGGAAATAGGGTTGGGGGTGGGTGGAGGAACAGAAGCAGGAAGACCAGGGAAGAGGCCAGCCACAGCCTTCAGGGGAGAGGTGGTAGAGGCTTAGACTGGGAGGGAGCAGTAGGGGAGCTGAAAGGGGGCCAGTCTCAGAAGGGAGAATGGACAGGATTTGCTGACGGAGGGACTGAAGACAACGCAAGGGAACCTGGGAAACCGGAAGGATGGAACTGCCTTTTGCTGAGATGGGATACTGGGAAAATTAATTAGTCACCCACTGGTGACTTAGGAGGTGCTGCAGGAGCACATGGCAAGGGCACGTAACCAGACTGTGATGTGGTGGGCATGGTGGTCAGAGAGGGCTTCCTGGGGGAAGTGACATTTAAGCTATGACCTGAAGGAAGAACGAATAGGCTGGGGTGGACTGGCATAGAGTGGTGCTGCTGGGAAGGCCTCGATGAGGGCAGTCAGGGGAACTTTCAGCAGCCCCAAGGGGCCCGAGTGTTGCCAGGGGTGAGGAGAGTGAGCTCCAGACGAGGCCAGAGGTGGGCAGGACTGGCCAGGCTGCTTACTCAGCACCCAGAAGAGAGGAGGCTTGGCCTTCGAGCAGCCCAATCAGACCGAGAAATGGAAATGGGTAATAAATAGCCACAGATGAGTCATCTCAAGCCCCAATTCTGAACCCGCTCTGCAGCTCTCCCCAGCCTGCATCCTTCCCGGGAGGGGCCCCTGATTTCAGAATGACCAGGTCAGGCAGAGCTGAGCCCCTAGGGCCCCCTTTGCCGGGAGCTCACCCCTGCAAAACCCCAGGCGGTGAGGCAGCTCTTCTTGCAAGAACTGGGTCCCTATCACCATCCTTGGGACTCAGATCAAAATGGAGAGCACACAGAAAACCCTTCTCAGACCACCAGTGCTTCACATTAAAAAAAAAAAAAAAAAAGGATAGAAAGAAAATCCTTGTACAAATAAAATGCATTTGGAAGTACTCAGATGTTTGTTTTGTTTTGTTTTTTAGTATTTTGAAAAGTCAGACAAGGCCGAGTTCCCATCCCACCTCTGTTATAGCCACAGCTGAGCGGCCTGGAACAAGTTGGTTAACCTCCTGAGGCCTCTGTTTCACCCACTTCATAGGGTTGTGCAAAGATTAAAGGAGATGATAAATCTTAGCACAGAGCTGGGCACACAGGAAGCTCTTGAATACTCATCGCCCAACTACTACAAAGACAGGGATCTCTTCTAAATATGTGGCCACCTAGTCAGGCCCCAACCACATGAACTGATGGAGCCATTGTTCTCCCCAAAGGGCCCCCAGTCCCCTGGGCCTCAACACTGCAGCACTGCCCTGGCATCTCAGGACCTCAGCTGGAAGACACCATCTCTGTGCAAATGTCCTTAAGAAGATTGTCCAGGTCAGAAGCTGACATGAAACATGCAGAAACGCCAGGGAGAACTATTAACATCTCCCAACAATAATACTGACTACCATCTACTGAGCAATCACTATGTGTATGTCAGAGCTCACCAGACTGGCCCTTGGATTCGCTCCCTATTGCTGCTGCAACAAAATAAGCACAGACTGGGTGACTTACACAACAGGAATTTATTCCTCACAGTTCTGGAAGACCCAGATCAAAGTGTTGGCAACTTTGGCTGCTCCTGAGGCCTCTCTCCTTGGCTTGCAGTCGGCCACCTTCTCACCATGTCCTCATATGACCTTTCTTTGTGTGTGCACATCCCTGGAGTCCGTTCCTCTTTTTCTGCCATGCAATAAGGCTGAGTGGCATCACTGACTCAGTGGACATGAGTTTGAGCAAACTCTGGGAGATGGTGAAGGACAGGGAAACGTGTCATGCTGCAGTTCATGGTGTCACAAAGAGTCGGACATAACTGAGCAACTGAACAACAACAAAGGCTTGCAGTATCTTAGTTCCCCGACCAGGGACTGAACCTGAGTCTCGGCAGTAAAAGCCTAAATCCTAACCGGTAGGCCACCAGGAAACTGCCTGTTTCCTCTTCTTTTCAGGACACCAGTCCTAATGAATATGGGCCTCACCCTATGACCTCATTTAACCTTCATTTACCTCTTTCAAAGGCCTGTATCCAAAGAGAATAACAGTGGGGGTTAGGACTTCAATATATGGATTTGAGGGGAACACAACTCAGTCATGTTTACCTGCATAAGCTCATTCATTCTCTCTTGTATCCACAAGACAGGCATTATAATAGCAAATTTATAGATAGGAAACTGAGTTGAGGACTTCGCTCATGGTACAGTGGATAGGAATCCTACCTACCAATGCAGGGGACACAGGTTTGAGCCCTAGTCCAGGAAGATTCCTGGACTAGGAATGGATGCCATATGATGCCACAGAGCAACTAATAGCCCATGTGCCATGACTACTGAAGCCCACACGCCTAGAGTCTGTGCTCTGCAACAAAAGAAGCCACCACAATGAGAAGTGCACACATCACAACAAAGAATACCCCCTGCTTACCACAAGGAGAGAAAACCCAAGCATAGCAGTGAAGACCCATCACGGTCAAAAATACATAATTAAAAAAAATAGAACAGAAATTTATGTTTAAAAAAAGGAAGAAATTGAGTTGAGAAGTGAGTGTCCAACAACACGTCAGGAAAACACAATTTCCTGTTGGTGGAGTGAATAACACTTCGTGTTCCTCCCTCCCCCCAGATTCAAATAACTCTGAAGAAAGAGGGAATTTGGGGTCTGAAAATCTCAAAGCAGGAAATGGCCAACTTCTCCCAGGGACTGTTCTAGACTTCCTGTACTTGCCAGGTCTGAGGCAGTGGGGGTATGAGAGCCTGGCCCAGAGTTCCTCTGCCAGCACTGGCAAAGGAGACTGGAATGCAGGAAGTGTGGGAGGCCAGCTCAGGGACCCCCAAGTGTGATGGCTGGGAGATGGGCAGCACACGTGCAGCAGGCAGGTGTCAGCACCCCCAGGAGAGCTCTACGATCAGCTGGTGACCCCAGCCACATCAGCGACAGCCTCGGAACTCTCTCTCCCCAAGAACTTCTCACAGAAACTCTCAGCTGAGGAGGTGGGATGACGGGCCTGAGCTCTTGGGGTCCGTCTGCACCCCAGGAATCCCGTGACATCACCTCTCTCTTCCCCAGCCGGCCCCCCGACTACCACCCACCACTCCCTCAATGGCTGGGCAGTGGTGGGATCGTGACAGGGCAGTCCAGGGCCTGACCCCAGAGTGGACACGTTGGAGAGGCCCAACGCCTCTGAGGAGTTATGGGGCATGAGCCACAGGCACTGGGCTGTCAAAACCACAAGAGAGATTGAAAAAAAAACTCCTTCCCAGTCAGAGTGAAAAGTGAGACTGAGAGAAACTGAGTGAGAAGATCTCTGCAAACGAAAGCCAAACGTCGGCTTCCATGAAAGGAACTCGGCGCAGTGGGTTGTTAAATGACTAAGTGCTGGGGCCACAGTGACATGGATGGGGCCTCCTGCAGCACGTGTGTGTGTGTGTGTGCGTGCGTGTGCGTGTGTGAGGGTGTGTGCGTGAGGCTGTGTGCCCACAAGATTACACGTGTGCATAGGCACAGAGAACAGATTAGTGATTACCAGTGGGGGGAGGGACGCTATATGGGGGAGTTTAAGACAGGCTTTTGTTGTTCAGTTGCTCAGTCGTGTCCGACTCTTTGTGACCCCATGGGCTGCAGCACACCAGGCTTCCCTGTCCATCACCAACTCTTGGAAATTGCTCAAACTCATGTACATCGAGTCGCTGATGCCACCAACCACCTCATCCTTTGTCTCCCTCTTCTCCTGCCTTCAATCTTTCCCAGCATGAGGATCTTTTTCAATGAGTTGGCTCTTCCCATCAGGTGGCCAGAATATTAGAGCTTCAGCTTCAGCATCACAGGGATATATTATTGTACAGCACAAGGAATAGAGCCAATAGTGCAAAGTAACTACAAATGGAAAGTAAAATTGTATGAGAATGAAAATTTTTAATTAAAAAAAAAGACAAGAGGTAACAAGTGTGGGGAGGATGTGGAGTGGAGTAAAGGAAATCCGTGTGCATTATTGGTGGGAGTGTGAATTGGTGCAGCCACTACAGAAACCAGTATGAAGGCCTCTCAAAAAAAATAAAAAGTAATATAAAAAAAAGATTATGTGTATGTACATGGATGTGTTAGGTGTGTGGACACAGAGTGTGTGTGTTGGGGGGGCATGAGAGTGTGTGCTCATGGCTGGGTGAGTAAAGGTGTGTGAGGGGCATGCAGTCAGCAGAGCATTAAGGACCCTCTCCAGCTGCACAGCAGCCCCAGCAGACATGCCCCCATCACCCAGGGAGGAAAGTGAAGCTCAGGGCAAGGAGGTCACTTGCCCATGTTCCCTGGCCTGGAGACCACACTCAGAACCCAAACTTAACACTTCTCCCTACTGAGCTGCCTCTCAAGGAAAACTAGAGTCCATCCCAAAGCCAGCCCCCTGGAGGCAAGACACAGAGGATGTTTGTCCCTGTGGGAGGCATGGTACAGGTTAGATGCATGGACTCTGGAGCTCATGATGGTCTAAATTCAAATCTCGATGTGGTCATGTGCTAGCTGTGTGGCCTTAGGAATGTCACTTATCCTCTCTGTACCTCAACGTCTCCACCCATAAATGGGAACAAGAACCTTACCTCATAAGGTGGTAAGAACTCAAAGGGTTAAGAGATGCAGAACTCTTAGAATAGCATCTGGCACATAACAAATGCTACAGAAATCTTCCTTTTAATATCATAACAATCAACGCAGTTCAGTTGCTCAGTTGTGTTCAACTCTTTGCTATCCCATGGACTGCAGCACGCCAGGTCTCCTTGTCCATCACCAACTCCTAAAGCTTACTCAAACTTATGTCCATCAAGTCAATGATGACATCTAACTATCTTATCCTCTGTCTCCTTCTTCTGCTGCCCTCGATCTTTCTCAGCATCAGGGTCTTTTCCAGTGAGTCGGCTCTTCGCGTCAGGTGGCCAAAGTATTGGAGCTTTAGCTTCAGCATCAGTCCTTCCAATGAATATTCAGGACTGATTTCCTTTAAGATTGACTGGTTGGATCTCCTTGCAGTCCAAGGGACTCTCAAGAGTCTTCAATAACACCACAATTCAAAAGCATCAATTCTTTGGTGCTCAGCTTTCTTTATGGTCCAACTCTCACACCCATACATGACTACTGGAAAAACCATAGCTTTGACCAGACAGACCTTTGTTGGCAAAGTGATGTCTCTGCTTTTGAATATGCTATCTAGGTTGGTCATAGCTTTTCTTCCAAGAAGCAAGCGTCTTTTAATTTCACGGCTGCATTCACCATCTACAGTGATTTTGGAGCCTAAGAAAATAAAGCCTGCCACTGTTTCCATTGTTTCCCCATCTATTTGCCATGAAGTGACGGGACCAGATGTCATGATCTCATTTTTTGAATGTTGAGTTTTAAGCCAACTTTTTCACTCTCCTCTTTCACTTTCATCAAAAGGCTCTTTAGTTCTTCACTTTCTGCCATAGAGTGGTGTCATCTGCATATCTGAGGTTACTGATATTTCTCCTGACAATCTTGATTCCAGCTTGTATCATAGCAACGAGCTCCTGCATTTAATAAGCTCCACAGACAGGTGACTCTCAGAATTATAAAATCCACAGATGTATCAGGGGCTGGGATGACTGGAAATTAAGAGTGGGCCAGGCTGAGTCTCAGTGTGGTGGTGACTGAGGCAGAGGTAGGTGGGGAGCCTTGTCTCCAGGGCTCTCTGCTTACTCACTCCCCAAGTCCCCATCTTTCCTCCTCTCCTCCACACATCGCCCAAGAGAGGCCCTTTTGTCTGGGAAGGTGACCTGAATTTCCAGGCAGAAAAATGAGGTCACGGTTGCAAAGAGTGGGACACAACTAAGCTACTGAATAATAGACTTCCCTGGCTGTACAGTGGATAAGAATCCATCTGTCAATGTAGAGGACACGGGTTGATCCCTGGTTCAAGAAGATTCCATATGTCTTGGGCCAACTAAGCCCGTGTGCCACGACTACTGAGCCTAAGTTCTAGAGCCCAGGAGACACAACTACTGAAGCCCTCTCACCCTAGAGCCTGTGCTCAACAAGAGCAGCCACCGCAATAAGCCAGCACACCACAACAAAGAGTGGCCCCCACTGCGCAGCTAGAGAAAACCCATGCCGCCATGAAGACTCAGCATAGCCAAAAATAAATAAATAAAATTTATTTTTAGAAAAGGAAGCCCCAGCAAGAACAGCTCTGGGATGCAGAGCTCACAGGCGGGGGCTAGACAGATTCCCCAGCTCCCTTCCACCTCCCCAAGCCCAGCAAGGAGTTTCCTGGCACAAAGGGTGTCTTGGTCTCCTTGGACCATCATAACAAAGGCTTACAAACTGAGCAGCCTAAACAACAGAAACATTGTCTCACAGGCCAGGGGGCTGGAAGTCTAGGTGTGTCAGCCAGCTTGGGTCCTTATCAGGCCTTTGTCATGGGCTTGCAGATGGAGGATCTCTGCCCTTCATCAGGCCCCCAGCCCAGCAAGGCGAGAAGACCCAATGAGCCCAGCAGGGCCTCACTGAGAGGCACAGAAAGGTGCAGGCTGAAGCTGGCTCCCTGAAAGCTGGTTTCCAGGGCTGATGAGGGTCAGGGAGAGCCCATGGCCAGGCAGGGAGACCAAGGACAAGTCAAGTTTGGGCAATAATCCCTGAAGGAGGAGGCAGATGGAGGCTTGTGTAAACCCCACACCCACAGCCACTATCTTCCAGGCTGTGTCCCATACCATCCCACGCCCCCAGACTTTGAACCCAAGGATTCCTGGAAGCCTTAATGGTTTCTAGGCCTCTGAGTCTTCTGCAGAGGCATTCTCACCCACCACCCACCCAACTCTCCCAGACCTGCAGGCCTACAGGAGCCCACACCAGCAGGGACACTCAGGCGGAGATCTTCATCAGTCATTCACTGGAGGAAGTCCCTAGAATTTCCCCTCTCACCCTCTCTCAATTCTGTGTTTCAGGCCAGATGAAGCCCCCAAAACAGGACTCCTATTTTGCAAAATACAATGAGCCCTTGTTTTCATATAATACTGTCTCATATTTATGAAGCACTTACTAAGTGCCAGTTACTATGCTGAGCATTTCATTACCCCACTGTCTCATTTACTCCTCTACACACCCCTGTAATGTAGGTAGCATTACAACCATATCTATATTATTTTATTTTTTTATTTTTGGCCGTGCTGGGTCTTCGTTGCTGGGAGGGCATCTCCCCAGTTGCAGCAAGTAGGGGCTGCTCCTTGCTGCGGCGCATGGGCTTCCCATTGCAGTTGCATCTCTTGTTGTGGAACACAGGCTCTAGGGCACCCAGGCCTCAGTCGTTGAGGCATGTGGGCTTAGTAGTTGCTGCTTGTGGGCTCTAGAGCACAGGCCCAGTGGAGGGTGGTCCTCCGTGCTGCGGGTAGACTTTGCCGAGAGAGCCAGGGAAGTTTATCCGAGTTCGTTGGGAGTGGGAAGGATGGGCAGCTGGGTCTCCCTCTGGGCTGGGGTCTTCTGATCCTTCTGGGGCAGGAAGGATCCCCCCTGCTCTGCACCAGATTTGGGACCTGGAAAATTCTCAAAGCTCCCTGCTCCCCTTCCCTCCCGCTGAGATGTCATGGCTCCCGGAACAGTCTTGTCACCTCAAGAGCTGGGTCCTTCCAGAGTCTTACCACAGAGTGGGGCCTGGGGATCTCTTGAGTTTCAGGGGCTGTGTGAGGGGGCGCTTCTAGGGAGGGAGGGAGAAGCCTCGTGGCTTCTGGCCACAGACAATGAGGACCTGAGGGAGAACATCTTGCGGTAAGGGCTCAGCCTGGTGCCACGACAGGGGGATGTCCCCAAAGACCACCTAAGCCACTGGCAAGCACCTATATTCATCCCCGGGACCAACCTTATGCCACCCCCACCAGCCACAACATGGTCCCTTGGGGCCCAGGCTTCCCCTCTTGACTTCCTGCACAGTCAGCCCACCACCGTCACACCCTGGGCGTCAGCCACGGGCAGGGCGCTGGTCGCCACAGCCCCACAGCTGACTTAAGCCCTCCGCCTCCCTGTGGGCAAAACCCTCAACCTGGAGAGCTGACCACCGGCACATTCACTGCACGTGCTCTGAGCCCAGAAGGAAGAAGCAGAGGGAAGAGCCAGTCTTTCAATCAAGCAACTTGATACTTTATTCTTAGTTCCTTCTAACTTCCCAGGGGAAGGGGTGAGCCCGACAGAGTGAATTCTGAGAGGGCAGGCCCCTGTGCCTGTTAGAGTGACGTTGGTCTCATGACAGGGTGGGGTGGGGGACAGGAAGAGCTGATGACAATCATGAGTCTTATCACTCTCTTCTTGGGCCAGCCCATGGGCAGCCCTCCACCTGTCTAATCTCCTGTCCCTCTCTCTCCCTGGGACTATCACCCTGTACACATGCTGAAATGAGCCAGAATTGAGGTGAAGTGCCCAAAGTCACACGCTTGTGTTCAGTCACTCAGTCATGTCTGACTCTTGGCGACACCATAGACTGCAGCACGCCAGGCTTCCCTGTCCATCACCAACTCCCAGAGCTTGCTCAAATTCATGTCCATTGAGATGGTGATGCCACCCAATCATCTCATCCTCTGTCGTCCTCTTCTCCTGCCTTCAATCTTTCCCAGCATCAGGGTCTTTTCCAGTGAGTCTACTCTGAATCAGGTGGCCAAAGTATTAAGAGTTTCAGCTTCAACATGAGTCCTTCCAATGAACACCCAGGACTGATCTCCTTTAGGATGGGCTGGTTGGATCTCCTTGCAGTCCAAGGGACTCAAGAACCTTCTTCACCACCACAGTTCAAAAGCATCAATTCTTTGGCACTCAGCTTTCTTTATGGTCCAACTCACATCTGCACATGACTACTGGAAAAACCATAGCATCGACTAGATGGAACTTTGTTGGCAAAGTGACGTCTCTGCTTTGTAATATGCTGTCTAGATTTTTCACACAGTTGGGAAGCAGGGTTTTCTATCCTGCAGCTTTACTGTATTTGTTCATAGTTCAGTTCAGTTCAGTCGCTCAGTCGTGTCCGACTCTTTGCAACCCCATGAATTGCAGCACACCAGGCCTCACTGTCCATCACCAACTCCTGGAGTTCACCCAGACTCACGCCTATGGAGTCAGTGACACCATCCAGCCATCTCATCCTCTCTTGTCCCCTTCTCCTCCTACCCCCAATCCCTCCCAGCATCAGTCTTTTCCAATGAGTCAATTCTTCGCATGAGGTGGCCAAAGTACTGGAGCTTCAGCTTCAGCATCATTTCTTCCAAAGAAATCCCAGGGCCAATCTCCTTCAGAATGGACTGGCTGGATCTCCTTGCAACAGCCTGTTTGTGGAAGCTTACGGGTTTTCTATATATATTCTATAAATCTGCAAATAGAGACGGTTTTACTTTTTCCTTTCCAACTCAGATGCCCCAAATGGGAGTTGGAGGGGCTGTCTGAACCCCAGTCTCTTTGAAGCCATGCTTGTGCCCCTCTGCAGGTCAGTCTTTCAGTGCAGCTCCCCGGTTGCCCCGGGTCTGACCCACAAGACTGCGGCAAGCCAAGTAGGAACTTTGGTTGCAACAAAATGTACATCATCAGAACGTCAGGATGCTATGCTCAAAAGGCACCTGGAAAAGTGATCCTGGAAAATCCTGTGCTTTGTGTTTCTTGGGCCATGAACAGTCTATCTCCACGAGGCTGGAGGAGCAGAAGTGGTCTCTCACTGCATCAAGGAGAACCACCTTCTACAAGGCAACCAGGAGATGTTTCTGTTCTTTGGGAAGTTGAAAGTGTCCCTTGGGGAGCCAGCTGGGGCTCGTTTGTCTCCACACACTCCCTAATCTTCTCACCAAGGGCCTGGGACCCACGGCTGCTGGTAGTTGAGGAATATGTCACAGCTGTTCCCAGTCACTCCCTACTTCCCATTCAGGAGGCCAGATACCCTACAGGGGTGAAGGAGCGGTTGCTAAGCAAGACCTCTGACAGTCTGCCTGGGACATAGGACAACATGGTGTACAGAAAACCAGGAGCAGTCACAGAAGCTACCGAGCACCTCTGGTGCCACGTCCCTGTGCTGCATGGCCTCCATCTTCCTAAGACCTGGGGACTCATTCACTCACTCATCAAACACCTGTTTACTGCATGCAAATCGTATGCCACATACCAAGCTAGGAGAGAGCTGAAAATAAGGCAGGTCCTGCTCCTGCCCTCAGGGAACTTTACAGTTGAGTGTAATGGGATAGGATGGGGACACAGAGGTGGGACCTGACTCAGGTGCCTCTGCCAATCCCGTGGGCTCAGGGGAGGGCTCTGAGGAGCGGACCTGGAAGTTGAGGCTTGAGTAGGAGCTTGGGGGATAGAGAGAGCTTTGAGCAGAGGGAACAGAACAAAGTGGATGAAGGCCCAGGAGAAGCCAACAAGTTTAAGAGCCAGAAAAAAAGCTTCAGCAGGGCTGGGGCCTCACCTGGAAGGGATGTGAGCCAGAGAAGAGGGAAGCAAGTCTGAAATCCGACGTGGGGCCTGGAACTTTCACAACGGCATTATCGGCATTATCGACTCAATGGTCTGAGCAAAGTCCAAGAGACAGCGAAGGACAGGGAAGCCTGGCGTGCTGCAGTCCATGGGGTCACAAAGAGTTGGACACGACTGAGCAACTAAACAAGGATAGAGAGAGCTTTGAGCAGAGGGAACAGAACAAAGTGGATGAAGGCCCAGGAGAAGCCAACAAGTTTAAGAGCCAGAAAAAAAGCTTCAGCAGGGCTGGGGCCTCACCTGGGAGGGATGTGAGCCAGAGAAGAGGGAAGCAAGTCTGAAATCCGACGTGGGGCCTGGAACTTTCACAACGGCATTATCGGCATTATCGACTCAATGGTCTGAGCAAAGTCCAAGAGACAGCGAAGGACAGGGAAGCCTGGCGTGCTGCAGTCCATGGGGTCACAAAGAGTTGGACACGACTGAGCAACTAAACAACAAAAAAGATGATCTTGCTTTTTTCTTTTGGGATTTATGCCAACAAACAATGACACTATTATTAAGCATGTAAGGTGTCCAACCACAAGAGTCCTTTGGTTTGGAGAAAGGAAAGCATCCTTCCGATTGCCTTTAGGGACTTTCCATGTGGCTCAGTGGTAAGGAATCTGCCTGCCAATCCAGGACACTTGGGTTTGATCCCTGGGTTGGGAAGATCCCCTGGAGAAGGAAATGGCAACCCACTCCAGTATTCCTGCCTGGGAAATCCCATGGACAGAAGATCCTGGCGACTATAGTCCATGGGGGTCACAAAGAATCAGACACAACTGAGTACACAACTCCTCTCCTCTCCCATCACCTTCATGATGCAAGTGGGAGATCAGGCTAGAGGGAAAAGCCAAATCCTGAAATACAGTTTAGCCACTATTTTTGAGAAAACAGGAGGAAAAAAAAAACGTTCCAACTAAGAGAAAAATACCACCTCTGCTTAAATTCTAGCAGGGGAGAGGAGACACTAAAGCAATGAACCTCATGGGTAGTAATTTAGTAACACATAAAGGGGACTTCCTTGGCAGTCCAGGGGTTCATACTTCCATGGCAGGCAGCATGAGACCTTCATGATGCAAGTGGGAGATCAGGCTAGAGGGAAAAGCCAAATCCTGAAATACAGTTTAGCCACTATTTTTGAGAAAACAGGAGGAAAAAAAAAATTTCCAACTAAGAGAAAAATACCACCTCTGCTTAAATTCTAGCAGGGGAGAGGAGACACTAAAGCAATGAACCTCATGGGTAGTAATTTAGTAACACATAAAGGGGACTTCCTTGGCAGCCAGGGGTTCATACTTCCATGGCAGGCAGCATGAGTTCGATCCCCTAGTCGGGGAACTAAAATCCTGCATGCTGCATAGCACTGAATGGCCAAAAAAATTTTTTTAAAGGAAAACACACATGGGCTGGGATGGAGTAGGACAGGGAAGTGCAGTGTGTGATGGGGCGGATGCACCTGAGGGCTCCAGGGGTTCAGGGAAGGCCCTTGTTAAAGAAGAGACTCTCTAGCCGAGACGCACACCTGGAAGGGGTGGAGGAAGGGGGACAAGAAGAGAGCTGGACGTTCCCTAGGGAGGGAGGGAGGGCCTGGAAGAATCAGGAATGGCTTGCCTGCTCATGGGAGGGCAGAAGTGACCATGGTGGGTGCAGGTGAGCGAGGCAGAGTGGGAGACGCGATGCTGTGTGGGGCCTCTCTTCCTGTGACCTTCATCCTTGGGGTCCCTCAGGTTTCAAAAAGCCTGTTCCCCAGCCTGCTCATTCAGAGTGGATCTGGAGCGGCTGCGTGGGCAAGACAGAAGCCAGAAACCTTCTCAATGTTCAAAGGAACGGTCCTTCCAGAGAAACCACTGGCCCTGATGACTTAACGGCCCAGCACTGCAGTCTGGACTTTTATGGGAAAGAAATATTTCTCTCTCATTCAAGCCATTGCTCTTCTGGGTTGGCTAAATTTAGAAGGTGATCTCAGCTGTCTATGTTGTCATTTTGTTTGACAGAAGGTTTCCAGATTCTCTTCTGCCTCCGGCCAAAGAATTTCTAACAAAACCGCTGACTCCCACAGGCTCTCTATTTTTTTTTAAATGATTTATTTTGATTACTGAATTTCTTAACTTTTGTACAAGATGAGTACCTTACTTGCCTCACTCTGAAGTCTAACTCTGGGTTTCACCAGGTGGCATAATGTCCAAGCTTGTGCTTAACTTTTTTAAAATTATGATTTGCTTATTTATTTGGCTGCGTTGGGTCCTAGTTGTGGCACACAGGGTCTTTACTGCATCATGCAGAATCCTTTCATTGCACCCTTCGATCCGAGGCGCGCCGCCGAGTTTGCGCACTGTTTGGCTTTCGCCACCCCTGGGGTCCTCCCGGCGGCCCCGGCCGGGCGGAGCAGCGGTGGTCGCGGTTCTGGGATCCTCTGCCCTGGAGGAAGGAGGCGCGCATGTGGAGGAGAGCCTCACGCGCTTCGGAGGAAGAGGGGACGCAGCCCAGAAAATGCTGGAGACTTTTCCTAGCAAGAAGGTGCTGCTTTGGAGGTCCAGATGTTACTTGCCGCAGGTGCTTCGCGAATTTTCTTGCACTGGTGATGCACCCAGTCGGAGGTAGTGGAGTGAAAGATAACAGGAGGGGCTGAGCGTGCGCCTGGCAACTCTTTCGAAAAGGAACTAGCCCAGGCTGAGAACTGGCATCTTTGGCCGACTCTTCAGATCTTTTAAAATTCTGGGGGTTTGTTTTTTTTCTAGTCGCTAGTCGTCCATATGTTGGTCGGTTTATGGTACAGTTAGTTAGCCTCACAGTATCTCACGGACAGATAGGATAAAGGTGTTCAAAATCAGTAAGAAGTATAAAACGTTTCTCTGAAAGACAAAAGTGAAACGTACTAGTCACTGTACTGGAATATTTTTATGCTGTTAACCACAATTTCCTTTAGTAGGAGCAGCCTTTTCCTTTATATTTGACATAATGCAAAGATCAAACAGCATATTTTTGTTTGCAGATTTTCCTCACTTCTTGGTATGCTTGCAGCACATCTTCTAACACGATCAGTCTGGAAGTTTCATTCACAAGTTGGCCTGCCCTTCATGGGGAACTTGCTTGCCTCTTTGGCAGTGCGGATTTGTCCTAGCCATGTGGTGTGTACAAGTAGGAAGTTCTATAATCAGTTAACTCTTTTAAGTTTTCCCTGCAATTCATGTCCAGTTCGAACACAAACACATATGCAGGTATAAAGAACTGATTGAACTTAAAAACCTTTTTAGGCCATCAGTTTTATTTAAAAGTTAGGCTTGTTTTATTGCTCATTTTAATAAAAGAATGGTAGTTGTTGCTTTTATTTTCTAGTTGCTGTGATGACATACAGAAATGCAAATAAGCAGTGAAATGTATGGGAGTGACACTCTTTCTTAAGATACCACACAAATGTTTACTTTGCATCAGCCCTTGTATTGCTAAAACAATTGGACTGATTTCTTTAGAACCATATTCCTTTACAGGCTCTATAAAGACACTCTGTTCACAGACTGGGTGGAGCAACTGTTAAAACCCTAGCAGGAGTAATTACATAGACTAGAGTATTAAATATACTGTTTTGTGATGATAAACTATGAAACTATCATCCCCGAGCTTTTAACCTACTAACTTATATAATAGGTTTGAGACAAAATATACACTGTCATACAAAGGACATATATATGTATAGGGGCGCAAGATGTGAAAACTGTTACTAAGATTATTGTGAATAAAGTTGAGTCTAATCTTGAAAATTATTTTGATATATACAAAAGGATAAGGACTGAGAAACATTTTTATACTGGTGAGTTAAATTATTGTATATTTTCAAATTTAAGTTTTAGAAATCAATTGCAATAAATTATTACCATGAAATGTTTGCAAATATTGAAATACATGCCTGTATGTGAAATATCTTATAAAAATAAAATGTATAAGCTCCCTAGGATATGGTTTTATCAATTGTGTGGTATTGCCTGTTTAGTGATATTAAATGAACCAGATTTGAAAGTTCTTAAGTTCATCAATGTTGAACTGGGGGCGGGGGGAGATGTTCCCATACCTAAAAAGAAAATGGTTGTTTGTGTGCTTGTTTGCTATTCACCTAATACAATTTCACACTAGGAAAGGTTTGGCTTTCAGTTTTGGTTTTTAGGGGATCAGTATTCTTGGCCTAGAGCCTTTTCATCCAGGGAGAGGCCCCCAGGATGAACCCTCATGGGGAACAGCAGCAAATCACAGCTGCTATTCATGGGCCTTCATGCCTCTTGACTGAGTCTGGTTAAGCTTTTCCCTGTTAGTTTTCTTGCCATTCCCTTTCTTATGTACTGAAAAGATGATTTAGTTTAATGTCCACAGAGCTTATGTTTGAACTCGTGGAACCTTATATATTTGTTCTACATTTCTGTCTGTGTCTATGCTCAGTGGCACCTGACTTTTTGCGACCTCATGGACTGTAGCCTGCCAGGCTCCTCTGTCCATGGGATTCCCCAGGCAAGAATACTGGAGTGGGTTGCCATTTCCTTCTCCAGGGGAATTTCTCAACCCAGGGATCAAACCCAGGACTCCTGCATTGGCAGGCGGATTCTTTACTAGTGTTCTTGTACATTGTGACGTAAAAGTGAAAAAATACCAAGATATAGGAAAGAGAGTAGTCTGTGTGAGTGAACAGTGAAGGAAAAATACATTGAAAGAGAATTACAAGTTCTATGGGCTTTATATTGCCAAGTGGATGGCAAGCACCCAAAAAACCGTGTACCTCCATCCGTGGAACCTATACAGGCTCTGTATTTGTCTTGTGGCCAAGGAATACCTGTGACCACAAATGTATCTAATCTGCAGTTGAGAGGCAGACACTTTCTCAGACAAAGTCTGGGGAAAAGTCTGTGCAAAGTCACTTTCTTCTTTTTCCCTTAGGTCCTCCCTGTAAATGGTCTTTTTTCAGTTTTAAAACTTTCACTAGGAGGCAGCAATGAGATTGTTGGGGAATTTTTTTTTTTTTTAATACCTTGGCAATGCCAAAGTAACTGGCTTTCTTCTTTCTCTTTCTCTTCTATAAAAGAGAGGGAGAATATTTGGATCCCAACAAAAGACAGGGGCTCAGAGTGAACTGAATCATTTTTCTCCCTTCATCGATTCCATCTCTGTGCTCTCACTGGATTATCACCCAGATGGCTCATTATTACATTTTTCTAGAACCGCGGAGGTGAAACCACAGCAAAGAAAGCAAACTGGCAGGGAACGGAGAGGTGCCCAGGTGGAAGTGACAGGGTGGGAAAGGTGATGCCTTCAAATGCAGAGGCCAAGTCATGACATCTGGAGCACTGGGAGCAGACGACTGGAGTTAAGAGAACTTCGGGCTTCTGGTCTTAGCAAGTGCAAGGAAAGAATTCATAAGCTTTCAACCGGCATAGAAAAGTAATATAGCCTGTTTGTCCTGTTAAGGAGGAAATGAGCAAACTGACAAAAGCCAGTCTCAGGCTTTTGTTACAGTTCTCTAATCCTACTCCTTGTTCCCTAGTTGTTCTATCATCCCCACCCCGACCTGCCCCCATAAGGGAGGAAAAAAAACCCAAACACATGGTCCACATAAAACTCGAGAGAGGAGGAATTAAGTCAGGTACTCATGGTTAGAGTGAATAGCTGCAAGAGAGACCTTTGACTGGTTAATGCTAAATTTTCATTCTTTGGAGATTTCTGTCCTTTTATTCTTACTGCTTCTGCCATACTGGGACTATACAAATCGATTATGAGAATGCCTTTCTTCATTCTTCCTTAGCAGTACTCAACTCAGGCTGGCATTTTCTAAACGAAGTTTACCTAGATGACAGAGCAAGAAGTACAAAATTTAAAAACCCATTGTCCCCCGCTTCCCCTAAATAAAGCAACTAAGGGGAAAAAAGCCAATACAAATAATCCAGACAGACAACTTCACAAAGTACAATTTCAGATCCTGAGAACACTGTGAAAGCAATTGACTTTTCTCTAGGATAAGTGCTTTTTTTTTTTTAAGTGGGAGAGAGCTAATATTGAACAAAACCAAGAATGAATGAGGAGGGTTGAACAGTCAGCATATCATATAATGAAGAATCCTTCCAACCCATAGTTTTTGAATGAGGAGGCTGGATTCTGGTGTGGTAGCCTTACTTGTAAATTTCACCACCATGCATGCTCTGGTTGATTTTGAGAAAGATGGGAATACTGCTTATGTCTTCCAGCAGGGTGTAGGATAAGCCATGTTTCCGATTTTACAAAGTCCCTCTGTCTGGCTGTCCTTCTTTCCAGCTTTCAGACCTCCTTGACCTGTGTGTTATTCCCTCTTAGGTTCAGTTTCCTATCTGAGGATGGGTCTGCTTTGACGAGCAGTTTGATTTTAACCATCAGTTACTGGTTCTTAAGATACCATCCTTTTGCATACACTATCTTATTTAATTTTTAGGAAAGCTCTATGAGGTAAGAGTTACCTCAGTTTGCAGTTGGGAAACGAAGCCTTAGAGCTGATGGATGAATAACTCACCCAAAGTCACACAAACGCAAGTGGAAGAAGTGGGGTGTGACCAGCACCACTCTGAGTTGAAGACTCAGCTGCTTCCTGGCTCAGATTCTCAATCCCACCTACTTCCTCAAGCCTCCTTGTGACTCACTCAGTGCCTGCTTCCTCTGAGAGGGAGTGGCCACAGGGAATCCCTCCAGTAAGGTGTTCCATGCCTACAGCAACATGCTGTCCCAAGGACCAGTCCTGGCACCCAGCAGTCAGCTTCCCTGCTAGTTCCTGTGGTTGTCAGCACGGGTTTGGTTTTAGCTGCAACTCAATATCCCTCACTCCCGCGGCTTCCCACTGCCAAACAGAACCCAATCTTTACCCTTTCTCTGATAGCCAAGGACTGCTAAAAGGGAAACCTTTAACAATGATATCTAATCTCAGTCTGTATATTTCCCCAACCCTACTTGTCCAAACCACCCTATCTCCTTCCCTCTTTCCACCCCTCCTTCATCCCGCCCTTTCTTTTATGAAATGCAAGTACATGACATTGGTTTAATCACAATTCCCAGTGCTTGATACACTCTCATAATTGCTCCATCAGTGACTTTCTTTTCTTTCTCCCTTTCTTTCCTTCTCCCTTCCCTCTTTTCTTCCTTCCTTCCTTCCTTTCTTTCTCCCTGTCTCCTCCTTTCATCATATAATAAATACTTATGAATCCAGCATCCAAAACAAAATCTGCTGGTGTACCTATACATGGGCTTTCCTGGTAGCTCAGCTGGTAAAGAATCAGCCTGCAATGCAGGAGACCCCGGTTCAGTTTCTGGGTTGGAAAGATCCCCTGGAAAAGGGAATGGCTACCCATTCCAGTATTCTTGCACTTCCCTGGTGGCTCAGCTGGTAAAGAATCCACCTGCAATGTGGGAGGCCTGGTTTGATCCCTGGGTTGGGAGAAAGGGAATGATTATCCACTCTGGTATTCTGGCCTGGAGAATTCCATGGATTGTATAGTCATGGGATTGAAAAGAGTCAGATTGGATGGAACGACTTTCACTTTCATACCTTTAGAAAAACAAATCTCCCCAGTAAACTCTATACTACATCTATGTGTATCCTTTTTAAGTATGTTTTTCTTTATATTTTAGCTTTAAATGTTATTATAAGTTAAAACTTTTCTATGTAATCTTTAGTGATGAACTTTTTCCTTTTAATTATATTTGAATTCAGTGTATTCATGTATTAAAGTGCATGTCACTGAGTTGATTCATAGGCTCTCTAATATTTAATTGTGCATATAAAGCACAGTGTATTTGCTTATACTCTCCTGTTAATGAGCATGTGGGTTGTTTCCAGTTTCTAATGATGTGCACTGGCTGTTATGGGCTTCCCAGGTGGCTCAGTGGTAAAGAATCTACTTGCCAAGCTGGAGACATGGGTTCAGTCCCCGGGTTGGGAAGATTCCCTGGAGGAGGAAATGGCAACTTACTCCAGTATTCTTGCCTGGAAAATGCCATGGACAGAGCAGCATGGTGGGCTACAGTCCATAGGGTGGCAAAGAGTTCGACATAAATGAGTGACTGAGCACACACACCCACTGATTGTTACAGACGTTCTTGTTCGTGTCTACGACTATATATATGTGAGGTATTTTATAAGCAAAAAACTGTAAAAATGGGAAATTCATCTAGTACTGTACCCTTTTTCCAAGTGTGTCCCCTTGTGTTTCTGTTTGCTTTTGACTTTTCTGCAGGCAGTTAGAGAGCTGTTTGTTTTTTTTTTTTAATATTTTGTCCGAAGCTTATGGTTATTATCTAAGGGAGAGTTGGTCTTCTAGGAGCTATTTCTCCAGTTCCACAACCTATCTGAAATTGATTTCTGTGTATGGTATAAGGCTTGATTTCTTTCCATATAGACATTCAATTTTCTAGCACCAGTCATGGTAAAGCTGTGGCTTTTATACTGCTCCTGTCGCTCTCTTTGCCATAGGATGTGAGTTGTTTTCTGAACTCTCTATTTTGCTTCATATTTTTCAGTTTTTGCACTACTGTTGCACTATCCTAATTATGGCTGAGCAAGGACTTTCATTTCTTCTTATTCAAAAGTATCATGGCTATTCTTGACCTTTACACATTCATATACATTTTTTTTTTGGAGTATAGTTGCTTTACAATGTTGTGTTAGTTTCTGCTGTACAATGAAGTGAATCAGCTATATGTATACACATATTCCCTTTTGAACTGTGGTGCTGGAGAAAACTCTTGAGAGTCCCTTGGACTGCAAGGGGATCCAACCAGTCCATCCTAAAGGAGATCAGTCCTGGGTGTTCATTGGAAGGACTGATATTGAAGCTGAAACTCCAGTACTTTGGCCACCTGATGGGAAGAGCTGACTCATTTGAAAAGACCCTGATGCTGGGAAAGATTGAGGGCAAGAAGAGAAGGGGACGACAGAGGATGAGATGGTTGGATGGCATCACCGGCTCAATGGACATGGGTTTGGGTGGACTCCAGGAGTTGGTGATGGATAGGGAGGCCTGGCTCGGTTCAAAGGGTCGCAAAGAGTCGGACACAACTGAGCAACTGAACTAAACTGACTGATCCCTTCCCTCTAGAACCTCCGTCCCACCCTCCTATGTACACTTTAGAACAGACTGTCAGGTTCCAAATATTTTTTAAAAACCCAAGTATTTTTAATTTAAAAGCTTAAATTGAGGTATAATTATATTAGTTTCAAGAAAAAAAATTATTTGATATTTGTATGTATTGCAAAATGATCACCATAATAATTCTAGGTAACATTTGTCACAATATATAATTATACATTTTTTTCTTGTGATGAGAACTTTTAAGATTTACTAAAACCCAGATATTTTTAAAAAGCCTTTTAGTTAAGATTGTTATGAATCTCTGGGTTGATTTAGGGAGCATTGACATATTTACAAATTTAGCACTTCTAATCCATGAGCTTAGCATTCTCAGTTAATTTTGTTGTTTTTTAATATCTCTGAGTAATATCTTACAGTTTTCCGGGAGAATTATTTTTCATCTATTATTACTAAGTTTTAAAATTTACCTTTTGATACTATATAAATGCTGTGCTTTATGATGACATATATAAATTTTAAAAGATAATCTATTTTAAATAATTTTAATTAAAATTAATTTAATAATTAAAAATAATTTTATTTTCTGTTTGTTGCTGGTCCATAGAAATACAGTTGCATTTTGTCTGCTGACTTAGCAAGTGACAACCTTGTGAAACCATTTTTAATTCACGTGATTTTTATTTGTAGTTTATTTTGGATTTTATACATACAAATCATGTCATCCGTGAATATTGAGAGTTTTCTTTCTTCCTTTCCAGTTCTTATACATTCTACTTTTTCTTACCTTTCTGCACCGTCTAGACTCTTTGGTTCATTGTTGAACAAGAAGACGCGCTAGAATATGCTCTTATCTTTTTCCTCACAAATGTATGGCATCATGGGAGGGAGGGTCTCCACATTCTTTGCAGGGCTTGAGGCTTTTAGCGATCTAGTTCTGTGCTGATCCCACTGTCGCCCAGTCGCACACATCTACACATTTTTCCTGGAATTCTGCTTGGTTATGCTTTTCTTAGTTACTTGACCAACCAAACCGTCCAGTCTTTCTCTAGAACAAGAATGCCACATGTTTGGGTCCATGAACCCTGCATACTAGAGGTGTAACTCTATTGGTATAAATTTCTCTGTTCTATTCCTCCATCAGACTAGCAGAGGTTTTGCCAAATACTGTTGCTCACCACCTGCCGATTACTGTTCTGGCCTTTTTGCCCCAACTTGTTTTTATGCTGTTGCGCTATCTTGCATTCCTCGCGTTAGGAGGGTCTCCACATTCTTTGCAGGGCTTGAGGCTTTTAGCGATCTAGTTCTGTGCTGATCCCACTGTCGCCCAGTCGCACACATCTACACATTTTTCCTGGAATTCTGCTTGGTTATGCTTTTCTTAGTTACTTGACCAACCAAACCGTCCAGTCTTTCTCTAGAACAAGAATGCCACATGTTTGGGTCCATGAACCCTGCATACTAGAGGTGTAACTCTATTGGTATAAATTTCTCTGTTCTATTCCTCCATCAGACTAGCAGAGGTTTTGCCAAATACTGTTGCTCACCACCTGCCGATTACTGTTCTGGCCTTTTTGCCCCAACTTGTTTTTATGCTGTTGCGCTATCTTGCATTCCTCGCGTTAGGAACCACAGCTTTTCTATCTGCACCGTTACGGGCTGAGGGGCCAGTTTCCTGTGGCTTCTTGCACCGCGTAGGGGAAAGTGCCTGCTTGGTCCAGTGTGTTTAGGACAGGCCAACCCCCCCCCCCCCCGTCACTCCACAGTCCATGCCTAAATGAGGACATTTGCTGTACTCAGCACATAACCATTCCTTTCTCTAGAAGCAGGGTGAAATAACCCATGAGCAAGCAAATGCCATAATGCCTTCTAATTTTTGTGACTTGCATGTGGTAAGAGGGCACAAGGCAGGAATCAGAAGCATTAAAGGATGGTGGTTTGGCTGATAGCAATCAGCATCTAATCATTCCAGCTGCCTGAAAAGGTGACTCATGACCTCAGTGGACTTATCGCCCTCCTGGTATTTGTAGAGCCGAATTGTATTTTAATGCTTTGTTTGTGCACTAAAGTGTTTCCATACACTAACTTCCTAGTTGACGTGTCCTTTTGTTCATTATCAGCCTCCAATTTCACATTCCAGGCCGTTGTCAGGAGTGGCCAGACGCTTCGGTCACGGGCATGCCTGCAGCGCCGCTTTTCAATGCACTTTGAAAACAGTATTTGACGTTTATGCATGTACATTGTCTGCTAGCAAATACATCCATTGCTGTCAGACAAAGCCTTGTGTTTGATAAAAATTTGTCTTTGTTTATTTACTTGAGGCAAAAGAGGGCTTTCACGGTGTCACAGGGCTTGCTTTTTAATACAACTCTCCTCTATTATTGGGGCATGTGGGAGTGAGTTAAGAGGCTGGCAACAACCTGACAAGAAAATATTATCCGATTGATTCATTAATAGTAATCTGAAGTTGCTTTGTCTGTAAACATACCTCCAAGAGGCCGGTTAACTACTTTCATCTTTATGCTTCTCTGTACCCTGAACCAACTGTTATTCTAGTGTAAGTACTTCTTGTTTGCAACTATTAACTCATTATGTCTTTCATTAACTAACTTTAAACATCCTAAGGGCAGAGACCATATCTTATTTGATCTTGATACCTAAGTACCTAGAGAGGTTCTTGGCATTGAATAGGTGCTCAATAAATTGTTGAGTAAGTGAATCAGCCACATGGTCTGTGTGTGGACAGCCAGGAGAGGTGGAGGGTTTAACTGCATGATTCAGGTACAAGATTATTAAGCTAATCTTAATTAATTATTTAATTAATTAATCGAAGTCTAGAATAGTACTAGAAGTGAGATACTAAGTCGTGTTTTTGATATCCCTAGTGAAACTCCCATGTGCTTACCCTCTATCATCAGGATATTTCAAGTATAATCTAATCCGTCCCACCCCCAAATAGTTTGGTCATTATATAAGTCCTTCATCTTAAATTGCTCTTGAGGATGTGTTTGTAACAAAGATAACAGCTTTTAAACGTCAGCTCCAAAAGTTGTTTCACCTCTTTTTTTTTGAAAGCTCCTTGTTATAAAATGAAAATTTATAGTTGAATTAAATCAACATATACACTTATATTTTTACAAAATGAATGGACTATTTAAAGAACTGGTGATTGTATTTTGATGTGATGCACTGGATTTGCTAACATAAATTTTTTGACATGTTTTGGGGACGATTTATTTTATTTTACTTTATTTTTGGCTGCACTGGGTCTTCTTTGTGGCACATGGGCTTAGTCGCCCCACAGCTTATGGGATCTTAGTTCCCCAACCAGAGACTGAACCCGCATCCCTTGCATTAGAAGGTGGATTCTTAACCTCTGGACAGCCAGGGAGGTCCCTAAACAAAAAGAGTTTTTTAATGCATTTAGATCTGGAGCAGTGAATCATCAAGGAGCTCTCAAGTATGTCAGACTCTCAGGTGTGCCAAGAATAATCACTTTTCAAAACCACCTTTGAGTCACAAAGCAGGGGTTGGGAAGAGGGCAGGTGAAGGGTGACAAAGATTTTGTTCTGAACTCTGCTATTGACTGATTTGAGCTGTATCCTCCCCAAATCCATAGATTGAAGCCTCAGCTTCCAGAATGGCTATATTTGGAGATGGGGCCTCTAAGGAAGTTATTAAAATTAAATAAGGTCATAAAGGTGGGGTCCTGGTCCCATAGGATTAGAGTTCTTGTAAGAAGAGACATCAGAGAGCTTGCTCATGCCCTCGAGTGCACTTGGAAGAAAGGCCTTGTGAAGCCAAAGTGACTGTCTGTAAACCGGGAAGAGAGAACCCTGAGGGAACATTGATCTTAGATTTTTCAGCCTTCATATCTGTGGGAAAAATTTTTTCTGTTGTTTAAGCCATCCAGTCTGACGTACTTTGTTATGGCAAATTGAACCAACCCAGGTTCTATATATACGCTTCTGTAATGTTCAGTATTTTACAGCAAAAATTTAATTTTGTATTAGTTTTATCATACACACACAAAATAAATGAAACTCTCACCCACTGACAACTTTGCTTCACCTCACCCCAGAAATTAGGGTTTTCATTATGCGGTAAAGTCTTTTGTTATCCTCAGATTATGCTAGTTCTGTTTATAAATACAGAATGGTTTGGTGATGTTATCTGTAAGAACTGGTAATGTTTTTGATCTTTTTTCTCTGGGATTCTGAGCTTGGACTCAGGGCTTCTATCTTGGAGTACAAGGCAGAGTCTTTGAGACAGGATTATGTTTGAGTGAGTCTCCCATGCTTTGGATAATGACCAGAGAGGTAAAATTTGTTTGGGTTAGGCTGGCTGAAAAAGGCTACTATGAGCATTCACATTTTACTACTTTCAAGAATTCTTGCAATTAAGTCTACCTGGAGTTGGGATGATAGGCTGAGGATTAAGTATGTGAATATTTATTTTTGTATTACCGTAGAAACTTAATTTTGTTTCCAACAGCTTGTGTTCAATGGCTACAGACTTTATGGTAGATTAAAGATTGAGGCAAATTCTTTTATGAACCTAGGCTTACCTTAGCAACTTGCCTGGTCAACAGGACACAGCAAAATTTTCATCCTGGGACTTCTGAGTCTTGGTTGTAAAAAGTCTTGCAGCTTCCACTCGGATCGCTTGATCTCTGGAAGCCCTGGACTGTCTCAATTCCAATTGCTTTGAGACGGCTTGTGTGGAGATATTTTGTGATTGTCAGCACCTGTAGATTCAAACTTTCTGGTTATCCCTGCCAATGTGCCCAATATGTAATGAGTAATGCTGTCTTGGATCCTGCAGAGCAGCTCATCCAGCAGCAGAATACCACCAGATAACCATTTTATGCCATGTGGGACAGAAGAATCACCGAGCTGAGCCCTGCCCACATAGATGACCTACAATATCATGACATATAAGAAAATGCTTGTACTAAGGTGCTAAGTTTTGAGATAGCTTGTATGCATTAATGAATAACTAGAATAGCCTTCATCTGATCATCAATGTCTAGAGGTACATAACTAAACAAACCAATTTACTACTTTACAAGTTGATTCTGTTGAAGATTTCTTAGTTCCCTTTAACCCAGATAAACCAGACTTAATACATCAATAATAATTAAAGGAGGAAGGCTGCAGGAGAAGACTTTTTCTCGCTGCAAAGGGAATGGCTTAATGCTGGAGAAATACTGTGGTTGGGAGCCCGTGCCTCTATCTTATTGAAATTAAAGACAGTTTTTGGGGGGAGGAGGAGGGAGAAGCTAGCAACCCCTATGAATAGCTGGGTCTTCTCTGTTGTAATTTCTTCTGGTTCCCAGTTCAGTAAGTTCAGTTCAGTCACTCAGTCATATCCAGCTCTTTGTGACTCCATGGACTGCAGCACACCAGGCTTCCCTGTCTATCACCAACTCCTGGGGCTTTCTCAAAACTCATGTCCGTCGAGTCAGTGATGCCATACAACCATCTCATCCTCTGTCGACCCCTTCTCCTCCTGCCTTCAATCTTTTCCAGCATCAAGGTCTTTTCCAATAAGTCAGTTCTTCACATCAGGTGACCAGAGTATTGAAGCTTCAGCTTCAGCATCAATCCTTACAATGAATATTCAGAAATGATTTCCTTTAGGACTGACTGGTTTGATTTACTTGCTGTCCAAGGGACTCTCAAGTCTTCTCCAACACTACAGTTCAAAAGCACACAGTTCAAATTCTTCTGTACTCAGCTTTTTTTATAGTCCAACTCTCACATCCATACATGACTACTGGAAAAAAACATAGCTGTGACTATATGGACTTTTTCGGTAATGTCTCTGCTTTTTACTACGCTACCTAGGTTGGTCATAGCTTTTCTTCCAAGGAGCAAGCATCATTTAATTTTATGGCTGCAGTCACTATCTGCAGTGATTTTGGAGCCCAAGAAAATAAAGTCTGTCACTGTTTCCATTATTTCCCCATCAATTTGCCATGAAGTGATGGGACGGGATGCCATGATCTTAGTTTTTTGAATGTTGAGTTGTAAGCCAGCTTTTTCACTCTCTTCACTTACTTTCTTCAAGAAGTTCTTTAGTTCCTCTTCACTTTCTGCATTAAGGATGATGTCATCTGCATATCTGAGGTTATTGATATTTCTCCCAGAAATCTTGATTCCAGCTTGTGCTTCATCCAGCCCGGCATTTCACATAATGCACTCTGCTTATGAGCTAAATAAGCAAGGTTGCAATATACAGCCTTGACCTACTCCTATCCCAATTTTTAATTAGTCCATTGTTCTATGTCCGGTTCTAACTGTTGATTCTTGACCTGTATACAGATTTCTCAGGAGGCAGGTAAGGTGGTCTGGTATTCCCATCTCTTTAATAATTTTCCACATTTTGTTGTGATCCACATAGTCAAAGGCTTTAGTGTAGTCAATGAAGCAGAATTAGATGTTTTTCTGAAATTCTGTACATTTTTCTATGATCCAACAGATGTTCCCAGTATGAAACTTAATTTTTAGTCCTGAAAAAAAATTAGCCTTTTCTTAGTCGCTGCCTAGATCAAATTAAGTTTCCTCTTCCAGTCAGGCGTAAGGGAGAGAGACCAACTTTTTAGGACCCATATGTCACTTTTCATTTGTATGTGTATAGTTTACAGGAAATCTAGAGTATTGGAATACTTTAATTAAAAAGGTGAACACACAGACTTTGAATATTTTATATTCCATGGTAATATTTTTCTGGTGTCAAGAAGAATCTAGAGTCTCTAAACGTAACTCCAGTTTTAGGTTATATTCAGAATTACATTTTTTTTTTCTTTTCAAGCTCTTCATTTCTAGTTTTATTTATTTTGAAGTATATGTGAATAAGTTCTCTTCATTGGACTGAGAAAATAATATTATTTAATGAGAGCCACTTGCACATCTAACAATGATATTTTTTAAAAGTAGAAGCAGAAAATGTTGCTATAGGACACAAAAATTTTACTAAAGAAATCAGCATGTAATAGTACACTTCAATGATATTTATTTGTTGAGGTTCTACTTCTACTCTGGTTGCTTTAGCCATGACCTTTTGCTTTCATCTCTTTTCGGATGATATGTTGCTTAAGGAAAATATTAGTAATGTCTACAGAGATGGATTAATAAATTCCATTGCTGATTGAACTCCTACTCAATCTGATGAATCAGTGGTTTTTGTGGTTTCTGACATCAGCAGAGCCCATCAATAAAATGCGTATGGCAATTAATGAATTTTTAATTATAAACACTCTGAATAGGACACTATCATAGAGGATAAACAATATGTGTTTAAAAGGCAGGTAGGAGCAACACAATATAAGGAACACTGAACTGGGAATCCAACATTCATTCATGTTTTGGTTCCGTGTTGACTTTGTACAGCTTGCAAGCTTAACTTTGGGAGCCTCTATCTTTTTATCTGTAAAATGAGAGTAATAACCTGTGTTAGCTAACTCATAAGGTTGTTGTGAAGGTTAGAATGAAATGAGGCAATGCAAATAAAGAGTAAATTGTTATTTTCAGATAAAATATCACTACAAAAAGAAAGCACATATTTATTAGGAATCAATCCCATTATTCCCTCGCTGCCTCACCTCAACTCAGCTCTAGGCAACAACTAATTTCTTTTCTGTCTGTATCAGTTCAGTTCAGTTCAATTCAGTCACTCAGTCATGTTCGACTCTTTGTGACCCCATGGACTGCAGCACATCAGGCCTCCCTGTCCATCACCAACTCCTGGAGTTTACCCAAACTTGTGTCCATTGAGTCGGTAATGCCATCCAACCATCTCATCCTCTGCTGACCCCTTCTCCTCCCGCCTTCAATCTTTCNAAATTTGCTGGCATATTGAGTGCAGCACTTTCACAGCATCATCTTTTAGGATTTCAAATAGCTCAACTGGAATTCTATCTCCTCCACTGGCTTTGTTCTTAGTGATGCTTCCTAAGGCCCACTTGACTTCACACTCTAGGTGAGTGATGTCACACTCTAGGTGAGTGATCCCACCATCATGATTATCTGGGTCATGAAGATCTTTTTTATACAGTTCCCCTGTGTATTGTTGACCTCTTCTTAATATCTTCTGCTTCTGTTAGGTCTATACTATTTCTGTCCTTTATTGAGCCCATCTTTGCATAAAACGTTCCCTTGGTGTCTCTAATTATCTTAAAGAGTCTTTCCCATTCTATTGTTTTCCTTTATTTCTTTGCACTGATCGCTGAGGAAGGCTTTATCTCTCCTTGCTATTCTTTGGAACTCTGCATTCAAATGGGTATATCGTTTTCTCTTTTGCTTTTTGCTTCTCTTCTTTTCACAGCTATTTGTAAGTCCCCCTCAGACAGCCATTTTGTTTTTTTTTGCATTTCTTTTTCTTGGAAATGATCTTGATCCCTGTCTCCTGTACAATGTCACAAACCTCTGTCCATAATCCATGAGGCACTCTGTCTATCAGATCTAGTCCCTTAAGTCTATTTCCCACTTCCCCTGGATAATCGTAACGGATTTGATTTAGGTCATACCTGAATGGTCTAGTGGTTTTCCCTACTTTCTTCAAGTCTGAATTTGGCAGTAAGGAGTTCATACTTTTGCCTATTTTGGACATTTTATATAAATATGATAATTTAATCAGTGGGCATTTTTGAGTGGCTTCTTTCACTCACCAGAATTTTTTCAAGGTTTATCCATGTTGTAGCATGTAAGAATGGTTTGTTCAGTTTTACTGTTGAATATATTCTATGGCAACCCACTCCAGTATTTTCATCTGGAGAATTCCATTGACAGAGGAGCCTGGAGGGCTACAGTCCAAGGGTTACAAAGAGTTGGACACAACTAAAGTGACTGAACGTGCGTAAATAACTGTATTTTATTTATCATTTAGTCACTTGACAGACATTTTGGTTGTTTCTACAGTTTGGCTATTATGAATAATGCTGCCATGAAAATTTATGTGGAAGTTTTTGTATGAATATCCATTTTAATTTTTCTTGTATGTATGCCTAGCAATAAACTTGCTGGTCATATGGTAACTCTGTGTTTAACCTTTTGATGAACTCCTCATCTGGAGAATATTAATAATAATAACTATCTTAACTATTTTCCAAAGCAGTTATATCATTGTAAATTCCTATTAGCAGTGTATGAGTGTTTTAAGTTTTCCACATTCTGGTCAACACTTATTATTATCTGTCTTTTTGATTGCAGTTATCCTAGTTGGTATAAAATGGTTTGTCATTATAGTTTTGATTTGATCTGCATACTTTGTATAATTTCAAACCTTTAAGATTTGTTTTGGATTGTTTCATGGCCTATTATATGGTATCCTGGAGAATATTTCATTCGTACTTGAAAAGAATGTATACTCTACTGTTATTGGGTAGGGTGTTCTATAGGTGTCTGCTTTGTCTAGTTTGTTTGATCTTTTAGTTGTTCTATCTAGTATTGAAAGTGGGGACTTAAAGTCTCCAAATATTGTTGAATTGTTTCTCTTTCCCTTCAATTCTGTCAGTTTTTGCTTTCTATATTTTGGGGTTTGTTGTGAGCGCTGAAGAATTGATGCTTTTGAACTGTGGTGTTGGAGAAGACTCTTGAGAGTCCCTTGGACTGCAAGGAGATCCAGTCAGTCCATTCTGAAGGAGATCAGCCCTGATATTTCTTTGGAAGGAATGATGCTAAAGCTGAAACTCTAGTACTTTGGCCACCTCATGCAAAGAGTTGACTCATTGGAAAATACTCTGACACTGGGAGGGATTGGGGGCAGGAGGAGAAGGGGATCACAGGGGATGAGATGGCTGGATGGCATTACCGATGCGATGGACATGAGTTTGAGTGAACTCCGGGAGATGGTGATGGACAGGGAGGCCTGGTATGTTGCAGTTCATGGGGTCGCAAAGAGTTGGACAGGACTGAGCAACTGAACTGAACTGAATATACATATTTATAATTGTTATATCTTCTGATTTATTGACACTTTTATCATTATATAATATCATAATTTATAGTTCTATCAACATTGTAAGGTATATTTTATCTGATATGAATATAGTCTCTCCAGTTTTCTTATAGTTGCTATTTGCCAAATGTATCTTTTTAAATCCTTTTAACTCTTTATTTATTTAAATCTTTGGTTATGATATGTGTGACCTAAATACAAGCGATGGACATGAGTTTGAGTGAACTCCGGGAGATGGTGATGGACAGGGAGGCCTGGTATGTTGCAGTTCATGGGGTCGCAAAGAGTTGGACAGGACTGAGCAACTGAACTGAACTGAATATACATATTTATAATTGTTATATCTTCTGATTTATTGACACTTTTATCATTATATAATATCATAATTTATAGTTCTATCAACATTGTAAGGTATATTTTATCTGATATGAATATAGTCTCTCCAGTTTTCTTATAGTTGCTATTTGCCAAATGTATCTTTTTAAATCCTTT
Source organism: Aepyceros melampus (assembly GCA_006408695.1). NCBI lineage: Eukaryota > Metazoa > Chordata > Mammalia > Artiodactyla > Bovidae > Aepyceros > Aepyceros melampus. The sequence continues at coordinate 146,005 of SJXQ01012374.1, forward strand.
TAACTCTTTATTTATTTAAATCTTTGGTTATGATATGTGTGACCTAAATACATTAGATATTTGGATCTTTTTAAAAAAATCTAGTCTGACAATCTCTGCCATTTGATTAGATGATTTAACCAATTAGAAGTTAATGTTATTATTGATATACTTGAATTTATATCTATCAGCTTACTTTTTCTATATGTCTCGTGTTTTTTTTTTGTTTGTTTGTTTCTCCCTTTTTTCTTAACTGCTTTCTTTCCTACTGTGTGACTATTTTCTAGTTTAGCATTTTAATTCCTTAAATTAGTTGCACATTGGAATGGGGCTAAGCAAGGATATATGTATAAATCTATTTCCACTACTGTGTGAATTATTCAGGCACTTTTTATCAACACAAAGGAAGATATTATCAGATAAATAATACATAAGAGAGAGCACTGTTCCCATGGCATGAAAGAATGCAGAGAGGAAATACACACCTTATTATATGAGACAGGAAATTCTGCTTAAAGGTTAAAAATATTATGGTTAAATGCATTAAGAATTCAGAGAAGGCGATGGTACCCAACTCCAGTACTCTTGCCTGGAAAATCCCATGGATGGAGGAGCCTGGTGGGCTTCTGTCTATGGAGTCGCACAGAGTCAGACACGACTGAAACGACTTCCCTTCACTTTTCACTTTCATGCATTGGAGAACGAAATGGCAACCCACTCCAGTGTTCTTGCCTGGAGAATCCCAGGGACGGGGAAGCCTGGTGGGCTGCTGTCTATGGGGTCGCACAGAGTCGGACACGACTGAAGCGACTTAGCAGCAGCAGCAGCAATGAGAGTTAACTTAAGAAGGAATATTTGTCTGTGAAAAGCTGACATATAATTTATACAAAGCTACAAAAACTCAAATTATTAGTAGATGTAATTATTTTCTTAATGCTAGTGTAATTTATCAGTGTCCATGGAATTATATGGAATCTCCAAGGATAATATTTCAAAATTAGAGGTAAATTCTAGATCTGCCTCTGCCATTATTTTCCCACTCAATTTTTTATTCACTATGCTTAAAACACTTTGTATCCATAAGGAACTATAGTACTTTATGACTTTTCTTAGACAAACTTATGACTTTTCTTAGACAAACTATTTAACTTCTTATTCATAAAATAAAAGGATTAGATTTGGTAATCTCTCAGGATATTTTACCTGCCGTAAAATCTGATTCTAAAAGGCACATTTAAAGTGATCATTCCCTCATTAATTCAGCAAATATTTCTAGGTGTGAAGCATTATTTTAGAAACAGTGACCCTGGTAGATATAATTCCTGCTTTCATGAAAGTAGCATACATTTAAACAAATAACAACAAGGGTGATGTCTTTCACGAAAGAGAAGCATATAATGTAGGAATATAAGTCAGAATTTTCCGACCCACCCTGGTGAAATAGGGGAGCTTTCAAAGAAGGTTTCCCTGAGGAAGTGAACTTGATCCTACAACTTGAAGGATGAGTAAGTGTTTACTGAAAAGAGACAGTTGAAAAGAGGGAAGAAAGTTCTAGAAAGTGCTGAAAACATGTTTGAAGCTCAGGGACAAAAGATAGCTTAAAAGGGGCTTGAGAAACTTATAAAAATCCAACATGGCCAGTATTCAAGGCCTAAAGTAGACAGAAATGAAGCTGGACGGGAAGAAGGGAGATTTACAGAGAGCCTTGGGTCAGCTGCTTAAAGAGGTGGCTACTTCATCCATGGACAATAGCAGGATATCTAAGCTGAACTGAATTTGTCTTTAAAAAGGTGAGTCTGGCCGTGGAGCAGAGGGGAAACTGGAGGTCTATGAATTATCTAGATGACCTGCACTGGGTGTGTGTGAGGATGGAATGATGTGAATTATTTGAAAGATATATAGAAAATCAAGGGGAAAATATTTGCTGATAGATTGAATGGGGAAGCTAATTAAATGACTAATAAATTAAAACTTTACTTCTTACCTAAAATGATTTACTATACCTTATGAAGATGCTTACAACTTAGACAGACAATATGTATTTACATGGTTTCTAAAATGAGGACTAGGGAAAATAAGAGTTTAAAATATAGCAGCCAGGAAAATTAGTCCTTGAAATAAAAGCCCTAAACTTCTATTTTTTTAGAAAAAGAAATGAATACCAAATGCAGGAAATTTGGTTATCTCAAGAACTGAGAAGCAAGAAAATGTATTTACCTGCATGAGTGTCTGCTCAGTTGCTAAGACATGTCTGACTGTTTGCGACCCCATGGACTGTAGCCCACCAGGCTCCTCTGTCCATGGGATTTCCCAGGCAAGAATAGTGGAGTGTGTTGCCTGAGGAGATGGTCTTTAATAATGGAATATTGGTTTTCATCTCAATGTGTGTGCTTAGGTGTGGAGGATCTGCTGCTTCTCTTTATTTTCCACAAGTGAATTTGATCTTGGCTTTGAGGACAGAGTGACAGAATGTGAACATCACTTGTTCTGGGGGGCTCATCAAATTCCTGCAGTGCCATTTGGATCCTCCCGTGACTTCCATGCAGTGTCTGGGATTCAGGGATCTGAGTCAAGTATGGGACTTGGATATCAGTTAGGTCTCATCAGGTAAACAGAAGCCACACTAGGTTGTTCAAATAAAAGGAATTTGATATGGAATTTGTTTCATAGGTGATGAAAGACTGAAAGAGCAGATAGAAATCAGAGTAACCAGAGATATACAGAAGCCACCACCACCTCTAGCAATAGAAAAATAAAAGGAGAATGGGTATACCAGGATCTAGAAGCCTGGAAGGGGTCTGGCAGAATCTGTTCTTAGATTTCTAAGTAGGAGGTAATGCGTACCTTGGAATGTGAACCTTGGAATGATGAGGCTGATGCTGGTTACATAAAAAGAATGTGGAAGCGGAAGCCAACTGCTGTTGTTGGGGTCATGCAGACAAGACCCCAAAAAGGAAGGTGGATTTTTTACCCCCTCCTTCCCTCTTTTAATCTGCCCCTAGAGCCCTCCTGTGGCAGAGGACAGCAAGGATGCCAGATGACAAGGGAGTCTGGGAAACGAAATTTTAGAATCCTAGTTCTTGCATCATAGGTCAAAATATAGAAGGGTGATTTGGAACTGAGATCATCAGGTAAATAACAGACTTATAGGGGACCATGTTCCTGGCAACCTTGCTGTCCCAGGACTCATGGGTCTTTCTCCTTTCTGCTGCTCATCCTCTCCCCCAACCTGAGGGGACTCCTTTCTGCCACTAGCTTTTCAAAATCTCTCAAATCCTGCTGCAGCTCTGTCCTTTCTTGCAATCATCTGCAGTAAATGTTCCTGGTCCATGAGAACTGGAGCCTGAATCATTAACAACTGAAAGACCAATTCTCCTTTCCTTGAGGACAGATCTCCTGCGGAGTGATGGTAAATGTTTGTGTTCTGTCCTTCTTATATAGAGAAGAAAATAAAAACAAAGATGTCACCTTCTGTAATAAAGCCTAGAAGCCGATAGTGTCCACAGTTCTGACTGTGGTGACCACATTCACACTCGCCCTCGATGACATCCAAAGCTTATTCCCAGGAGCCTGTGGATATGTTACCTTATGTTGGAAAAAAGGCTTTGTAGATGTGATTAAGTTAAGACCTTTGAGATACAAGGGTTGTTCTGGATTATCAGAGTGGGCCCAGTGTTTCCCCTGGAGTCCACCGGGTCTTCCCTCGTGGCTCAGACAGTAAAGAATCCACCTGCAGTGCTTGAGACCCAAGTTTGATCCTTGGGTCAGGAAGATCTCCTGGAGAAGGGAATGGCTACCCCCTCCAGTATTCTTGCATGGAGAATCCCATGGACAGAGGAGACTGGTAGGCTACAGTTCACGGGGTCTCAAAAAGTTGGACACGACTCAGCGACTAACACTGGTTGAAGTGTAATCACACAGTCCTATGGAGGAAGTAGGGGGATCAGAGTCAGAGAAGGAGATGTGGCCATGGAGGCAGAAGTTGGGGGGCTGTAGGGACAGGAGTTGAGAAGTGCAGGTGTCTTCTAGAAACTGGAAAAAGCAAGAGCCTTCCTATTGCTTCCAGAAGGAAAGCAGCCCTTCTGACACCTTGATTGAGCACAAGCCCCATAAGACTAATTTCAGACTTCTGACCTCCCCATCTGTGTTGTTTTAGCCAAAGTTTGTGGTAATTTGTTACAGCAGAAATAGGAAACCAGTACACTGACCATCTACTGTGTGGCTGCAGCTGAGTCTTAGTCCCTGGGCTGAAGCCTGTACAAGTACCAGTTACATTAAATTCACTCAACACCTCAATAAGGTTGAATAGCATTATTTTCATTTCACAGATGAGAAAACAGACTCAGAGAGATGAAATGAATAAGCCCCACAAACTCTGGAGCCATATGATCAATATGGAGGGAGCCGGCACTGGGAGGCTGTGAGTCTGTATTAAAAGTCTGTACCTCCAACCCCGATGAGAACTGCCTCCTCTTGAAGCCTGTTAACAGGGACTATTGCATAAAAGGTGAGCAGTTTTGTGTATATGTCTACACGTTTGCATATTAGCAAGCAAAGCAGCAAATTGTTAAACATGTTGGTTGAAATGGCACCTTAAAGTTTTGTTTATGATATATATATTTAATTGATTATTTATGTTGCACTGGGTCTTCATTGCTGCACATGGGCTTTTCTCTAGCTGCAGCGAGCAGGGCTTGCTCTTCATTGTGATGCATGGGCTTCTTATTGGAATGGCTTCTCTTGCTGCAGAGAAGAAGCTCTGAGTATGGGCTTCAGCCATACTCCAGCTTAGTTGCTCTGAGGCATGTGGAATCTCCCCAGACCAGGAATCAACCCCATGTCCTCTGCACTGACAGGTGGATTCTTATCTACTGCACTGCCAGGGAAATCCTATATGCATTTTCCACTAAATTTTTTTTTTAATTGCTGACTTAGCTCAAATCAGTATCCCAGTGAGTCCTGAACATTACATACGATTCCTGTCTCTTTGGTGTCTTTTAATCTAAACACTTTTCTTCCCTCTTGCTTTCATGTTGCTTGTTTATTTTTTCATGCTGCTTATTTCTTGGTTGGTTGGTTTGGAGAGGAAGTGGAACTTGACAATCTGCTGAAATAACCACGTTCTTGTCCTGTTTTTAATTTTATATCTTTAAATGTCTGATAAATAAAATTATTTTGCCTATTCACATCCCAAATATTATGCACTTTGCCATCATATTGTTGTTTAGTCCTTAAGCTGTATTTGATTCTTTGTGACCCCATGGACTGTAGCCCTCCCGACTCTGTCCATGGGATTTCCCAGGGAAGAATACTGGAATGGGTTGCCATTTCCTTTTTGAGGGGATCTTCCTGACCCAGGGATCCAACCCATGTCTCCTTCATTGGCAGGCAGATTCTTTACTGCCGAGCCACCAGGGAAGCCACTTGCCATCATATAGTCACTTTAATTAGACTTCAGTTAGTATTGTATTATTTTTGAGACCCAATTAAAGCAGCTTGAAAGGTATTTTTATATTCTGCAAAATAATTTTGGTTAAGTGATTTGGGTACATTGCCACACGTTGAGTTTATAACCTCCCTTTTTTCTTCAATTTCCATGAGGATATTCAGACTTTTAAAAAATCCACAATTGATAATGTTTAACCATGCTATCCTTTAGTAATCCAAATTTTACCAAATCATTTTGGTATATCAATTGTCACTGTGTTATATTTTGATGACATTGAAGTCCCTCTTTAGACTGCTCAGAAAAATATGTAAGCAAATAAGAATGCAAGGTAAATGTCTCTGAAACACATTCATATATAGAAATATCAAATGGATCTCCTGCTAAAGTGATAGCATATTTAGATTTGATATGTCAGGAGTCACTTATGTACTGAACATAGAACATGACTGATCTGCAGTGAGCAAAACCCTTATCTATTGCCTCCTTTATCACCATCGTGAACATACAAATGTTTTATTCCAGTGTGTATTGCATGTATTTACCCTACTTTTATAGCCAGGTTCTATTTCTGATGCAGTTAGCATTTGTGTTTTTATTCCATATGAGAAGTTTTTGGACCATGAACTCTTCCTTCTATTATATTATCCAGCAAGTTTGGAAACCAATGCAACAGCTGAGATGTTTTATTTTCACTTGATTGGCTTCCATAGGTACATCATTATTGATCAAATAACTATAATGTATCAGTTCAGTTGAGTCGCGCAGTCGTGTCCGACTCTTTGCGACCCCATGAATCGCAGTACGCCAGGCCTCCCTGTCCATCACCAACTCCCGGAGTTCACTCAGACTCACGTCCATTGAGTCCATGATGCCATCCAGCCATCTCATCCTCGGTCGTCCCTTTCTCCTCCTGCCCCCAATCCCTCCCAGCATCAGGGTCTTTTCCAATGAGTCAACTCTTCGCATAAGGTGCCCAAAGTACTGGAGCTTCAGTTTTAGCATCATTCCTTCCAAAGAAATCCCAGGGTTGATCTCCTTCAGAATGGACTGGTTGGATCTCCTTGCAGTCCAAGGGACTCTCAAGAGTCTTCTCCAACACCACAGTTCAAAAGCATCAATTCTTCGGCGCTCAGCCTTCTTCACAGTCCAACTCTCACATCCATACATGACCACAGGAAAAACCATAGCCTTGACTAGACGGACCTTAGTCGGCAAAGTAATGTCTCTGCTTTTGAATATACTATCTAGGTTGGTCATAACTTTTCTTCCAAGGAGTAAGCGCCTTTTAATTTCATGGCTACTATAATGTATAATATATGTATATATATGTATGCTACTGGGATTACACCGGTAAAAAAAACATACCCGAATCTCTTTATTTATAGGGAATTGAGAGAGAGAGATCATAGGAAAGCCAGCAAGTGCAATTCAGACTCATCTTTCCTTTTGGCAACCTTCTCCCTATCTACTTTTCACGTTTCCAGTATGTTTGGACACAGGGTTTTAATCTGCATACTAGGAAGCCCAGTGCTATTGAAAGCTGATGAGATGGTGTTTGTTACAATTTCATTCAGTTATGGGTTGGAAGAGAGGTTAAAGGATGAAGGAGACAAGGGAAGGCTAAAAAGAAGAGAGTCAAGGAGACTGTGGGTAAACAATGAGAAAACCAGTGGAGACTGGAAACATGAGGGAAATAAAGTACCGTTAGTGTGGAATGGAATTTTAGAGAGAGTAACTCAAAACTCACTAACAAAAGTTTGCATAAAATTGCAAACACTGGGTTTGATTAAAAGATAATCTTTCTTAAGTCATAACAGACTTCATTTTATTCACCTAAAGTCTCATTGTGTTCATAGCTCAGCTTTTCATTACTCTTAAAAAGAAGAAAGTCAATTAGTATTTTCATTGATTGCAAGGTTACCTTCTTTTGTAGATATTATTTTATAAATATAACCTTGGCTATCATTGTAATTCACATAACAAGCAAAATATTAAAAGGCGACATTTTGCTATTTCACATTATAGTCATTCATTTTTACCCTTTTTTAGACAAATATACATATACATCCAGATCCCAATGCCTGGACAAATCATGTTCACCCTTGCTGACATTAAGATATTTTTAGAAATTTAGGTTAATATTTTTAGATATTTAGGTTACTATTTATAAATAATCTCTTCTGTCAGTATAATCCATGATTTCTCTTTATGTAAAATTAAATACTAATTTTAAAAGCTGTAAGTTAAGATTGAACATTTTTAACTTAGCCAAAGCTATAAAGTTCAGTTTATTCATTCTTTAGCTATTCATAAGCCCATTTTCAATACTCTTGTGTTATAGAAGGATTAAATTACAGCTTTGCAGTAGATTAGGTTTCTTGTATTATAGTATTTATACATCTGGTTGGTCTATTATCCATTTTCTCCCTACTATCTTATAAACTGATTAGGACATAACTCTTTTCTCTATTGTATTCATAAGAGCCCACCATAGCATGGATTTAAAAAGCAAAATTAAATACCTAATATTTCTGGCTTAGAAAATCATTGGTTCTCAATCCCTGTATTGTAATTCTGTCTATAGATCTACCTACCTACATTGAGCTTTAAAAAGAAAATGCAATTAGAGACACAGATTGCTGTGAAGGAGGAATTATATTCTACCAACAGTAATGAGTAAAATTTCCCCATTCCTGACCCCAGATAGGCCATCTTTGAGCCTCATTATAGGAGGGCTTGGATGACACTCATGTCTTAATACAATACGTAATATATAAGTATGTTCACAGATCAGTTGGCATTTCTTTGGGCTTTAAGAAGCTGAGCCTTTGTGTCCTAAAATTATAGGCACATAATCCGTGAATCTGCTGTGTGGCCAAAAAAAGAAAAAGACTTGAGCATGCTCTTTTTGTTTGCTGAAGACTCAATATGCAATATGAAAGCGAGATGTTTAGTATTTTACTAAGCGATAAAATGTCATTCAAGTGATAATACCCTTCAGCACTTAGCAGTTTCCAGCTTTCATGTTTAAGGAAAACAGACTAGATGGACTGGTTAAATCCAGCTAAAGGTGAGGGGGCTTTGAAAGCGCTTCCTTACAGTTTTGGGGATCTAGCTATATAGTCTACCAAAAACGGGTATGCTAGTTTAGAAATGCAAGCTGGGCAGAAATAGGCAGTGGTGAAAGTTTGGATATGTAGGAAAATGTGCCTGGAGATTGGCCTCATTTGTAAAATCCAGTGTCATTTTTATCTGAAAACAATGACAGTAAGAGTTGAAACTGTTGTCCCTCCCCTGGGCTTCCCATAGTGGCCAGGGCTTTTTACTCTCTGTGAAAGTCACTCAGTCATGTCTGACTCTTTGCGACTCCATAGACTATACAGTCCATGGAATTCTCCAGCCAGAATACTGGAGTGGGTAGCCTTTCCCTCTCCAGGGGATCTTCCCAACCTAGGGATCGAACCCAGGCCTCCTGCGTTGCAGGCGGTTTCTTTACCAGCTGAGCCACACTACTCTCTGTGATGGTTTCCTTATTACCCCTCTGCACAGTTGTTCCATGAGCTTCTTTGAGGCAAGGACTCAGTTTGTCTAAATGGTGGCCCAATCATAGTGGCTGGCTCAGTGGTAGGCACTTAGTAGGTGCTCGTGAAATGTATGTTGAGTGAAATGAGTGAGTGAGTGAATACAATGAGCTTCTCTTGAAATATTCTTATACTCCCATCTATGAGCTCCATGGACCAAACCTTCCACTGGCGTATATGTGTGTATGCATGCTTAGTCACTCAGTTACATCTGACTCTGTGAGACCCCATGGGCTGTAGCTCCCCCCTGGCCAGGCTCCTCTGTCTATGGAATTTCCCAATCAAGAATACTAGAGCGGGTTGCCATTTCCTACTTTAGGGGATCTTTCCCACCCAGGGATCGAACCTGAGTCTCTTGCTCCTTCCGCATTGGCAGGCAGATTCTTTGCCACTGCGTCACCTGGGAAGCCCACATCCCAAATACTCAGAGGTTTGTTGCTTGATTGACTTGAGAGGAGTATTCAGATTTGTAGATGGTGAGGTGAAGTCGCTCAGTCGTGTCCGACTCTTTGCGACCCCGAGGACTGTAACCTACTAGGCTTCTCAGTCCATGGGATTCTCCAGGCAAGAATACTGGAGTGGATTGCCATTTCCTTCTCCAGAGGATCTTCCCAACCCAGGGATCGAACCCAGGTCTCCCGCATTGGAGGCAGATGCTTTAACCTCTGAGCCACCAGGGGGGAAACCAAAAGTCACCAATAACTTACATTTAACATGCTTTTCCTTTCTATTAATATGACTTCAAGTATCTTGTGTCCCAAAGGCCTTTTAGATCATCCTCTGGGTACACTTACACAGTCTTAGACAGGGAATGTAGGGATCAAAAAGTTGCCTGTATAATAGCTTATACTCCTTTGCTTGGCTGCATAGAAAGTCTGGAAAATCCTAACAAGTATTGAGAGGTGTAAAAAAAGGGTTGCAGATTTAGTCACAGATCACTCATATTATTTGATGTCTAGTCTTCCTCCTTTCTCCTCTCTCTCATTTCCTTTCCCATTACTCCTCTTCCCACCTTATCTCTTGTCCTCTTCTGCCTGCAGGAGCTTCCCAACCTATGAAAATGTGCATTGGACCGTGGCTTGTATAGTCCCTGGAATTGTTCTCAGGGTGAAAAACCTTCATGAGTGTTAGAAACAATTAACATTTCCATTTACAACTAGATCCAAAGCTTTCTGAGTGGCAAAGATGTAAATTTATTTTAACCTTAAACCTAATGTATAATTTTTGTGTGAGAAACCAGTAGTGGGAGACTAGTGTGATTGGGAGATACATTTCAATTAATTCTTCCACCAATACCATATCTCTTCTGCATCAGAACCTTTTATAGTGGTAAAATTAACAATTATGCAGCTGATGGCTGGCTAAATCCACCGGGGGAACGGAGAGAGCCTCAGATAACACGACACATATAAATCATTCAGGAGAACAATTCATGAAAGAAAAGTTATCTGTGTTTGGGATGACATTGGAAGAGCTAAATAGGAGTCAATTTGAAGAAGGGACATTTAGGCCCATTGTCCAACTTGACTTTTTTTTCTAATTGTGTCATAATATACATTTTTAAAATTAATTATCCATTAGTGGCAAGATAAATGTCTCTTCTTGCATGAAGGAAATAGCAGCCTTGGTGGTGAAAGATTATTTTACCTGAGTAGCACTCAGAAAGAAAGTTTTACCAGGTAAAGTGGCAACCATCCTTTGAAGAAGCATAGTGAAGGGTGACAGGCAAGCCCTTGTTTACCAAACTGCATAGAGGACCAGCAAACTTCAGCCCACTGATCAGTTACATTTGGAGAGGGAACCAAGCCTGGGATGGTGTTACCACAGACCACACACTTAACCAAGTAGTGAGGACTTCAGACTCGGCAACCCTATGAAAACTGAGCCCTAGGGAGTACCAAGCAGTATTTGCAGGATTTCTTGCCCTTAATGTTTGGCAAGCAGCTGGAGGACTGACCTCATGCCTAAACCTTCATTCACCTTAAAAGACGTCTATGCCAGTACGTTTCATAAATGTCTTGTTCCTGATGTGGGCAAGTGATATATGCATACATAGATTCTGGGACAAGCTAGAATTTATTTATTTTTATTGGAGTGTAAATGATTATGACAATGACATGGTTAGATAGCATCACTAACTCAATGGACATGAATTTGAGTAAACTCCAGGAGATAGTGAAGGACAGGGATGCCTGGCCTGCTGCAGTCCACGGGTTCATAAAGAGTAGGACATGACTTAGCAAGTGAAAAACAACCAACAACAACTTAGTAGATTAACAATGTTGTGATAGTTTCAGGTGGACAGCAAAAGGAACTCAGCCATATATATACATGTATCCATTCTCCCCCGAACTTTCCTCCCATCTGGGCTGCCACATAACACTGAACAGAATTCAATGTGATATACATTAGGACCTCAGTGGTTATCCATTTTAAATATGGCTATGTGTATATGTCTATCCCAAACTCCTTGACTATCTCCTCCCTCCATGTTCTCTTGGACAACCGTAAGTTCAGAAACAAACTAGAATTCAATAGGACCAATTGCTCCATACTACAGTCTTGCAAGTGATCTGTTTTATTTCTTTATGAGCTCAGTCGCTTCAGTCGTGTCTGACCCTTTGCAACCCCATGGACTATAGCCCAGTCTATGGGATTGATTCTCCAGACAAGAATACTGGAGTGGGTTGCCATGCCCTCCTCCATGGGATCTTCCCAACCCAGGGACTGAACCCATGTCTCTCTGTCACCTGCTTTGGCAGGTTCTTTACCACTAGCACCACCCAGGACATCCAAGTACATGTATAGCTATGACAATATTATGTATGTAATAAAACACCCTTTGTCCTTATACATTGTAGCTTGAATTGTTTGCATGAGTCCTTTGTTATTTCCATAATTTCAAGGTTAAAAAACTCCTCCAGGTTTTGTCACCGAAGGATGGTTAGACTGGTTAGATCCTGCCAGACCACTTTCCTCCTTTGCCCAGTGAAACCTCTTCCATACACATCACTAAAGATAAAATCATTTGAGAATTTTTCAACATGTTAAATATTGAGAGTGAACAATGTTCTGAGCCCCTGACAAATTTTCCATTTTTAAGAAATTGAATTTAGCTGTTAACGTGTATGAAGTCATATGTGCTGGTACTTAACACATTGCGCAGCACTTGTCACATAGCAGACACCTCAAAAATGTGTTTCCTTCCTACCTTTCCTGTATTAAGAGGTATCTATTCCTTTCTATGAGACTGTTTTCTCATTGGCAGAGACTCTTTGTTACCTGACTGTTAAACTCCAGCCCCTGGGCCAGGGCTTGGTACAGAATTGACCTCAAATACCTAGTTGATGCTTGAACAACTAAAAGAATGAATAAACTCTCAGTGAATAGTATAACTAAAAAAGGAAGCCTAAGTCCCATTTTTCAACCTTAATTACTATTTGTCAACACATTTTACAAGTTCTGCAGGCCTACTTTTATATACTTGTGTTCCAGGCTATTAAGACGTATATATAACTTATTCCATTCTCTTTCAAACTGCCTCTAAAGATTTGATGGATCAAGGGTTACTTTTAGGTTACTTCCAACTCATCATCATTTTCCCAGGCACGTGTGCAATTCCTTTCCCTGTGTGTGAGGGATCTGAGTTATAGTCGGAACTGAAGTAAGAGTTGTTGAATTTGAAATCAGATTCTTTTCTTTTTCGTAGTTCTTATGAATGATCCCATATCTTCTTTACCTCATCTTATGTATTTTAACAACTACTTTTGAACAACTTCATTCCCTGTACTGAAGCTTACATTGTTTCTCTTCCAGGATGGCAGACTTAGTACTAGCTTTTAGACAGAATATTTTCATCAAATGTTAACATTGGATTGCATCTTTAATTAGTAAAAATTATTCTTTTCCATATTTCATGATTTCAAAGAGCTCTCTAAATTTTGTTTTGCCTTCCTCTTCTTAAAATCACCTGGGCATTGCATCACTCCTCCCTACCTGGCAGTGTGCGCTTTCCAGTACTCTTCCTTCTCCTGGGCCTCAGACTCTGTGAGACTGGCTTCTCATGGTCTGCGGTCTTTCCCTTTATTGATGGTTTCCTCTACCCACCCCCCCTTTGCCTCTTTTCCTTTTCCTTCCTTCCGTTTCTCTTTTGGGAGACTTCAGACAAAGCTCTCCTATCTAAGGAAGGGTTTTTCATCTTGCTCTCAGTAACACTTAGCTACCTCCTATCTGTGGTTTTCCTGACTCGTTTCCAAACGATCATTTGTGTTTCATTTTCTCCCGTGTCCCTTCATGGAATCTGTTTTGTTAACCTTCCCCACCACTCCAGCCCCATTCTCTTCAACCCGTGTGTCCTCCTCTAACACCCAGAGAAACTCCGTGCACTTTTAAGGACTTCTGCTTCCTGTCCTGGTTTCCAGTTTCATTCTGGGCCCTTAGAGCTGGCACAGGGAAGACCTGCCTGAGCTTGACAGCAACCTGTGTCCTTTTTTATTACAAAGAGCAGACATAGCCCCACAGTGAAGACATTTTGGCAAAGCAGTTTTTGTGTGTGTGGTTTTCCGTACCAGCTTTAGTTATTTCCTGACTCTAAAAACCAAAACAAAGCAAACAAGACCACCGAACAACCAAACACTGACAAGTTTTTAAACAGTAATAGTCCCGCTTGCCTCAATTCTATGTTTGTATCTGTATTTCCAATCAAAAGTTTACCATTATTTTTATGGAAATTATTAATGCAGCAAAAAAAACTTTCTATTGCGGTCATGATGTTTCCTATGCCCATGCTTTTATTCCTGAAGAGAATGTGCATTCTGAATTAGCAGGGCTGTCTTTCCAAAGTACATATCCTTTTCTCTCAATACTGTGTCCAACCTTATATTTTTCCCTAATCACATGAATCACCCATTAAACTCTTTGTTTCCTGGATTTGAATTGAAAGGTTCTTGTTTAAAGAAAAAGCTCAGTAAGTTTTTGTTGGATGAATGGGGAAACCTTAATTTATCTCATGCCAGTTGTAATAATAATTAATATCTTCATCTCTGCCACTATTACATCATCTTTACCACAACAGCTAACACTTACCTCTTTGCCAGGGACTAACCCTTTAAAGACATTATCTAATCATACTAGTTGCATGTAAGTTTGTTTTTCTTTAGAATAACTTAATTTAGATTTCAAGCCTTCATTCTATTAAGATTGTAATGCTTTATCTCAGATACGTCAGGGTTTCCCCTTTTTCTGGGGTCATTTCTAAAAATCACGATTGTAACAGGCACTATGTTTTTTAAAATTTACTTTCTAGTTTTTGGCCATACCACACAGCATACAGGATCTTAGTTCCCCAACCAGGGATTGAACCTGTAGCTCCTAGAGTGGAAGGGCAGAGTCTTAACCCCTGGACCACCAGGGAAGTCCCAATTTTGCAACCAATGTAACTCCCTCAACTGTGTTGTTAACAGCATGCTGATATACTTTAATATATATAATATTAACATTATACTTTAATATATTTAATATTAAAATATAATTAATATTATATATTGATATACTTTAATAAGTAAGCCAAGTGTCCAACTTACTACTCCATTTCTCTGCCTCATTTGCGGCTAGGGTAACCAATTCTGGCCAAGGAGATGTAAGAGAAAGCTAGCTGGAACTTCTAGGGTAGCTTTTGCGTCCACAAGGGTTGATGCTGGCTCCCCCCTCTCTCCTTTCTGCTTTGATCTCAGATGTAATAGCTGGAGCAAGGGTAGCAATGATGTGGCCATACAGAAAAGGCCCTAAATTCCATTAGTGAATTATAGAACCAATTTGAGTAATCATCTGTTTTTGGACTTCCTGTTATGTGAGAAAAATAACTGACTATTTTTTAAAGCCACTGGAATTGTCTTTTATGCTTCTTATAGCTGAATGTAGTATTCCTAAGTAATACAGTAGGGTTATGGAGTCTGTAGATGCAAAAGTCCTTCATCAGTAGCACTTCAGTGCTCTCATTCCTCAGTCACTAACACCTCATCTGGCCTGGCATTGTCATTTAACACAGGCCATAACTGAGGTCCCTGTAACTGGCTAATGGTTGCTTTACACTCTGCAAGTTTGTATTCTAGTTCTTTGCCATGATGGTGCTGGTGGCGGCGGCAAGGGTGTCATCTGTTTTGGTGCCATTCTGGGATATCAGAGTATTTGCAAAGCTGATGATAGGTCTGTCTGTGGTGGACTGTTACAATGGTTGCTCCTGTTTAATCACCCCATTGGGTATTCATGCTGTGTGTAGACCTTTTCCATGTTGACTCTAGGCTTGATCTCTTGACTTGTATCGGCCAATGACGCATTAGCAGGCTTGGTGCACGCAGAAGTTCAGTAAGCTGCCAGTACCCTGGGGCTTGTCTGCTTGGAACGTTCCCAGCCATCGTGGTCTGAGAAGCCTAGTCTCATAGAGAGATCACTGTAGGAGAACAGAGACACTCCAGTTGACCTTTAGCTGAACAGTCAGTCAACAGCTTGTACAAACCAGAAGACATGCAAATGAGCCATCTTGGATATTCCAAGCCTGCTGAGCCCCCAAATGACTACAGTCCGGTTTGAACCATGTCGAGCAGAAGAATTGCCTAACTGAGCCCTGGCAATCCATAGAGTCATGAGCATAATAAAACGCGTGTTGATTTAAGCCATCAAAGTTTGGGATGATTTATTACCCAATAATAGATAACTAGAAAATGTCCCTTTTCCCTAGATATACCATGATTTAGAGAACTGCAGTATTATAATGACTAGCACAGCTCTAAAAACTTTTTTAAAGATAAGTATTTGATTTTGAATTTTTGCTTCAAGGCTTAAGTATAATTTTTTGTATATATGGAACACAAGAATCCTGATACATTCATGAGCCAATTCAAAACACTACATTTTCTATTTTATTCTACTTAGCATTTATATAGTACTCATTATCACAAAATATATGTGCTTTACATGTTATTACTTAGCATTTATATAGCACTTTTTGCTTTCAGTGTATGCTACAGATTACTTTAATGTTTATGATTGCAAAATGACTATAGTCATTTAAATTTTAAAATTATTTCATAACCTTCCTTGTAGAGGATAAAATGTATAACCAATATTGGGCCTAATTTATATGTCCCTTGAGAATGTGCCTATGTTGACTGTGTAGAGGGCTGGGTCCAAGGCAATGAGTAGAAATGGGGCATCAATGCTATTATGACAAAGACCACACCAGAAAATCTGAATTGAAAAAATGAGTCCCAGCCAATTGCAATGTTTGATACAAATATCCCTTTAAGCAATATTTGATACAAATATCCCAGAAACCATAACTATTTGTACAGCAATTCAAGCTGGAGTATGTACACCATAGTAGACCAGAGTAGAAGTTTTGGAATAAGACAACTGGAGAATGTTTTCAGCCTCTCAGATTATGAACTTTTTTTTTAAGACTTCTTTTTTTATGTGGACCATTTTTAAAGTCTTTATTGAATTTGTTGCAGCATGCTTCTCTCTTATTTATTTTTTTTTTTTTTACCAAAATGTATGTGGAATCTTAGCTCCCAGACAAGGGATCAAACCTGCACCCCCTGCATTGGAAGCTGAAGCCTTAACCACTGGATCACCAGGGAAGTCCCAGAGATTACTAGCTCTTTATCCATAAAAAGGATATTGATTTTATACAATGATTGTGACAATGAAATTGGACTACACCAGTAAAAACACTTTGTGTAGGCCTAATACAGTGAAAATGTGTAAAAATTAGAGCTATTTTTATTACTAATATTCTGTTATTAAGGTTGTACTCAGGTCTGATTGGATACTAGTTGAGAATTAATTGTGTAGTGTTACAAAGCTGTCTTGGTTTGAAGGATGAAGGAATGCTGTAGCCTTTTCAGGTTATCAAAGTGCCAGTTGTACCTTCTTGTACTCTACCACCTTGTACTCTCCACAAATGATCATAAAGAGTGAATTCATTGTAGGGTTTACAAACCTCTGGTCTTCCTTGTCAGCAGAGAAGACTATCTGTCTTGCTCTGCTTAAGAACACTCTTTATTGTTATGAAAGGAGATGTGGTCTAGGATTTCTCCACTGATGGGAGGAGACAGCATCTGGCTTTCTGGTGAACTACCACTGCCCTGCTATACCCTGGGGAGTAGAGATTTTCTTACTTAACAGCAGAGTCACCAAGATAGTAGTCCTTTCTTCCTAACAAGGGGAGGAGTGACCTTGGCATTAAAATTCCCTGTTGGGCAAGCACACACTTAAGTGGTGCTGTCCAGGTTCAAGGAAGAAAATAGAGCCATCTTCCCTCTATTTCTGACACAAAGGAAGTTGCTGAATCATTGTTAAATGGCTCTTTACACTGTCTTAGTGTCAGTTATCATTTGAATTCAATCTTACGTTCTAAAAAGGTATAGTCTTTATGTGCGTGCGTGCTCAGTTGCTTCTGTTCTATCTGACTCTTTGTGACCCCATGGACTGTAGCCCACCAGCCTCCTCTGTCCATGGGGACTGTAGCCCACCAGGCTTCTCTGTCCATGGGGATTCTCCCGGCAAGAATACTGGATTGGGTTACCCTGCTCTCCTCCAGGGGATCTTCCCAACTCAGGGATCGAACCTGCAGTGTCCTACGTCTCCTGCATTGCAGGCGGATTCTTTACTGCTTGAGCCCCCAGGGAAGCCTATAGTCTTTACAGAGCTACGCAAAGAGTTCTCCGGTATATTCTTAGATTTTTACTTTCTACAATTACAGTATTAGAAAATGCTCAGGTTGGTTTCCAAACCATTCATCCAGATGCTTGATCATAACATTTAGGGGCTTGGTTTCCTACCAGAAATTCATGTTTCAGCTTGTTTTCAGATATAGCAAGGCAGAAACCTGGGCTTGAAAAAAGGTTTGTGCATCTGAATGCTTTTGCACTTAAAAAAATTTTTTTCAAAACTGGAAGTCAGATAGAATGATAATGTAGAAATTATTGTGTTACCTCTTTTTTCTTTTCTTTTAGAGATGTTAACCAAACGTGGACAGTTTTCTAAAATTCATGCATACTTTCAGAGTGAAATGTAAAATATTGGGTTCGTGCATTTGTTTCAGGAGGACTGGCTGTCTTCAGAAGGAGCAGTTTTAATGACTCTTGAAGTTCTGTTTCTGTTTTGAAATTTGTTGGTTCTGAAAAACCATGAAAATGTTTGTTTGAATATTTTATTAATTCTTATACAGATAATTGATAAAACCGCCAAACTTTTCTGAGGTGGTCTTGAATCATGAGACTTCATCATTCTTGTGTGCTAAGTCACTTCACTGTTCGACTGTTTGTGACCTTATGGACCGTAGCCCACCAGGCTCTTCTGTGCATGGGATCCTCCAGGCAAGAATACTGGAGTGGGTTGCCATGCCCTCCTCCAGGGGATTTTCCCAACGCAGGAATTGAACCTGAGTCTCTTACATCTCCTCATTGGCAGGCAGGTTCTTTACCACTAGTGCCACTTGGGAAGGCATTTTCAAATCTTCTTTTATTACTTAAGGATTTGGCCTTTGTGTCATTCTCAACTTCATCCTCCCCTCGAAACAAGACCTTTGGAGAAAAACATGAAAGGTGAAAACTACATTTAAAAAATGAGAGGGATTTCCCTGGTGGTCCAGTGGCTAAGATTCTGTACTCCCAATGCAGGAGGCCCTAGTTCGATCCCTGGTCAGGGAACTGGATTCCACAGGCTGCAACTAAAAGACCTCTTATCCTCAGTGAAGATGGAAGATCCTGAGAGCTGCAGCTAAGACCTGGTATTCCCAAATAAACAAACAAACATTTTAGAAATCAAAAGCAAATTAACTTTGAACTGTGCTATGGGCATAAATATGAAGTGTCAGGTGAGGACAGTATTCATGCTTCCTGTCCTTTTGATGCCTTTGTAAGATCCTAAAGGGCTGATTCCTGTCCAAGTAGAGCAGGAAAGCCTGCATAGTTGGGGAGATATTTCAGTAAGAGCTGAAACACAGTGGAAAGAGGAAGAACTGGAATTCAAGAAGAGCAATAAGGAATATTTAAGAAGAAAAAAAGATGATAGGAAATATGTTTGAAGTGAGAAATAATTGATACTTGAATATGCTGCATGCAAAAGGGGGAAAAAAGCCCATAAAAGAGGTCTTAAAGAAATGTGGAAAAGCCCTGGAGATGAAATGTTATCTAAATATTGCTAGTCAGTTATAATCAACCATGGCAAAGCCACATGTTTTCTAACTGAAAGAACTGACAAAGGCAAAACAACCGACTCAGCACTGGATAAAGGGAATTGGGGGAAAGAGCATTTATTAATGGACAAAAATTAAATAAATCAATGGAAGGAGACTGGTATTTAGGGTGGCTGAGGAAAAAATACAAGGAGATCATGGATGGCATGAAAATGTTGAGAAAGTAGAATAAATGCTAGATCAAAAGAACTGGAAAACAACAGATTTCCTCCTTGGAGTTATGCTAGCATTAAATAAGGACTACTTATAAAGAACAGTTAGAGCCCAATTCAGCAAGACAGGAAAAGGAGAGCCCACCAGCAAATCAAATCCAAAGAACAGTATCTGTGGCAATTAGAGGGCACAGATAAAATGCTTAACACCGTTCTTATCAGGTAGGTTTCCTGGTAAAAACTCTCAGTGCTCCCAACTGTCCACTGCTCAATGAACTCACCCTCAGGGTATCTGTTCTGAATCTTCCATTCTGCTTCCTCTAGGAGCTGCCATTTCCCCCACTGAGAATCGCCCTGCTCAGGGCTCTTGTCCTTTGTCTCTTTTTCAAGATCTGTCCCTAAATCTTCTCTCCTCACCCCAGCCTTTATGTCTCATATAGCAAATACATCTCAAATCACATCTTCTGCCGTTAATTTGTTCAGCAAATACCTATGGACTGCTTCCAATGTACCCGGAACTTTTCTAGACTCTAGAATGATGGAGCTATTCTACAATGATGATACAACAGACAGGAATCCTTGTCTTCATGGAGCATATTTTAGTGAGGGGAGAGTGAAGAAACATCCTATGAATAATTAAATGCAATAATATCATGAAACGTTTGCTTCTCTCCTGTATTCATTTCCATGGCTGCTGTAAACAATTTCCAAAACTTTTGGGTAACTCAAAAAACAACAATAATTTATTTTCTCAGTGTTCTGGAGGCCTAAAGTCTGAATCGAGGTGCTGGTGGCCCCCTCTACCTCTGGAGGCTCTGGGGGGGAATCCTTTTCTGCCTCTTGCGGCTTCTGGGGGCTCCCAGGGTGCCTGGGGGACACCAATCCCGTCTCTATCTCGGTAATCACATTGCCTGCGCCCCTTCTGTGTGATTTCCCTCTGCTTCCCTCTCACAGGGACACTTGTCCCTGGATTGAGGGCCCACTGTCAGTGAGGTCCGGATGACCTCAAGATTATTTTCAAAGAAAAATAAGGTCACTTCTCAGCTTCCAGGAATTTGCATAGATATCTTTAGGGAGGACTGTCTGAGGACTACCACATCTCCAAAGTCTATGTAGAAGGAATTTCCAATTTTTTTTTGAACACACACAAACCATTTATCGTTTTTTTAAAAAAATCAGATTCTGTTTGGATATGGCCACCTATGGCCTTGTTTTTCATCTTTGTGATTCAGCAATTCTGCCCTTCAAAATAGATTGCAGTTGCTTTACGTCTTTGCCCACTGCTTCTACTCTGGTCCAGATGGTACCGCTTTTTTGCCCATATTCTTTGCCATAGCCACCTCTCTGTCCTTCCTCCCCGTCTCGTCCCTTTACAGATGTGGTTCTACGGCCCAAGCAGAAGCTTTACCGAGAGTCCACCAGAGTCTCTGCAGGTCTATCTGATTAATGTCGCCTGCTCAGACATGCTTCCCATGAAGACCCTAGTTAACATTCAATGTATCATGTTCAAAATGATTATGTATTTGTGGTTTATAGGCTTCCTGTCTGTCTCCCTGCATTGCACTAAAAGGTAACTGCCTTCGGAACACCTTTTTTTTTTTTTTTTTAAGGAAGTTAAGTGGACATCATGAACGTAGGATTTAAAATGGACTTCCCTGGTAGCTTTTAGACTCGAAACAAAGCCCTCCCTGGTCAGGCGTGGTCTCATCTGCAATTGGGTGAGCAGTGTGTGCCCTTCAGAAGGATTGCCCTGTAGCAGGGCATCTTCACTCAGCAAACAAGCCCTCAGCTAGGCTTAGCAAACTGCACTCCCTTAGGCAGGCAAAAGATTAAAATCTTTTGGAGGACTTCTCTTGTGGTCCAGTGGTTAAGAATCTTCCTGCCAGTCCAGTGGGCACAGGTTTGATCCCTGGTCCAGGAAGATCCCATCTGCCTCAGAGGAACAAAGCCTGCCACAACTGCTGAGCCTGCATGCTGCAGCTCCTGAAGCACATGTGCCTAGAGCCTGTGCTCAGTAACGAGAAAGTGAAAGTGAAGTCGCTTAGTCGTGTCCTATTCTTTGTGACTCCATGGACTGTAGCCCATCAGTCTCCTCTGTCCATGGAACTCTCCAGCAGGAATACTGGAGTGGGTTGCCATTTCCTTTTCCAAGGGATCTTCCCAACCCAGGGATCAAACCCCGGTCTCCCACATTGCAGGCAGACACTTTACCATCTGAGCCACCAGGGAAGCAACCAATAAGAGAAGGAACCGCAATGAGAGGCCACAGCAAAGAGGAGCCCCCTCTCTGCAACTAGAGAAAGCCTACGGCGCAGTAATGACCCAGCGCAGCCAACAGTTTAAAAATCAGTTCAGTTCAGTTCAGTTCAGTCGCGCAGTCATGTCCGACTCTTTGCGACCCCATGAATTGCAGCACGCCAGGCCTCCCTGTCCATCACCAACTCCCGGAGTTCACTCAGACTCACGTCCATTGAGTCTGTGATGCCATCCAGCCATCTCATCCTCGGTCGTCCCCTTCTCCTCCTGCCCCCAATCCCTCCCAGCATCAGGGTCTTTTCCAATGAGTCAACTCTTCGCATGAGGTGCCCAAAGTACTGGAGCTTCAGTTTTAGCATCATTCCTTCCAAAGAAATCCCAGGGTTGATCTCCTTCAGAATGGACTGGTTGGATCTCCTTGCAGTCCAAGGGACTCTCAGAGTCTTCTCCAACACCACAGTTCAAAAGCATCAATTCTTCGGCGCTCAGCCTTCTTCACAGTCCAACTCTCACATCCATACATGACCACAGGAAAAACCATAGCCTTGACTAGACGGACCTTAGTCGGCAAAGTAATGTCTCTGCTTTTGAATATACTATCTAGGTTGGTCATAACTTTTCTTCCAAGGAGTAAGCGCCTTTTAATTTCATGGCTGCAGTCACCATCTGCAGTGATTTTGGAGCCCAAAAAAACAAAGTCTGACACTGTTTCTACTGTTTCCCCATCTATTTCCCATGAAGTGATGGGAGTCTTTTCCAATGAGTCAACTCTTCGCATGAGGTGCCCAAAGTACTGGAGCTTCAGTTTTAGCATCATTCCTTCCAAAGAAATCCCAGGGTTGATCTCCTTCAGAATGGATTGGTTGGATCTCCTTGCAGTCCAAGGGACTCTCAAGAGTCTTCTCCAACACCACAGTTCAAAAGCATCAATTCTTCGGCGCTCAGCCTTCTTCACAGTCATAAAACCATTACAAAACATTTCCACAGGGATCAAATAAGGAATTTCTGGCTGATCTTTAATCCACCTGAATTTCAATAGTCATTTTATCTGAATCTTCAAGCACTCAGGTGGGTTTTACTCTAACTTGGTGGTTCCTCCAGTGTGGCCCCCAGATCAATGCCATCAACACCACCTGGGAGCTCCAGAGAAATGCAGATTCCAGAGAGTCCCACTTTCCAGGCGGCTCAGACAGTAAAGAGTCGCCTTTAATGCGGGAGAACAGGGTTTGATCCCTAGGTTGGGAAGATTACCTGCAGAAGGAAATGGCAACCCACTACAGTATCTTGTCTAGGAAAATCTCATGGACAGAGGAACCTGGCGGGCTACAGCCCATGGGGTCACAAAGAGTCGGACATGACTGAGCGACTAACATACACACCCACTCACCCCAGACCTAGTAAAAAGGAAGTTTTGAGGAGCAGCCACGGTCACTTTGCAAGCCTTCCAAGTGTTTCTAATTCTTGATAAATTTGAGCACCAGTGCTGTAATTGATTTTAATGACTTTAACCACTCATTGTGTTAGGATAGTTTTAATCTCATCTTTGTCATTTGAGTATTAAGCAGCCTCTTGTAATGTCACATCTTCTTTCTTTTAGTAATTGAAACTTCTTGGAAAATTGCTTTTCCAAATAATTATATATGAATATACATATGCAGTATATACTATGTATGTAGTATGTGAATATGTATAATATATTTATTTATATAACTCAGAAGAAAACACTGGATACATGCCAAAGTGTTGTCTGGAAATACCCCAGTTTAGGTGATCTTTAGTTTTTTCTTTACATTAGCAAAATGTAATAATAATTTTTATTTTTTAAGTTATTTTCTCTGCATCACAGAGTAGTTGAGCTGAAGGAGCTCTTTTCTATGGGCTCATGGAACATTCTTTCTTTAAAATTATATTAATTTTTAAAAAATTATATGAAAAAAACAGGAAAAACAAACAGCTAACCTCCCAACTTTAAAGAAAAGAGGAAAAACTCAGTGAATCCATTAGAAAAATGAACAAAGGAACCATCACATAAAGAAATATAAATACTCCTTAAATATGTGAAGAGATACCATTCACCTCCATAGTAGAAAAAATATAGATTAAAGCTATACATAAATACCATTTTAACTTTATTAGATTAAATTAAGTACAAAAGTTGGACAAAATACCCATTGGTCAAGTAGAGAAACAGGATCTCACAAACATTCCTATTGGGAGTTCAAAAGAGTACAGCTACTATTGTTGTACTAGAGTTAATTTGACAAAATCTATCAAAATGACAAATGCAAGTCAAAGAAAAACAAATACTGCATGGTCTCACTCACATGTGAAATTGAGAAAAGAAAAAAACCCAACAAACCAAACTTATAGACAGAGAAGATTGGTGATTGCCACAAGGGAGGGGTGAGAGAGAAATGGGTGAAGGTGGTCAACCCATACAAAGTTCCAGTTATAAAATAAACAAGTCCTGGGGATGCAGTTGCTGGTGGCTCAGATGGTAAAGAATCCTCCTCCAACATAGGAGACATGGGTTCGACCCCTGGGTTGGGAAGATCCTCTGGAGGAGTACATGGCAACCCATTCCAGTATTCTTGCCTGGAGAATCTCCATGGACAGAGGAGCCTGGTGGGCTACAGTCCGTGGGGTTGCAAAGAGTCAGACATGACTTAGTGACTAAGCACACACGGGATGTAATATACAACACTTGGCTATAGTCAATAAGATGTACTGCATAAATGAAAGTTGATAAAAGAGTAAAAAATTTGTGTAACAATGTATGATGGCGAATGTTAACTAGTCTTGTTGTGCTGATCCTTCATAAAGGAATAGGTGTTACTCTTAAAATTGTAAAAAGTGACACAGAAATTTTGCTTGTTTTTTAAAAGGTAATATATTCATATGGTTCAGAAAGAAGAATACTTAACAGAGTACACATTGCCTCTGCTCCTGTCCTTTTCTCCCCATCCCTCTATGAAAACTACTTGTAGCCTCCTATTTTCCTTTATTTTAGCATTAAGTGATTTTCAAACCCCAGCCATTTTTCCTTCACAGTCTCTTCTCTTTCCGCTTCCTCCTTTCTTTTCCCTTGGACCACTCCCAATGTTCATGTTCATGTTCAGGGAGGTGCTTGTGTAAACTAGTGCAACAGCGTCCAAGTCTCTCTGCTTGTCTTTCTTTTCTCTGTCCTGTTTGCCAGGCTATCACCAAATTAATCTTCACCAGATCTTATTTCAATTATGTCATTCCCCTATTTTAAAAGTTTTTTTTTTTTTTTTTTTAATGAAGATACACCTACCAAATCTAGTCCAGACTCTGGCTTTTGGAGCTTAGTCGGGGACGAGCTGAGCCCTGACTAGGAAGGAGAAAACTGCTTCCCTCCCAAGCCTCAGGGAATAAAAGAAAAGGCAGTTTGTTTTTAGAAAAAGAAACAAGATTCAAAAGAAAATTTTCTGACTGCAAATCTTCTACACTGAACCACAAGGCTAAGGTGACGCCTTGCTAAATTTTTTTAACTATGTTTATTTCACTGTGAAATTGGATGGCCCATCCTCCCACCATGCTGGAAGGGCTCTGCAGGGGAGGTGCTGATAAAGAGCCCATATGAAAAAGGACCACTTCTTCATATCCTCCTGTCTTTGCAAGCCTTCCCTAGTTTTGCTGACAGTGCAAAAATCTGAAGAGAAAAGGACAAATATGAAAGTACAGGTAGTGAAGGATCCCAGCACTGTGTCGATTGCCAGTCAGTGATGGCGCCTGTCAATAATGGCGCCCGTCACAGGCAAGGGTGAAGTTCAGGAACTGTGTGTTAGATGAATGTGTCTTCTGAGCTCCTCTTCACAGACCCTCAGAATGGTTGCCATGGCACCCCTGGTTACTATGGTAAAACTGGCATCTTAGCCTGACTGCCAGAATCACCTGTTGAGTACATCCTGAGAGCCTGGTCTTCTGTGTGCCCTGTGTGTAAAGACTGAAAGAAGAGTAAAGCCTGTGGTCCTTCTATTAATTTAGGGGAGATTCTACAGATTCACAGGAAGAATGAACTTTTCTGTTAACATTTATTTTTTCTTGATAACAAATATTTTTGATTTTTAGACAGATTACATGATGTGGGAATATGGAACTAAAACATACACATTTTTACACTGCCAAATTCAAATAACTGTATTTTTAAAGAGTTCTAATCAACGTATTATAAGAAATAATTGCAATGTATGAGAGCTGACTCATTGGAAAAGACCCTGATGCTGGGAAAGATTGAAGGCAGGGGGAGAAGGGGGTAACAGAGGATGAGATGGCTGGATGGCATCATTGACTTGATGAACATGAGTTTAAGTAAACTGCAAGAGATAGTGAAGGACAGGGAAGCCTGAGGTGCTGCAGTCCATGGGATCGAAAAGAGACATGACTTAGTGACCGAACTGTTAACATTCCTTAAGAACAGATCATCTTATTCTCTACTTCAGAGTCTAAGAAACTCCTTTCAATAATACATTGATATTTTAAAAGTATATATTGATATTCTGAAGTCAAGTTTGAAGGTGACAAGATGGTATTCCTATTGTGGGTTTCTCTGGTAGCTCAGATGGTAAAAAAAAAAAAACCTCTGTCCACAATACCGGAAACCCAGGTTCCATCCCTGGGTTGGGAAAATCCCCTGGAGAAGGAAATGGCTACCCACTCCAGTATTCTTGCCTGGAAAATCCCATGGACAGAGGAGCCGGATGGGTTACAATCCATGGGGTTGCAGAGTAAGACGTGACTGAGTGACTAACACTTTTTAAAATTTCACTAGGAAGAATGAACTTTTCTGTTAAAATTTCTTAGGAACAAATCAGCTTTATTTTCTACTTTAGAGTCTAAGAAAGTCCTTTCAATAATATATTATTTTTAAAATATATTGATATTTTGAAGTCAAGTTTGAAGATAACAAGGTTGTATTCCTGTTGTTCAAATCAAATGACGTAACTGTGATCCTATTTATAAATGACACTTTCACCTTGGGGTATTTGAAAATGAGGTCCGTTTCCTTTTTATCTTTCCAATGGCAGCCCTTGGAAAACTTGTGTGAGCACAAGGCTAAGAATCAGGAACTCTTGCTCCTGCCCCTGACTCACCAGGTTACCCAACTTAACCTCACTGTTTCCTCATCTGTAAAATGGGGATAATGATACTTACCTCTCTCACTGGAGTGTCAGGAGTATTAATTAGTGTTTGTCAAATGCTTTGAGATTCTCAGATGAAAGGTCCTGTGGAAGCACTGTATAAAGTATTATTATATAAAGCCTCCCTCCCTCCCACTTTCACTGAGCAGTGATTACCAATCCCCGCCAACTCTAAATGGCAGTAATGCCGCAGTCAGACACGACAAGGCAAGTTTTATTGGTCCATTAGGACATGCCTATTTGAGGGAATTAGTTTTGTGAAAATGGTTATTATGCCAAGGACTTTTTATTTTAGGCAGTTGTTGGTGTTAATAGTTAATAGTTAAATATTAAGCCATTTGGAAAGCCTGGTTTCACGTTTCAATTGGGGAGTCAGGCCTTTGTGACCATGCCACTTACATCTAAAGAAGCTTAGGCATGTGGTGGGGGAGCATTTACTTCCCATAAAATGAAATTATATTTATATGGAAGGCCGACTTCAGTTTCTGAGAAACCAGCTGGGGAGTGAAGACAATGCCTGCCACTTAATTAGGAAACGAAGTGTCTCCCACATACTGTAATTTTCTGGATTCCAATTTCAAAGGATTCGTAACTTGCAAAAAAAAAAAATTAATTCTCTCATTAGAGTCATATTTAATCCATGGCAGCAAGCTAAATCAATTCTTGGTACCTTTTTTTTCCCCCAGTCTTTTGTGGATCAGTATTACTTATAGCATTTGAGAATTAACAGACTTCAGAGAGGGGGCACGTGTCTTATAGGTGATGGCTGGAATGAAATAATGTATGTTCTTTGAAGAATTAAAGCACCATTCATTCATCTTGTTCTAGGTTTATTTTTTGTTCTGGTTCAAAAGTAACTGTTTATTTCCTCTTTGGGAAATGAAATTAGCTTGATAAGTCTATTTCAAAGCTACTTGAGTTATTAATGTGATGATCCTATCTAAAAGTTAGATGACACATTCATATTTTCATACCTGCACATTTCTTTAAAAAAAAAATAAAAACTTCAGAAGAACCAATATTCTTCAAATATAGCAGAATTGTGTTCTTATAATTTGTCTGAAAGGCAAGACAAATAAAGAAGTGACATGTTTTTATCAAGCTTTTCTTTCTTAATATGGGAAATAGTCAACTATTTTCCTATCATGTAGGTCACAGGGTAACATTTCATCATGAGATGAATTCATATCGTGTTTATAAATGCTATATGACCTCATTTAGATTCATTTATAATTTGTGCTAATTTGGATATGAAGAGTAGAACCACCACTATTTTGCCCATGAAAACAGCTTCTTAGCAAATTCATTGTATGAACAAGGGAAACACTTTCTTAAGAGTGAGGTCTAACATTGTCTAGGGTCTGAGAAACCAGTTAGTATTGTTAGCATACAAAACATGCCAATTACAAATGATTCTTATCTACCTATTAACAGACTTAGCAGTCCTCTTTTGCACTTAGGGCCCATTAACCTGACCATAATTTTGTTATGTTTGCTTATTAAAATACATACACACACCTTTTTTTTTTTAATCACAGATCTAAGTGACTGAATCAGTTTTCTTCTCTGTGTGTTCTGTTATTTTTAAATTTTTTTCATTAACACTGAAAATTATTTAATTATTGTTTTTAAAGATTTTTTGATGTGGACCATTTTTAAAGTCTTTACTGAATTTGTTATAGTATTGCTTTCATTTTATGCTTTGGATTTTTGGCCATGAGGCATGTGAGATCTTTGCTCCCTGACCAGGGATCGAACCCGAACCCCCTCCAAGAGAAGGCAAAATCTTAACCACTCGATGACCGGGAAAGTCCCCCAGATTATTCATTCATTCATTCAGCAAACACCACATCACTGAGAATGCCATCGTCCTGGACTGGAGATAACCAGAAGGAGGAGGCAAGGCAGAAAATTTACTACAAAA
Source organism: Aepyceros melampus (assembly GCA_006408695.1). NCBI lineage: Eukaryota > Metazoa > Chordata > Mammalia > Artiodactyla > Bovidae > Aepyceros > Aepyceros melampus. The sequence goes on from SJXQ01012374.1 coordinate 174,766, forward strand.
AATTGTTTGTCATGTTTACATTGGAGGAGAATCTTATTTATTCTCATGGATTCTAGGGAGGGCAGATGTAGAGACGGTGAGGTCAGAGAACACCTTGCAGAGAAAATTGAATTAAGTTGTGGGGAGTGGGGAGGAAGGGGAAGGGTGCAAAGAAATGAAGAGATGGCTGGAGTGCTTGGCAGGGCTGGAATGCCTGGTGGGGGTGGGCAGAAGCAGGGAAGCGAGGCAGGGCTTGGATCAAAAATGGGCTCCTGATTCATGCTCACTATGTCAGCTTTTATCCTAACGATGACATCACTGGAGGGTTTTAGTGGTGTGATGTGGTCAGCTTTAAGGTTAGAATGGCGTCAGATTAATTTTGCTCAGGACTTCCCAGATCTGATTCATCCGAATGACTAAAAAACATAAAAGCAAAATTAATTTAATTTTAATTATTTTACTTATTTTAGAAAATTTAAATGTTAAAACACTAAAATCAAGCATATGGAAAGAAAAATTATCCCCTTTCTCCTTCACACTCTCACTAACATAAAAGGGTCCAAATACATATAGACTTGCAATCAGTTTGTTTTACACTTGAAACTAATTGTAATGTAGCATGTCAACTATACTTCAATAAAAAAGCTTATTTCCACTTATTTTTATGTTTCTCTCCAGTATTTAGATAACTACAAGAAAATATGAATGTGAACTCTTATTTCCTTCCTTTTTTAGCCCAAAGGCAGAAATTTTGACTGTTTTTTTGTTCTTAAATTTTGTTTGGAAGGAATAAGCTCAAGAATCTTAATTTTTTTACATTTTTCTCTTAGGCATTTTATTTAAAATATAGCCATGTGTACATATCAACCCCAAACTTCCAATCTATCCCTCCCTTCCACTCTTCACTCCCAGCAACCATAGTTCATTCTCTAAGTCTGTGTCTGTTTAGTAAATAAGTTCATTTGTATCATTTTTTTAAATTCTGCATATAAGTGATATCATATGGTATTTGTGTTTCTCTGTCTGACTTACTTCACTTAGTATGACAGTTCCAGTTTCATCCACGTTGCTGCAAATGGCATAATTTCATTCTTTTCAATGGTTGAGCAATATTCCACTGTATATGTGTAGGAATCTATATCTTTATAAGGCCCCTTTTTGATGCTGATCATCAGACAGAAACCACTGGCCTTGGGGATGAATGGGAAGGGTATAAGTTTGCAAACAGGAGCCCAGTTTGAAAGCAGTGGAGAGGGAAGGAAGGTAAACTTCCAGAGATATTTGGGATCCTTAGGATCGGAAACCATATTGTCATCAAAATTAAAAAAAATATTCATCCCAGGTATATTCAATTCCATGTAAGTCAAGTTTCACCATTACAGCCCCAAAGTAGGGGGAGGGAAGAGTAGGTATTGCCAAGGACAGGAAGAGGACATGGGCAGGGAACATTGGCTAGGTGGAGAAGATACAGGCCGGAAGGCACACTTGAGCCATCCAAGACCTGATACCAACAACAGACACAGGGTCACAAAAGAACTATACTGATAGCCCCAAGGGCCCAGTCTTCCCTGTCCCCTTGATGTACACACTGAGCTGCCATTTTGGAATGGGGCAGAGGGAGAGCCAATGCATCTGAAAAAGCGAGTGTTGATCCAAAAGAGAGTAAGTTACCCTAAGCATATGCTTAAGTTAGTGGGTCAGGCTGAGCTGAATTGTATTGCCAACAATGAAGAGCAGATGAATTATCGTGGGGGAAAAAAGAAGAGATTTGTTTTCTTTCATACTTACATAATGTAAGTACACTTGCAACACCACTATGAACACTATTCACATTTTTTTAATAGTACACGGGATTTCATGCTTCTCTCAAGACCACAGCATTCAAAGATGGCGATGAGAGTTTTGCCCAAGGCTCAGAAAAGTACTAGGAACATATGCAGGTCAGAGAAGAATTGAGTTGATTTCAGGGATGTTTGTGAGCCCCATTGCATGGAGGTGGGAACTAGGAAGGCTCTTAAAGAATTACAAGCTCAGTGGTGAGACTAGTTTTAGAGCTGCCACTTGTGAGGCTTCTCTCCTTAAGGCCATTCTCTTCTTATTTATATTCACTTTTGTATTTTGCTATGAAAGTGCAAGAACACTGTTTCATTAAGAGAGCTTTACAATAGCAGTAGCTCTAGATCCCTGAATGCCAGGGTCATTGAGGATTGGGCAACCTGAATATCTGTAGCCTGGCTGGAGAATTTGCTGTGTTGCTGATGACAGAGGGTTGATCTTTTTTTTTTTTCCCCTCCAAAAAGTGAACTGCTTGTTTTGACTGGCACATTAGAGAAATCATTGTCTCTTTAAGACTGGAAGAATCCCTGCTTTCAGCAAGGATAAGATTCCTTTGTAGAAAAAAAAATGGACCACTAAGAAAATGTACCTTTCAGCCTAGCTGGTTTCCCAGATACACACTTTTCCTCTAAGTAGGGTAACTGCTATGGCAGTTTCCAGATCAGAGTCCAGAAACCAATCACATAATTTTTTGTTGTTTAGTCGCTAAGTTGTTTTTGACTTTTTGGGATCCCCAGGGACTGTAGCCTGCCAGGCTCCTCTGTCCATGGGATTCTCCAGGTGAAGATTCTCCAGAGTAGTTTGCCATTTCCTTCTCTGGGGGATCTTCCCCTACTCAAGGATTCTACCCGAGTCTCCTGCATTGCAGTTGGGTTCGTTACTGCTGAACCACCAGGGAAGCCCTACAGGTACTCATATATCATTAAAAAAATTAGATCTGTCATGTCCCTATCCTAAAATAGTTTATTCTTTCAACTGATGTACAAGATACAAGACCAGACACAACAATTTTTTTCTTGGTCTCCTAAAATGTGTATGTGGTCCAAGAATTTGTCAGTGAATGAGGTGTACCATGTAAAGAATTTGATGTAAATTATTAGATCATGAAGTTTGTGTGATTCTTAGGTAAATGGCTTAATTGTATAGCATTTTTATTAGGTATAGTTGTAAGATTCTGTATTATATAATTTGGTTGCTATTGCTCTTCAATAAAGACTTTTAATAGTAATGTAAGCCTTGAGTATGTGGTGATGCCAAGGCTTTAACCATTAAATATAACTATTATTGGACCAATAAAATATGCCCCTAATGTCTCCTAGTGCAAATGTTACCTGTTTTTCAGGAAAAATGATCTTAAGGAAAAAAGTAAAAATAAAAGCTATTTAAATAATATCTTACTCTAGGATGAGTAATTTGGAGAAAAAATAAGATACAGCTATGAATTAAAATATTTCAAGTGAAGAAGTCAAGCACTTGTTATAGAGAAAAAAAAGATGGATGAGTTATATTGTTTACGGTTGTTTAATTTTGATGTCATTCATGCTATATAGATTTTTAAAAATTCATTTTGTTCCTTAAATCTTTTCATCCTAGCTTCAATCTTTTCTTCCTTTTTGTAAAAAGAAAAGCTCTCACAGATGCTAAGTTTGCATTTCCAATTTGCTTTCAGGTGAAGTAAAAAACACAAGCAGAATGTTAGCTGTTTAAAATTATTATAAAATTGTTAAAGTTGCCCAGATGTTGTGAAAATTGATGGGATAAATGTTAGGAGAAATTTTACTTGGATAGCATTTCAGAGACTTCTTGAGCTCTTCAGTTTCACGATAGATTTCTCCTCTTCAGCCTACTTTTGGAAGCATTTAGGTGAAGGTGGGGAAAAAGTGAGCTACTCGTCAAAGTTATTCCCTGCAAGAATACGATGGTTTGGAACCTTTATACCTTGGGCTGCTGCTGCTGCTGAGTCACTTCAGTCATATCCGACTCTGTGCAACCTCATAGATGGCAGCCCACCAGGCTCCCCCGTTCCTGGGATTCTCCAGGCAAGAACACTGGAGTGGGTTGCCAATTCCTTCTCCAATGCATGAAAGTGAAAAGTGAAAGTGAAGTCGCTCAGTCGTGTCTGACTCTCAGCGACCCCATGGACTGCAGCCCACCAGGCTCCTCCGCCCAGGGGATTTTCCAGGCAAGAGTACTGGAGTGGGGTGCCATTGCCTTCTCCATATACCTTGGGCAGGTTTCTATAAGTTGAGTCAAGGCCCAGGAATCATTGAGGAAAATGGAAAAAAATAGATTAAGGTCTTGGTGTGAACAGATTCAAATTATAACTAATATTTATTGAGTGTCTGTTATTTCCAAACCTGTTATAAGTGATGAGTGGCTTTCTGGGTGGCTCAGTTGGTAAAGAATCTGTTTCCAGTGCAGAAGACTCAGGTTCGATCCCTGGATTGGAAAAAGCCCCTGAAGAAGGAAATGGTGACCCACTCCAGTATTCTTGCCTGGGAAATCCCATGGACAGAGGAGCCTGGAGGGCTACAGTCCATGGGGTTGCAAAGAGCTGGACACGACTTAGCAACTAAACCACCAACCATTTACAGGTGCTGAGGACCCAGCAGTGAAGGTGGCAATTCTGATGGGATTTTACTCAGAATTATGCATGGTAATTCATATTTGATGAATCAAAAAGTAGGTATGAACCAGAAGTGTCAATTCTCTTAATCTTTGGGAAAAAGAAATGTAGCTTCTTTAAAAAAAAAAAAAAACCATAATTTCTAACACTTTCACATTTCATCTTTTTTTCTAGCTCCCACATTCAGCTGAGTGAAAGTGGGGAAATCACTTATTTACTTTCAGCCTTGATATCCTCATCTAAAGTTAGGGAATTCAGTGGAATAGGAGAACTCAAAGAGGTTCTCAAACTGCTGTGTATATTAGAGTCACCAGAGAGCTCAATAAAACACATAGTCCTACCCCCAGACTTTCTGACTCAGCAGGTCTGGGATGGGAATGAATTTGTATTTCTTTAAGCATCCAGGACAACTTTGGAAACCACTGGTCTAGGATATTTTGACCTACCCAATATTCTTTGACTTTAATATGTTTCAAACATGATATGAACATGAATTTTCTCACTTCTAACTTCATCAGAAGAGTCTTCTCAAGATAATTCCATCTAAGGCTGTACAGACTAGCACCTAGACAACTTCCTCGATAATCCTTAATGCCAGTGTTGATTTTCAAAATGTGGGCTCCCGGGGGCCAGTGTGAGGAACTCCGCCCATGGCAAAGGTCATGAGAAAGGAGGCAGCATACGCAAAAGCGTGATCAAGCCTCAGGAAACCCCCTGTTCCCGAGCATCTACCCCCAAAACCAAGAGTCTGTTTTATGCTCTCACCTATACCTCTGACTTTACGGGGGGCTCTCCCCCATAACCATTTCTCTTGGAGAAGGAGTTAACTTGCAGCTCCAGTTAATAAAAATTCCTGGGCGTGACAAGAGTGTTTCACCTTACGAACTCCTCTGAAGGTTATCTAGCCTGCCTGTATAGGTTCGTCTGGCCACATGTGATTGTTTACAGCCTCCCAACAGTGAGAGGCACGAGATATTTTAGACTTACTAAAGGCAGATTCTTTTGGGAAGTTAGAATTTATTAGTATAGCGGGTTGATTAGGAATTATATTGGTGAAGGGCTTTTCATTTGTTGTGCCAATAATTGCTACTAATTCCCTGCCCTGGGTGTGACAAGGGTGTCTCAGGTCAAACCTCTCTGCTGGCAAACTAGCTTGTGTGATAGGATTATCCATACCCCTGCCACTAAGCACATGATTGTTTACTACCTCTCAACCATAAACAGCACAGAGAGTTTGGAGTATTTTGAAGGTCTTATTAACATAGGGCTTTTCTCATTGTTGAGTCAATGATTGCCGCCAGGCCTCCATGTCCTTAGGCACCTGGGAATATATATTAATCAATGTATTTGGAATATAGAAAAGGAAATATAGTAGTTTTTGATGTAGCAATACTAGACTTTTTGAGTTAATGAATTTTCTCCTTTATTATAGATCACTGTACTTTGTTATAAATCACTGTGTCCTTGCTATGTAAAAATGTAACTTTATCACTATCTTAAGACTAAATAGATCTTAAGGGGAACATTAGTGAAAGGATTTCACTTGTTGGGCTGATGTTTGCTACTAAATCTCCATATTCCCTGCCCTTATAATGAATATAACTAGCATATAAGAGAAATAAGTATTAACCCTCAAGGTTAATCATGTTAACCTTGGGTTAAATAAATTCCTTTCTTGATTGTAACTCACTACACCCTACCCTATAGGAATGTAACTTTATTTGGACGGTGGTGCCTGGTTTAAGGAAAAACACGCTTGGAAAAAATAAGTTTTTTGGTTATCAGAAAGAAAGGGTCAAAGTGTCAGCAGGCCTCACGGCCAGAAGATGATGTAAAAACCCCTAAGACCTTTTTTTATGTAAAGCACCTGATTTTGATAAAGGTCAGGACTGCTGACCCCCACGTGACTCTGTATTCATCCCTATGTGTAAAAAAGGTATATAAGCAAACTTGAAAATAAAGAAAATGGGATCAGTTTCTGGAAAGGCTGATTCCCCCCGTGTTGTTCTTTCTTTCCCCTTCTGGCTGAATTCCCATCTAGGGAGTGGGTGCTCACCAAGCCTATTAATTATGCCTGGGCTTCTAAGATCGGACCGGGGAGGCCTCAGTGCCTCCTCTAATCTTATATTTCTCAATAAGTGTTTTTCTCGCTGACTCCATCTCCACCTTCGAATCACCCTGGATCCACCAGGGCTGGACCCCAGCAGTGGGCACTGTGAGAATCAGAACAACTCCCTTACACCCAGGGATGCACGAACGCCATCTTCATTTCTGGGTCCACACCTTATTTATTTACTGTTAAGTGATAACCCAGCTCCACTACACTGAAACCCTCTGCCCCTCCCCTTCTGCTCTTCTCCTCCAGAGATCCTGCAGATCTTTAATCTTTTGGGGGTGGGGAGTGGGGGGAAAGTAGGGAGAAGAATATCTCCTTGGCACTTAAAGTCAGGAAGGAACCTTGATAAGTGGATGGGTCACTGAAATCCAGGTTAGGCTGAGTTCTTATAGAGTCTAAAAGTCTACCTGTGGGCTCTCTGTATAGATGTTTTGATGTCTTTGTGGAGGATGGTGAGTCTAGAATGAATCCTTATGTGACACAAGTGATAAGAAATTGGAGAAATCCCCAGGACCAGATCAATATCCTTTGGCTTATTTTGTTCTCTTTCATCCTCACATAAAATTTCCCCATATCTAGTCACAATCTCTTAGATCATCATCTGCATGGAAATCTTCTGCTTTTTCTTTTGGTGGCTCAGAGGAATCTAGAACTCTGAGCAAGTGTTGATGACTTGCTCTTGGTCCCCCAGATCATGTCCGGTGGTCAGTCTCAGACTTTAGATAAGGGCAGCAGCAGGGCCTCCTCATGGCCCCCTAAACATCCCCGTGGCTGTGAGTCCCTGGTCAGCCCATGCCTAGCTGCACCTGTCACACTTGGTTTATACTTTTCCTTCCTAAATCTTCATTAGGCCATACATTCATCAACAACCACATACACGATACTGATATCCATATATCATCTCTCATTCTGCTTTGTTTTTTAAATTAATTTATTTTAATTGGAGGCTAATTACTTTACAATATTGTGGTGATTTTTGCCATGCATTGACATGAATCCACATGGGTGTACATGTGTACCCCATCCTGAACTCCCCTCCCACCTCCCTCCCCATCCCATCCCTCAGGGTTGTCCCAGTGCACTGGCTTTGAGTGCCCTGTTTCATGCATCAAACTTGGACTGGTGATCCATTTCACATATGGTAATATACATGTTTCAATGCTGTTCTCTCAAATCATCCCACCCTTACCTTCTCCCACAGAGTCCAAAAGTCTGTTCTTTATATCTGCGTCTCTTTTGCTGTCTCACATATAGGGTCATCATTACCATCTTTCTAAATTCCATGCTGCTGCTACTGCTGCTAAGTCGCTTCAGTCATGTCCGACTCTGTGGGATCCCAGAGGTAGCAGCCCACCAGGCTCCCCCATCCCTGAGATTCTCCAGGCAAGAACACTGGAGTGGGTTGCCATTTCCTTCTCCAGTGCATGAAAGTGGAAAGTGAAAGTGAAGCCACTCAGTCGTGCCCGACTCTTTGCAACCCCATGGACTGCAGCCTACCAGGCACCTCCATCCATGGGATTTTCCAGGCAAGAGTACTGGAGTGGGGTGCCATTGCCTTCTCCATCTAAATTTCATATATATGCATTAATATACTGTATTAGTGTTTTTCTTTCTGACTTACTTCACCTGTATAATAGGCTCCAGTTTCATCCACCTCATTAGAACTGATTCAAATGAGTTATTTTTAATAGCTGAGTAATATTCCATTGTGTATATCTACCACAGCTTTCTCATCCATTCAACTGCTGATGGACATCTAGGTTGCTTCCTTGTCCTGGCTATTGTACACAGTGCTGTGATGAACATTGGAGTATACCTGTCTCTTTCAATTCTGGTTTCCTCATTGTGGATGCCCAGCAGTGGGATTGTTGGGTCATATGGCAGTTCTATTGCCAGTTTTTTAAGGAATCGCCACACTGTTCTCCATAGTGCCTATTCTAGTTTGCATTCCCGCTATTCTGCTTTTAAACTGGAGGGTATTCCCTTGGGGACATGGGACCACAAGTTTTGAAATCATCTATTTTGGGGACTTTTGACTTTATCCGAAAGCATCACAGTTAGGAGGGTGCTTTGGGGCTGCAAGGGGTGAGAGCAGGGAGCAGTTTGGGCCAACCCCTCACTTAGCTTTTTTTGGTCTGTTTTATATATTAAGATTCAACATAGGGTTTTATTTTTTTTTAATTAAGTAGCTTCAAAAAAAAAATAGTAGGTTGAAAACCACTCAAACTCTGGGAGATGGTAAGGGGCAGGGAAGCCAGGCATGCTGCAGTCCATGGAGTTGTGAAGAATTGGATACAACTTGGCCACTGAACAACAACAATCCATTGTACATCTGAGGAAACAGCCTCAGAAACTGGCCCAAGTTCATGCAGTCAGTTAGCGAGGAGGAAGGTATGTGTGCGTGCATGCTAAGTCGCTCGGTTGTGTCCAACTCTTTGCAACCTCATGGATTGTAGCCTGCCAGGCTCCCCTGTCCATGGGATTTTCCAGGCAAGAATGCTGGAGTGGGTTGCCATGCTTTGCTCCAAGGGATCTTCCCAACCTAGGGATCAAACCTGAGTCTCTTACATAGCCTACCTTGGCAGGTGGGTTCGTAACCACTAGTGCAACCTGGGAAGCTCCAGAGGAAGGTACAGTAATCCACTTTTATGAGATATCCAAGTGGTGTGACTAACAGTCATTTTCAGGTGCTCAGATTCATTATTTATTATTTTTATATTCAGATAAAATTCACATAAAGTGAATCATTTTAAAGTGCATAATTTAGTGGCATTTATTACATTCACAATGTTGTGTAACCATCACCTCTATTGAGTTCCGGAATATCTCAGTCACCCCAAAGGGAAACCCCACAGCCATTCACCAACTACTTCCCATCCCCCTGGCCACCCCAGGTCTTGACAATCCCACATCTTCTTTCTGTCTCTGTGGTTTTACCTGCTCTGGATATTTCATATTTATGGAATCATATAATATGTGGTCCTTTGTGTCTGGCTTCTCTCACATGCCATGTTTCCAAGGCTCATCCACATCATAGCATGTATCAGCACTGAATTCTTCTTTATGGTTGAATAATATTCCAGTGTGTGGATATACCACATTTTGTTGATTATAGCATCTTTATTTTAATTTTCTTTTCTAAGTATCCTATTCTTATTCCTGGAAGTATGTTGCCTATATCACTGAATCCATGGGATGGGAAAAAAAATAAAGATAATAGCTGAATTACCGAACGCAGGGCTTTGTCCTCAATCCTCCACAGCTGTTGCTGGTCCCCATAGCGACTAGTTGAGTACTGACCTTAAATCAGCCACTTCATTCCCCTGTGCCTCAGTTTCCTCGGCTGTAAAGTGGGCTTGATGACTATTTGCTCCCTGCCCCAGAAGGAGTAAAGAGTTAACGCTCATTAAAAGCTTTGAGGTTCTCAGATGTTAGGTATCATATATGGTGTATAAATACATTGTATCAACATAATAAGCATCTACCAGGAGTCCAGTTTGTTTTTTCTAGCCACGTTTTAAAAAGCTGGCAAACATCAGTCAATTTTCTCAGGTGTGCTGTGTGTACTTCTCCTCGTTCCAGCACCTGCCTCACTCCTAGGCAGGGTACCTTAAAGGGTTGCCGCTTTGTTGCCACTGCCTCCTCCAATGTAGTACCTGCTCATCCATCCTGAAAGAATATAGGTGTTAAAAGTCATTGAACACCACTGTGTGCTAAATGTAAGACCTTTGGTTCCATAATCTCATTTGATCCTCACTGTGGCTGTTACAGTATAGATGCTACTACAATTAGAATTAGCCTTCCTTAGTGGCTCAGATGGTGAAGAATCTGCCTGCAGTGCAGGAGACCCAGGCTCGATCCCTGGGTTAGGAAGATCCCCTGGAGAAGGGAATGGATACTCACTCCAGTATTTTTACCTGGAGAATTCCATGGACAGAGGAACCTAGCGGGCTGTAGTCCATGGGGTTCCAAAGAGTCAGACACAAATGAGTGACTAACACTTTCACAATTAGAATATGAGGCTTGCAGTGGGAATTTGCTGTTTGATTCAGAGAGCTCAGCCTGGTGCTCTGTGACAACCTAGAGGAGTGGTGTGGGGTGGAAGGTGGGAGGGAGATTCAAGAGGGAAGGGACATATGTGCCCTTATGGCTGATTCATGCTGATGTATGGCAGAAACCAACACAACATTGGTAAAACAAGTATCCTCGAATTAACAATAAATAAATTAAAGAAAAACTTTGGGATGTAGAGAAAGGAAAAAAGAGAATATGAAGTATGTGAAGCCCAATGAATTTGTGTGTCTGGGCAAAGTTGCAAAGCCAGGAGCAGGTGGAGATGCCATCCAATCCTAGTTGTGTGAACTCCTTATGTTCTGTGCTGCTTATCCTCCTAAGTTCAGTTCAGTTCAGTTCAGTTCAGTCGCTCAGTCGTGTCTGACTCTGCGACCCCATGAATCGCAGCACGCCAGGCCTCCCTGTCCACCACCATCTCCCGGAGTTCACTCAGACTCACATCCATTGAGTCCATGATGCCATCCAGCCATCTCATCCTTGGTCATCCCCTTCTCCTCCTGCCCCCAATCCCTCCCAGCATCAGAGTCTTTGCTTTCCCAAGAAGATTGGAATGGCCATGTTGGACCTTGTGCAAACTGAAAGGCCTCAGGAGAATTATAAAATAGAATGGAAGAAGCAACTGCACCAAGTTGAACAGTGCCCCTTCCCCCAACTCAAGTCCGCCCAGAACTTCAGAATGTGGCCTTTTTGGAAACAGAATCTTTGCACATATAATTGGTTAAGATGAAGGCATACTGGTTTAATCTGGACCCTAAACCCAAGGACTAGAGTCTTCATAAGAGAAAAGAGAGGGCTAGGCAGACTCAGAGACACACAGAGGGAAGATGGTCAGGTGATGACAGAGACTGGAGATCCATAAGCCAAGGAACACCTGGGATTGCCAGCGACAATGGGAAGCTAGGAAGAGGTGAGGACAGATTATTCTCGAACCCTTGGTGGTGGGGAGGAGGGGAAGAGTGTCCTGCCAAAACCTTGATTTCAAACTTCCAGCCTCCAGAACTCTAAGCCAATAAATTTCTGTCATTTTAAGTCATGCAATTTGTGATCATTTATTACAGTAGCTCCTGGAAACCTTCCTACAGAAGTTTGTGTGGAGTCTTCCAACGGACTATTAATTTCACAGAGTTACAGCTGAATGGAAAGATGTTCTGAGCAGAACTTCCCAGGTGGTTAAATTAATGAAAAATTGAAACTTTGCGAAAATAAAATTCACTGCACATGTACACCCATTAGCTTCATGGCAATGATGCTTGTCGAGAAATGTTGATATAAGTGGAAAAGAAAATAAAGGAATAAAATGACATATTTCTGTAAGTAATGGGATTAAAGGGATAGACTAGAAACATAGATTTGATGCTCACGGAAGTGAAAATTTCTAGTGTTTATAACAGTTCATTCAATAAAGGAGGAGAATGAGCTGAAAACAAAATACTCAAGAAATATATTGAAAAACAAGAAAGTGTAAAAATCTGTCTGAACTAAAATATTGATTAGTACATATTTACCAAGCCTAGTTTCCTGGTTAATAAGCCTAGAAATTGAAGGTAACCTGGACTTTTTCTCTCTTGGGCAATAGAGATTAAGTATTTAAATTAAATATTGCAGACAAATAAAATTTATCAGAGTAAACAGATTGACTAGGAGGATTTCTGGTTGTGTTGCTTTTTATTAACCAGCTCATCCTATTCGTCACTGCAGAAGCCTATGGAAAGTGATCATTGTCAAATTTTAGCCAAAAAGAACCTAGTTTCCAGGCTGAGGTAGTCAGCTATGATTTTCATTCAGTTGGAGCTGAAAGAGCAAAGGATAATGACCTGAAATTCTGCCTTTTTTTTTTTTTAATTAATTTTTATTTTTTAGTTTGTTTTGCTTTACAATACTGTATTCGTTTTGTTAAATTCTGCTTTCTAATCCAAATTCTCATCAACAAGTCTGCAGCCTTCACTAAGACTCCTATCTCCACAATTCTCAGTTTTCTCTTCTGTTTCATGGAAGACTGAGCTATGATATATAAAAATAACTGCATCTGCCTAAATAGCCCTTCCAGGCAAATGAGACCAAGAATGATAAAGTTGCTATGGGATGCACAGTGATAGGGATAGGAACCAGATCAAAGGATATGGTTGCATATGTTCTTCATAGGTACTATTCTCTAGCTGCAGCAGGGCACGGTCATCTCATTGCGGTGGCTTCTCTTGTTGTGGAACATGGGCTATAGACACACGGGCTTTAATAGTTGTGGCTCAGAGGCATACTTGCCCCTCAGCATGTGGGATCTTGCCGGATCAGGGGTGGAATCCATGTTCCCTGCATTGGCAGATGGATTCTTATCCACTGTACCACTGGGGAAGTCCAAAAATGTCATTCTTAAGGAAACAGGCAAATGCATTAACATTTTGAACCAAACCATCTGACCTAAACAAAAATTGTGGTCTAAAATTAGTGAGAATTGGACAAGACGAATGTATTTAGTAAAAGGAGCTGGGGTTATTTTTATAATCTTCCATGCACAAACACATGCATATAGAACTTTCAAAATGCCTTGCTTTGGCAGATACTCAAAAAAGATTGGGTGAATAAACGCTTTCCGTTTGCATGACACCAATGTTCTCCCTTCCTATCTCATTTTTGGTTTGTTTTCATTGTGCTTTTGTAGGGGTTTTTTTGTGCTTTATTCTTGTTTTAGATTTAAACTTATTTTTCATTTTTTGGCCGTGCCTCATGGCATGTGAGATCTTAGTTCCCCAATCAAGGACTGAATATGCACCCCTAGCAGTGGAAGCATGGAGTCTTCTTAGCCACTGGACTGCCAGGGGAGTCCTTGTTTTCTGTTTTAGATTTAAAAGTAGCATCATATGAAATTGATCACCCAGGCACTTCTCTGCTGTTTCTCTGCTAGCTTCTAACCCATCCATTCAGCTAAGCTTTTGATGAACCACATGAAACTCTTCCATTCTAGACTCCCAGGACTTCATTCTGAAAATACAAGTGTGTCTCTTCATCCCAAGTGCAAACTGAAAAACAAACAAACACACCCAATTCAATTTTTTGAGTAAAACCAACATCACAAATTATTTTTCAGGGCCAAATTTTTATTGTCTAGAAGTTCAGGGTATCACAAGTGAAATTTGGGCTAATAAAGACAGAAGTTTCATTTTCTTGGCAGAGCTATTTTTATAGGAAACTCATACAATGAGAATTTCTTCAGCAACCACATCTGACAATTCCTGAATTACATAAAACTGCCAGCCCTCGTTTCTATCAACTTGTAGTATCCTGGACGTTACAGGCCATTTGATGTAGTGGAAGGCAGAGTTTACTGTTAGAATGAGTTTGTTACTTACCCTTTTGTGCCATTCTGCCTTAAACTTGTTGGAATGATCACCATTATCTACGGATTCAGTTCACTGAATATTCAATTGGCAGAAATGATTATTAAGGGGGCTTTCAGATCCATGGATGAAAGACATGAGATAAATACAGAGTATTATTATTATTATTAGTCTTGATTATTGTTATTATTAGGATGGCTGACTGTTATTATAGTTTTACTCAAACCTGTGAAGATTAATAGTTGTGCTGATGATCTTGAAGTTCTTAGCTCCTTTGTCAATACTACTTGATCTATTTAGCTTTAAACTGTTAAGGATTTAAGCCAATTGAACTATTGGAGCTTGGTGAAAAAGCTCCAACAGAGTTGGAGAGTGAATCATATCAGATTTTGTGAGCAAGATGCAAGGTAATACTCAAAAAATTGTGAAAAGCTCTCTTTATTGGTGCCCCTCCTATCACTACACTGAGACAGAACATTTTCATATTCTATGGAAATCAATCAGCTTATGTGTGTTGTGTTAGTCGCTCAGTCGTGTCCGACTCTTTGCGACCCCATGGACTGTAGCCCACCAGGCTTCTCTGTCCATGGAATTCTCCAGGCGAGAATACTGGAGTGGATTGCCGTTCCCTTCTCCAGAGGAACTTCCCAACCCAGGAATCAAACCCTGGTCTCCTGCATGACAGGCAGATTCTTCACTGTTTGAGCTACAGGGAAGTCTGCTTATAAGGAGGATAATTTGGTAAAAATCTACTGTGTTGACAGTTTGTATATAGTTTTGGGTCTGGATTCTCTAAATGTGCATGCGTGCTAGGGTGCTTCAGTAGTGTCTGACTCTTTGTGACCCCATGGACTGTAGCCCACTAGACTCCTCTGTCCATGTGATTCTCCAGGAAAGAATACTGGCATGGATTGTGATTTCCTACTCCAGGGGATCTTCCCAACCCAGGGACTGATCCTGAGTCTCTTATGTCTCCTGCATTGGCAGGTGAGTTCTTGACTGCTAGAGCCACCTAGGAAGCCCAGGTTCTCTAAATATATATGTATTCAATTCAGGGAGATTTTTTGAGGGATGGAAATTATCTGTTCTCCATGTTTCTGTATTTCTAGATTATTTATCAGTTAGTCTACAGAATGACAGTTTATGTACATGTTATTTCTACCTTCAGCAATTCCCAACCTAGTTGAAGAGAAGACAGTTAAGTCAACAGTGAAATACCTTATGATGAGTTCTGTGAGATGAATACAGACAGCACACTATAGGACCTCAGAAGAGCATTACCCAGACTATGGAACCAGGACATCTGGTACAAGGAAATGATGATGATAGGAAGGGAAAAGGGGGAGAAAGAGGTTCTCAGAGCAGGTGAACCAGTAATGAAAGCTTGTGAAAGAAGGAGAGTAAATTGTATGATGCATTTTAAGAAATTTCATCTGTCTGGAGAAAAATGAGACATTATTGGTCCTAGTCCCCTCTGTAGCCCAAGAGCCCCAGTCATAGTTGCCCCTGTGGCAGAGTGCCTTACTGCTTGTACATGGTTAGCAATAGGAACTGTCTATGTGGATCTCTATGCATAGACCAAGTTTTAGATATAGTTATTTGAGGGCAAGTTCAAAAATGTTTAAATTGTCTTATTTTAAAAATGAATTTAAAAAACTGTAAAACTCCTAGAAAAAAAACAGGTGTAAGTCTTTATTAACTTGGATTAGATTAACATATAAAGCATGAGCAACCAAATATATATGTATACACACACAAACGTATATATATACACATATTCTCCAAGCAAGAATGCTGGAGTGGGTTGCCATTTTCTACTCCAGTGGATCTTCCCAATCCATATATATGATATTATATATATATATTATATCATATATATAATATATCTAGGGTTGCCATTTCCTTCTCCAGGGGTATGGTTTATACATATATATATTGCACATCATCAAAATCAAAAACTTCTGTGCATGATAGGGTGTTATCAAGAAAGTGAAACAACACCCCCACAGAATGGAAGAAAATATTCACAAATCCTATATCTTATACGTGTCTAGTATCCAGAATACAAAAAGAACACATGTACACATACCAATGTATGTACATACACATATATACACAAATGTATGTTTTACATACACATGTACACACACACACTCTCTCCCCTTCTTGATTTCATTCATTATCAGTGTGAGGTTTAGGATGATTCCAAGTGAAACAAAAACATATAAACAAAATTAATTCCAGTTCAGGCCCATATGAGAGGCCAAACTCAGTCCGCTTTAGATGACAAAAGAACCAAGGATAACACTCCTCTGCTCTTACACAGGCTATTTTGTTTTAAACTCTGGACTTCAGGTATCAGCTCGAAGCAGCCTTTCCCCTTCCCCATAATGGATGCCTTCGGCCTGTCTTTGGCTGTAATCAAAGTTCAACTCAATAGTAACAAATGGCTCAAGTGTTGAGGCTCCACTTGACAGGCTATAATTAGAAATACTTTCCTTGACCTTTTATAAGCCACGATCCCCCACGAAATTGTGTGGAATCACATTTAAAAATTGCTCTTGCATCTTTTGTGAGTACAGGCAAGATTACAGGATACTTTTATTTTAGAATAATTACATAGTGACCTTCAGAGTTATTTGCAAAGGTCATATTCTCTTCACATACCCTTGATTCCCTTTCAGTGTTTCCTTTTGTCCCACCAGACATAAATTTAGCAAAGGAAGAAGAAAGCGAGTATTTTTTCTGCAGATGGAAACTGAAGAAGATAGTTCAAAGTCCCCATAGGCACTCGGAGGGCTGTGGGCTATGATAGACTATTTTCTACCATTTAGCTCCTGCATTATCACTACTCCTTTTTCTTCATTATTCTCCGCTTATCACATGCGGCATCACTGCAGAGCCCAAATAGAGAGTTGTAATTACCCGGCTGCCACCTGATAGCACCCTTTCTATCATCTTTATCTCACCAGGCCTTGCTGTTTCATCATTGGATAAAACTTGCCCGTGGCAACGCCTGTGATAGTGCATCTCAGAGATACATTTAAAGTTTACTCATTTATCGCAGAAAAATGCTGAACCCAGGCAGTTATTAGATACACTTGCTGGTTTATTTGTTCAGTAAGGTTAACTTTCACTACCTTTTGTATCAGCCATTTTTTCCTTTTCTTCTTGGAAACACTGAGGTCACAACTGGTTACTGGAGTGAGATTGTGATGAAATTGTCCAGCATCAAGAATACTGAGACTGCCTATGGATGCAAGTGTGTGCGTGCACACCTGTGTACGCACTCTGACACCACCGTGCTGCCCATGGAACTCAAGCGTCCCTCTCACCAGGCACACCTGCACAGGGCAGCACCCTGCTTTTAAGGGGCTCTTTGAGAGAGTTGCTGCATACCAAGGCATTAGGAAGCATCCTTTTTGTAACAGGTGGACTTGCTGATGATTTAAAAAACCAGAGCACAGAGAAGTTGGTTTCTAAAACAGTATAAGAAGGTTATCATGGGCACCTCTTTAACAGATTCCTTGAGCTTTTCCTTTGCCATCAGAGGATACAGCCCAGGGGCAGAATTTCCCTTATTATTTCAAGAATAAGTGGTGTGTGTGTGTGTCTCTGTGGATGTGTGTGTGTGTGTATCACACATGCACTCTTATTCTGGTTAGTGCAATTAGAGGGATGTACTTATATGCATATTTTTATATTTCTATTTTATATGTGATAATTTAGCTGATGGCCACTATCCTTATTAAAGTCTGTTAGGAATTCAAAAGGACATTTTTAACAGTATTAATGGAGTATAATTGATGTAGGAAAATACCATGCATTCTTTTTTTTTTATTTTTTTTATTGAAGGATAATCGCTTTACAGAATTTTATTGTTTTCTGTCAAACCTCAACATGACTATATCCTCTCCCTTTTGAACCTCCCTCCCATCTCCTACCCCATCCCACCCCTCTAGACTGATACAGAGGCCCTGTTTGAGTTACCTGAGCCATACAGCAAATTCCTGTTGTCTATCTGTTTTATGTATGGTAATGTAAGTTGCCATGTTACTCTTTCCATACATCTCACCCTCGCCTCCCCTCTCCCCATGTCCATAAGTCTATTCTCCATGTCTATTTCTCCATTCAGTTCAGTTCAGTTCAGTCACTCAGTCGTGTCCGACTCTTTGCGACCCCATGAATCTCAGCACGCCAGGCCTCCCTGTCCATCACCATCTCCTGGAGTTCACTCAGACTCACGTCCATCGAGTTGGTGATGCCATCCAGCCATCTCATCCTCTGTCGTCCCCTTCTCCTCCTACCCCCAATCCCTCCCAGCATCAGAGTCTTTTCCAATGAGTCAACTCTTCGCATGAGGTGGCCAAAGTACTGGAGTTTCAGCTTTGGCATCATTCCTCCCAAAGAACACCCAGGGCTGATCTTTAGAATGGACTGTTTTCTCCATTGCTGCCCTGCAAATAAATTCTTTAGTACCATGTTTCTAGATTCCGTATATATGCATTAGAATATGATATTTATATTTCTTTTTCTGACACACTTCACTCTGTATAATACATTCTAGGTTCATCCACCTCATCAGAATGGATTCAAATGCATTTCTTATATGGCTGAGTAATATTCCATTGTGCATATGTACCACAGTTTCTTTATCCATTCGTCTGTTGATTTCGGTTGCTTCCATGTTCTAGCTATTGTAAATAGTGCTGCAGTGAACAACGGAATACCATGTGTCTTGGAAAATGCCATACATTCTTAATGTGTATAATTTGAAGAGTTTGGACATAGGCATACATCTGTGTATTACAATCAGGCTGACAAACCTATCTATCTTCTTCAAAAGTGTCCTCCTTTTTTGTTGTTTATGGTAAGAATAAGTAATGATAAGAACAAGTAACATGAGATCTATCCTCTCAAAAAATTTTTAAGTACATAGTATGTGTTAATCCTAGGAGCTACGTTGCCCAGCAGATCTCTAGAACTTATTCATCTTGTGTAACTGAGACTTTAAATCCATTAAACAAAAAGGTATTTTTTTACTCTGGCAGAAAGACCTGTTATGAAGAAAATAAATTCTAGGGCTAATTTTTGTAACACTTTTATATATGCTGAGAGTGGTAGTGGTAAAACTAGTTAATTCAAAATGAACTTAATCAGTGAAAAAGTCGGTGAAATGAGCAAAATTATTCACATTCATTTCAACAATAACAATTGCATTTAAGACGGAGGAGCCTGGTAGGCTATAGTCCATGGGGTCGCTAAGACTCGGACACGACTAATCGACTTCACTTTCACTTTTCACTTTCATGCATTGGAGAAGGAAATGGCAGCCCACTCCAGTGTTCTTTCCTGGAGAATCCCAGGGATGGGGGAGCCTGGTGGGCTGCCGTCTATGGGGTCGCACAGAGTCGGACATGACTGAAGTGACTTAGCAGCAGCAGCAGACTTTAAAAAACTCAAGAAAGTTCATTTGAATAAGTAACAACTTGAAAAATTCTTTTATCTTAGAAAATTTCGCAGGCAAGCCTACCCATTTTGGAAAGAGCAGATTTGTGTGTGTGGTTGGACTTCGATACCAATAAAAGGTGCAGATTTCCCAAGTGTTGGATTTAAAATGTGGTTTTACAGATTGTGTTTTTTGAAATTATATCCCTCATGAATATTTAATCCAGCTTGATTAATTTGCTTTATGAGATGATCTATTTAAAACAACGAATAGTAATTCTTCATAATAACCATTCCCCATCCGTTCACTGTAGATACATTCACACACACACATGGATAGCAATGTACCCTTTACATGATTTACCAGTTTGCATAGAAGTCCTTCTGCTCCAGTTTGGTTTCTCTTTGACATGAAGATAAATTAGAATTGTGCTCTGCACTTCTGTAAAACACTTCTTTCACAGAGTAGTTCTGAAGAGCGGAGTCATGAGAGAAGTAGTGTAGCCGACCATGAGAAATAAAGCTACTATAGATACTTGAGGTTTTACTATTGAGTCTGGAGGCTCACATAGAATAAGAATGAATTGCATTGAGTCTCATTTTTTTTCTGGAATTTTGACCATGTTTTATTTGTTTCTGTTTGAGTTACTTATGCTATTTTTGGATTGCCTTGTACTTGTGTGTGTGTGTGTGTGTGTGTGTGTGTGTGTGTTGCTCAATCATATCTGACTCTTTGAGGCACCATGGACTGTAGCCCACCATGCTTCTCTGTCCATGGAACTTCCAAGGCAATACTGGAGTGGGTAACCATTTCCTTCTCCAGGGGATCTTCCCCATCCAGGGATTGAACTAAGGGCTCCTGCATTGCAGGAAGATTCGTTACTGACTGAGCCACCAGGGAAGCCTACTTATTTCAGGGGAAAAAGAAGCGCTGGGATTATGTGTTTTCAGCTCAAATATAGTTTAATCAATGAAATGTATTTACTATGACTTAAAATGTATTTCCTGTGAAGAGCACAAATAGCCAATTAAAGCTTCAACAGGCCAACCAAAACATAACTACAAGTATGGAATTCTAGTTTTATCTTCTATCAGTTGGAATTAAAAACGGACACAAGGTCCAAAAGGATCGCCCCACCCCTGGTGTTCGTGGCTCTCCATTGGCTAGGATAGGAAATCTGCTTGGCCCCTGAGCGAGCCACTGAAAATTTCGTCTCCTGGGGCTTGAAGCCTCAGCCAAGGAGGGCATGGGAAAGCATATAGTGGTGGCATGAATTGGAGAAGGAAATGGCAACCCACTCCAGCGTTCTTGCCTGGAGAATCCCAGGGATGGGGGAGCCTGGTGAGCTGCCATCTATGGGGTCGCACAGAGTCGGACACGGCTGAAGCGACATAGCAGCAGCAGCAGCAGCAAGCTTGGTCCAGTCATACAGCCTGACTTACTGATGGGACTTTGAGGAAGTAACTTAACCTCTTTAAGTAGGCAGAAAAATACAATCTCTCCATCAGGGAGGGTGGTAGATTGAGTACAGATCTTCCTTGACTTATGACGCAGTTCGTGCTTCTGATCATAGTTGCTCAGTCGTGTCCGACTCTTTGCGACCCCATGGAGCCCACCAGGCTGGCTCCTTTGTTCATGGAATTTTCCACGCAAGAATACTGGAGTGGGTTGCTATTTCCTTCTCCAGGGGATCTTCCTAATCCAGGGAGCGAACTCACATCTCCTGTGTCTCCTGCATTGCAGGCAGATTATTCACTGCTGAGCCACCAGGGGTTGCCCTATGGGGTTACATCCCAATAAATCCATGTATATCAAAAATATCGTAAGCCAAAGTTCATTTAATATAGCTAATCTACCCAACATCCCAGCTTAGCATAGCTGTCAGCATATCCTGAGAGCCTTTTGTCTGTTAAACAAAAAGTTTTGTTACATGTTGTATATTGATAACAAGAGAGGACACTGGTTTTATACACTGTGAAGCCAGACCATCACTGGAGGTTGGGATTAGGAATCCAGATTTCACTTTGGGTTTAAGATTCAACCAGAAAACTTTACATAAAATTGAAAGTATATGTATGTGTGTGTATACATATATATATATATATACACACACATATAAAACTTTCCCCAAAAAGTTCTTTTCGGTGAGTACGCAGAGTCCTATCTAGAAACGCAAGATCTTTTTTTTTTTTTAACCTTTACAATCTACCATGGCCATCAGGGGCAGGGCAATAGCAGGCATGTCTCAGGATCAACATTGTTATGGCCACCGCCCAAGGATAAGGCAGAGAAATTTCCCAGATACACAGGACTTCCTCCAGAGTCAGGATAAAATTCAGGCGAAGTAACAGTTGACAAACCGACCACCCCAATAATGATGAACTCATTGCTCTCTTTAAGCTATGGATCACAAACAAAAAGCCTTTTAGACCTAATATATTTCTAGAGAAACTCTAAAAGCCTCTTCTTTTTCCTTGTTCAATGCCATTGAAGAACGTTTGAAGGGATCTTCACTGGAGGTCTACATGAGTTTCAGAAGATTCATAGAGCTTCTGAAACTTTCTGCAAGCTTTTGAATGTATGCCTTTCTTCTCTGAGAGAGAGTGCAGAATTTGGAGTGGATTTTCAAAGGGGTTTGTGTCCTAAGAAACAGTGAAGATGCAGTCTTTTGTGACAAATTCTCCAGGAAAGGGAAGTATAGAAAACCTAGTAGGAGAAAGAACAGTGTATATAAAACAGAAGAAAGAATGGGATGGAGGTTTTCAGAGGAGACTAGCACATGCAAACTCACTCCTTCTTTTGTGCTACCTTTCTCATAACCCTGGATTTGCCTTTGCCAAGCCTTTTGGCTGCAGTTCAAGAAGGACCAAACCTCGGGTATTCACCCCGCTCAGGAATGGCATGAAAAGGTTTCATGTAAACCCCCGCCCACTTCAGAAACAAGAGCCAGGTCATTAGTTTGAATTGGCTTGGATTTTTCTTTCTGTTTCAAAGAGCTGTAATTTGTGTTACGTGCACCTCGACACAAAATGGCATGTTGTGTCATGCATGTTTTAGCTCCAAGTTTATTGAGCCCGTAGTGTCATCTCTCCCAACTACTTTTTACCACTTTGAATAAAAGCGTAGGTGTTATTACGGCAGCTCCTAAAAGCAAGTCTATTGATCTATTAAAAGAAGCACTTTTAATTAAGCAATAATGTGTGGTTGAATCAAGATGCCAAGTCGTAAATTTCTATGAATGATTGCCAGGGGAAGGCATTGCAGAAATTTTAGTAATTTGCCAGATTTGAAAGCTGTTCTTCCAAGAAAATGTCTCTTCCTCATTGGGAAGCCCATATATTTAATAGTTGCACTTTTTATACTGTTTGTTTTAAGGACATCAAGCCTGAGGTTAACCACATTTCAAAATGGATGATCCCACCTGACTTCTGCTGGGATGTCCCCTTGCAGATAGGGCTCTTGCTTCCCTAGATGAAAGATGTGGGTTTGATCCCTGGATCAGGAAGATCTCCTGGAGAAGGGAATGGCCACCAACTCCAGTATTCTTGCCTGGAGAATCCCATGGACAGAGGAGCCTGGCGGGCTACAGTCCATCAGGTCGCAAAGGCTTGGACACGACTCAGTGACTAACACTTTCACTTTCACATTGAGAGGCATTTTTCTCTAGTGGATAATTTCTCCCTGTTCTCTTCTAAAAAGAGAAAAGATTGATAAGCAATTACAACAATCTCACATTGTTGCAGACTTAAAAATTTTCAAATCCTGTGCTATTAGAACAGCAGATCTGCTAGGGATCCAACAAACCCAATGTGGAGCCTTAGAATCATTGGGTTCTTATTGCCTGACCCTTTTAGTTGCCTGAGTGTCCCTTTCTGTAAAAACATTAATGCTGTAGCATCAAGGTCTTGCTCAGTCTTAACTCCTGCCCTTCCTTATCCTGAAATCAGCCCCCACCTGGTGGGTTCTTCCATCTCTCTCCTATCTATCCAGATTTCAGCCACCCTTAAGCCCGTTCAAAACCTACCACCCCCATCAGTCTTCCCCTAAAAGCTTGACACATCTTCATGTTTACAACACAAAAATGTATTTGTTATATTTAGTTTACATCAGTGTTGTTTCACAAGTGTTCCTTTTATGTTTTGAAGCAGATTGAAAACTCCCTGTGTGACCATGTCTTGACTATTTCATAGCACAGTACTAGGCATATAATAGATGCTCACTAAATAGTATTGATAAGATGAATAGCCTCTCCTTTATTTTTCTAATTTTATTGAGAACTGATATACTGCTCTGTATAAGTTTAAGGTGTACAGCATAATTGGTTAACTTATATATATATCATGAAATGATGACCATACTTAGTGAACACATTATCTCATGAAGGTACAAAATAAAAGGAAACAATGTTTTTTGTGTGATGAGGGCTCTTAGGATTTACTTTCTTAACAACTTTCATGTATAACACACAACAGTGTTAATTATATTAATCATGTTGTACATTCCATCCCTAGTGCTTATTTACTTTATAAATGGAAGTTTGTACTTTTGACCTTCACCTAATTTCCCTACTCCCCACCTCTGCCTCTGGTTACCACAAATCTGATCTCCTTTCCTGTTAGCCTGCTTACTTGTTTATTTTAGAAGTATAATTAACCTCCAACATTGTGTTAGTTCCTGGTACAAAACACCATAGTTCAATATTTCTGTACATTGCAAAATGATCATCACATCGCTTGTTTTCTTGATGGGGCTATCTGGCATTGTACATTGGATAAATTTGGCTAAGCAGGTTTTAGCCTGTGGTACCAAATTTCCCTCTATATTTGGTTTTCGGTATTTTTTTTTTAAAGGGGAAGAGGGAGGGAGGTAGAAAAGAAAAAAAAAGAAAACCAAGGCTATATTAAGGTTCAAAAACTTAGATAATAAATATGTATTGTGAGCTAAAGGGTAAATTTATACTAATCAGCAGGTATCAGCTGCAGTATTGTGATTTATTAAACTGGACTCTCCGAATAAAATGAATTGCTTCAGTACACTAATATTTAAATGTTATCTTTTCTACTTTGGTCTCAGGAGAAAAACAGCATGTATTTCATTCCCCTTTAGCTTAGTGGAGCAGCTAAGGTTGAGCATTCTTGGTGGAAAACAGGAGGGAAAGGATGGTGTGTCAGTTCTGAAGTTAGACTGGCACTGGTGGGTCGGATGGACATAATGAGAGTAGTGGGAAGCTCCTCTGCCTTGCCCCGTATGACGTCACTGTCATCACCACCATCATCAACACCATCACAGCGAGGGTGATCCCGCTCCGGGGTTTGACCAAGACAATCTTAATTTAAGCCTATTATGCTGCCATAATTATTTTTTAAAACAGTTTTAAAAAATAATTTTGTTTATTTACTTGATTTTGGCCTTGCCGGGTCTTTGCTGCTGCTGGCTTTTCTCTAGTCGCAGCGAGCGGGGGCTACTCTTCATTGCAGGGTACAGGCTTCTTACTGCAGTGGCTTCTCTTGTTGTGGAGCACGCAGTCCAGGGCGCATGGGCTTCAGTAGTTGTACACTCGGGCTCACTAGTTGCATCACAGGCGCTTAGTTGCTTTGCAGGCATGTGGGATCTTCCCAGATCAGAGATCAAACCCGTGCTTCCTGCACTGGCAGGCGAATTCTTTACCACTGAGCCACCAGGGAAGCCTCTGCCATCGTTACTAATAGTACACCTTTTCACTCAAAACTGTTCCAGTTTGATGATAAATGATAGCATCATTCATATCATAGATAACATTTACTCAGCACTTACTATCATATACCAGGAATCTCTCTAATATATTATTTACTTTGGTTTCATGACAATCTTACCAAATAGATACTTCTTTTAGCCTCATTTTACAGATGATGAAATTGAAGCATAGAGTTTAAGAAGCTTGCAGTTGT
The DNA here is from genome assembly GCA_006408695.1 of Aepyceros melampus. Classification (NCBI taxonomy): domain Eukaryota; kingdom Metazoa; phylum Chordata; class Mammalia; order Artiodactyla; family Bovidae; genus Aepyceros; species Aepyceros melampus. The sequence continues at coordinate 200,105 of SJXQ01012374.1, forward strand.
TAAGTTGGTATTTGGAAACAAGAACTCTCACCCCAAAACCCAAGATCTTAATCACTACCCTACTTTTTACACAGAAAATATGAGGATCTGCCCCCTGCCATGATCTCCCAATGTCAGGTCCATCATAAAGTATTTCCATGCAAGAGGAATGCTTGGATCTCCGACAATGTTTTATCCTGTGGCCAAAAGCAGGGAAATGGGGATCTAGTTAATTGCAGCATTTTAATCTTTACTTTGTTGTCCATCTGGCTAATAAATGAGCTTCTTTTCTTATTAAGAGCCTGTCTATAGAGTGCTTAATTCAGTTAAATCACAAGAGCAGGATTAAAAAGGACTAAAAAGGCTGCAAATTACTCAAGTTAGCCCACCATCATCTGTTAAAAGCAACTTTGTGTTGGTCACAGAGGCAAATTGCTTCACACACACACGTCACACGTATCTTTCCTTTAATCGCCACTCCACCCCCCATGAGGTGTATTATTATCCAAATTGTACAGATGAAAAAATGAACTGGAGAGCTTAACAGACTTGCCCATAATCGTCTAGCTGACAATGCTAGGTCTCAATGCTAGGACTGTCAACCAGGTATCTAACTTTAGAGTCCATAATGTTTCTTACATTCATTTATTAATTTACCCTTCCCAAAAGTATTGAGGAATAATTGACAGATACAACTGTGCATATTTATAATACTCAACATGATGATTTGATGTATGTATACATTGTGGCATGGTTACCAAGATCAAGATAATTAGCACATCCATCACTGTACATTGTTAACTTGAGAATACTTAAAGAAAAAGAATGCTTAAGATCTACTGTCAGAAATTTTCAAGTGTACAATACTGAATCATTAGCTTGTATCATTGCTATGCTGTACATTGAAACCTCAAAACTTACTCTTTTATAACTGAAAATTTGTACCCTTTGATTTATATCTGTCTGTCCCCTCCTCCCTTCAACCTCTGGCAACTCCCACTCCACTCTGCTTCTGTGCAAAATCATCTTTTAAAAAAATCCCACATGTAAGTGATGCCATACAGTATTTGTCTTTGATTTATTTCATTCAGTGTAATACCCTCTGGGTTCATCCATGTCTGCAAATGGCAGGGTTTCCTTCTGTTTTTATGACTGAATAATATTCAGTGTGTCTGTTTCATTTATCTATTCATCCATGGAAATTATTTTTTGACCTGCTGTCTCTTTTCAATTAATTATTGATTAATTGATATACAAGCATTGTATACAGAAACGTTTTTCCTGATGGTCAACACAAATTTTGGCACCACTGCCTTCAGTAATTTATTCAGCAAATATTAGTTAAGTACTTTGTAAATGCCACATCTTGTGCTTAGTGTTTGGAAAGGGGTGTTGAACAAGGTCTTCCTTCCTCAAGTGTGTATGCTTTAGAAATGGGAGCAACAGACACACAAAATAATATACTGAAATGTGATAAATGGCATAAATGCTGATGAGATGAGAACCTAGTGATGGAGAGAATTACTCTGCCTGGGAGGCTGTGGGAAGAGCTGATACAGACTGGTGGCAGGAGCTGAGCCAAAATGTAGGTCAAACTAGATAGTGACAGAAGTTAGACACCACATGAAATTTTGGGGTTACAGTCATAGAAAGACACACAAGGTAATTAAACAGAGCAATGACCCAGCTACATCTGAAGCTGGGGAAAATGGCCAAGGGCAGTGATGGAAATGAGCTGAAAGCAGAAGACAAGGAGGCAGACATGGATTCAGAGGTTACTGGAGTGGATCAGTGCTTGGACTGGAATAAGAGCGATGAAAAAGAAGGACAGGAAATGGATTCAAAGGCCATTTCAGAAACTCTACAGGGCTTGTACTTACCGTTGGCTTTGATGTTAGGTGCAAAGGGCTTTGGTCAATTCCCAGCTTTCTGCTTTCTATGACTTGGGGCATAGTAGTACTTTTCAGTAAGATAAAGAAGAAAATGTGTTTTGCTTTACTCCAAGTTGCAAATATAAATCAGGTGCTAATAAGAGAGGCAACTGTTGGAGAAATGGGTTAGAAATCATTTCCAAATAGGTGGTATTCAGAAGTATAGAAGTGGACAAAAGCTTCCACCCTGGCTTTGATTAGAGAACATTCCAAAATGGCAAAGTAATTGTCCAAAGGCAGTTTGGGTAGTCTGCATGAGTCTGCTGTAGTATTCATGTTTCCTTCGGGGACTAACTTCCAGTGGAGATGACTAGGTTTGCTTTGCAGCTGCACTTCATGGCTGGCAGTCCTTCAAGCTGTTTGTACAGTCTAAGCACCTCAGGCAAGTGGTCTATTTCCAATTCTGTTGCTCAGTTGCTCAGTCATGTCTGACTCTTTGGGACCCCATGGACTACAGCACTCCAGGTTTCCCTGTCCATCATCTCCCTGAGCTTGCTCAAACTCATGTCCACTGAATCGGTGATGCCATCCAACCATCTCATCCTCTGTCCACCTGCCTTCAATCTTTTCCAGCATCAGGGTCTTTTCCAATGAGTCAGCTCTTCCCATCAGGTGGCCAAAGTATTGGAGCTTCAGCTTCAGTATCAGTCCTTCCAGTGAGTGTTCAGGGTTGACTTCCAATTCTGAGCAACTGCAAAATGAGACTCTAGGCTGCAACAAAGTCCTGGAGAGGCAAGGGCAGATCCAGGAGTTTACATCCCATTCAAATTAGACCTAAAGCTCTGAGCTGAACTTCTAAGAGCTAACCAACTTACTAGAAATTGCATCTAAGGTTGGGAAGGCAGTTTAGAAGCTGTCCTTCCTGACAGCATTACTTACTGACTCATGGGACTTACCAGCAGTCTCTGGCGCACTGGGAAACTTTCCTCTGGGACTTGAAAAGACTAAAAGGTATGTAGCCACTTCAAGTGCCTTGAAAGCTGTTGTATATGCTTATTGGACCCTTAAACTATGGGATCTCCCTGGTATGTAGGCCATGCCTCCAAGGATGCTCTTTCCCAATTCAAAGAATGGGTGGAGGTTGATTCATGTTAGCTCCTTATGAGAGGTTATAGGAGATTAGACTCGACTCAACTCTCTTAAATCCTGGCTCCACCATTTCCTGTTTCTGGGGTTTGAACAAATAGCTTAACTGCTCTCTGCTCACATTTTCCCATATATGAAATAGAGGAAATAATTTTTCTGAACTCATAGAATTAAAACAGATAATCTATGTAAAGCACTTAGAATAATAACTAACCTATTGTAAGTGCTGGATAAATATTAGCTATTTTTTAATACCAAATTTGGGGTCTTCCTTGGTGGCTCTGCAGTAAAAATCAGGTTGCAATGCAAGAAACGCAGGAGGAGACCCCGGTTTGATTCCTGGGTCAGGAAGATTACCTGGAGAAGGGCATGGCAACCCATTCCAGTATTCTTGCCTGGAGAATGCCAAGGACAGAGGAGCCTGGCGGGCTGCAGTCCATAGGGTTGCAAAGAGTCAGACACGACTGAAATGACTGAGCATGCACACATACTGAGTTTGGGTTAATTCTCAGAGTGAAATTGCAGGGCCTGCCATTTTCTCATTGCATTCTTTCGGAAGATCACCAGATTTCCATGACTTTGGAGACTTGGGACTCTGCCTTCGCATTTTCAGTAGAGATGTGTCTATAGGACAAGTAGGATTTTGGTTGTGTGATGACTTTGAAATGACAGGTCAGTGTATTCATGTTTCCAAAGTACTTTAGTTTGGCGATTCTTCTATTGCTGAAGGAAGATTAATGCTTGACATGATAAGAAAGTTAGATCAACAAAGACCTTTGATGCAGGAGATAGGATAAGATAGAAAGTCAGACTTCTATGGACTGGGCATAGAACAAGGCTGACTTCTAGCAAAATGCCTGCTGATGACTCAGTTTATCTATAAAAGGAGAATCAAGCAAAGGCTAATCATGAAAGCAATGGATTAATAGCGTTAAAGATTAGATAGGAGGGAAAGGCATTAAAGAAAGATTGTCATGGTTAATAAGAATAAGGAAGAGAATGACCCCAGACTGAATAATCTCATCCGATCATTCGGTTGATGTGCTGCTGATGGGAAAAGATTGAAGAGCAAAGAAAAAGAAGTCAAAGGACAGACAAATCTCCCTCTGTCTGGCTTTCAATCTTTCCTTGGCAAAATGTGGGGGTTGAACTAAATGACCCCTAAGGCTTCTTCCAATGTTACCGTTGAATAATTTGTTCAATCCTACCATGGAGCAAGAGAAAAGTCCAGGGCTGGAGTTACTATATATGTCACACACACACACACACACACACACACACAGAGAATATATATTCATGCACAAACAACAAGCCACCTATTATTTTTCCAGTTATTAAATTTTCCATATCATTTGTGTGTCTGTTGCTTCTCAGCAGTTATGTTTTTAATCAGTTAGAAGCTGTAGGCTGTAAGATCTTTCCCACATTTGCTGCTTTTGTCTCTTCTTGTTTGTTTCACTGTAGCATTTAGAGGGAGAAACCTGTGAATGAATTGAGACCCTGTGTTATCTTTAGAAGCAGCTAAGAAGCAGGAATAGCAACCCACTCCAGTATTCTTGCCTGGAAAAATCCTATGGACAGAGGAGCCATACGATATAGTCCATAGGGTCGAAAAGGGTCAGACACAACTGAAGCAACTTAACACAAGAAGCGAGAAACATGGGCCACCCTGTACTCAGGTTGGGGAAATAGCACCTTCTGGGAAGGCTGGATGGTGTTAGTTACCCAGAAGAGAAGAAAGCGAGCTCTGTTCTAGGATCTAAGAGTAAAATAAAAGAAACAGGACATGGACCACTGGGCTGATCAGAGTCTGAGCAGGGCTCTGGAGCCGAGGCCTGTGTGTAATGCTACATTATAAAAGAGCTCATTGTAAGCTTTAAAAATATCCTAAGAAAAATTGCCTTTGACAATTTTGAGAAGCAGCCACTAATCAGAGACTGATGTTCTCTTGGTGTGTTTTTATTTGCTTTGTTTCATCTCAGACACATTCAGAAATTTTAGCTCCTTTTTATGCATAGATTGCCCAGTAAACCATTAGATACTGGAAATTGTCTTTTTCTCATATTTTATTGTTTTGAACTCATTATTACTTCAAGCTTTCCATTTCTGAAAAACATCAAAAACCAACAAAAAGTCCAAAAACAAACAAGAAAAAAATTTAGATGTTGGACAAAGTATTTATAAAGCCCTCAAAAACTAAATCTACATATGAAAGTCCCTTGGTCACGTCTGACTCTTTGTAACCCATGGACAGAGGAGCCTGACAGACTACAAGACTACTGAACTACAGGACTGTGTTATCCAGCCTTCTCTATTTTTTTCTCCAGGCAAGATACTGGAGTGGGCAGCCATTTCCTTCTTAAGGGGATTTTCCCAACCCAGGGATCAAATCCAGGTGCTCTGCATTGTAGGCGGATTCTTTACCATCTGAACCACCAGGAAAGACTCTTGAGAGTCCTTTAGACAGCAAGGAGCTCAAACCAGTAAGCCCTAAAGAAAATCAACCTTGAATATTCATTGGAAGGACTGATGCTGAAGCTGAAGCTCCAAAATTTTGGCCACCTAAATTGTCACCCTGCTTATTTAACTTATATGCAGAGTACATCATGAGAAACGCTGGACTGGAAGAAACACAAGCTGGAATCAAGACTGCCAGGAGAAATATCAATAACCTCAGATATGCAGATGACACCACCCTTATGGCAGAAAGTGAAGAGGAACTAAAAAGCCTCTTGATGAAAGTGAAAGAGGAGAGTGAAAAAGTTGGCTTAAAGCTCAATATTCAGTAAACAAAGATCATGGCATCTGGTCCCATCACTTCATGGGAAATAGAAGGGGAAACAGTGGAAACAGTGTCAGACTTTATTTTTCTGGGCTCCAAAATCACTGCAGATGGTGATTGTAGCCATGAAATTAAAAGACGCTTACTCCTTGGAAGAAAGGTTATGACCAACCTAGATAGCATATTCAAAAGCAGAGACATTACTTTGCCAACTAAGGTCTAGTCAAGGCTATGGTTTTTCCTGTATGGATGTGAGAGTTGGACTGTGAAGAAAGCTGAGCACCAAAGAATTGATGCTTTTGAACTGTGGTGTTGGAGAAGACTCTTGAGAGTCCCTTGGACTGCAAGGAGATCCAACCAGTCCATTCTGAAGGAGATCAGCCCTGGGATTTCTTTAGAAGGAATGATGGTAAAGCTGGAACTCCAGTACTTTGGCCACTTCATGCGAAGAGTTGACTCACTGGAAAAGACTTTGATGCTGGGAGGACTTGGGGGCAGGAGGAGAAGGGGACGACAGAGGATGAGATGGCTGGATGGCATCACGGACTTGATGGACGTGAGTTTGAGTGAACCCGGGAGTTGGTGATAGACAGGGAGGTCTGGCGTGCTGCGATTCATGGGGTCTGAAAGAGTCGGGCACAACTGAGCAACTGAACTGAACTGAACTGAATGTGAAGTGCTGACTTATTGGAAAAGATCCTGATGCTGGGAAAGATTGAGGGCGGGAGGAGAAGGGGGTGACAGAGAATGAGATGGTTGGATGACATCATCAACTCAATGGACTTGAGTTTGAGCAAACTCCTAGGACAGTGAAGGACAGGGAAGCCTGGCATTCTGTAGTCCATGGGGTCGCAGAGAGTCAGACATAACTGTGCACGACAACAAAAACTAGAAAGTGAGTGTATCTACTTCCTGTTGTAACTGTTAATAGACTCCCTGATGGGTCAGCAGTGAAGAGTTCTCCTGCCTTGCAGAAGACACAGGAAACTCAGGTTCAATCCCTGGCTTGAAAAGATCCCCTGGAAAAGGAAATGGCAACCCACTCCAGTATCCTTGCCTGGGAAGTCCCATGGACAGAGGCCTGGTAGGCTGCAGTCCATAGGGTCACAAAGAGTGACACGACTGAAGCAACTTAACACGTGCCTATTAACAAATTGCCACAAATTTGGTGGCTAAAAAACACAAATTTATTAGCTTATGGTCCTTTAGGCCCTAAGTCTGACTCGGGTCTCACTGGGCTAAAATCAGAGTGTTAGCCAGCCTGCATTCCTTTCTGGAGATGCCTGTTCCATCTTCTAGAGGCCGCCTGTTGTTCCCTCCCCCATCTTCAGAGCCAGAAACATTGTATTTCTTTGACTCTTCATTCATAATGACATCCCTCTCTAACTACAGCTAGGAAACCATCTCCAATTTTAAAGACTCCTGTGATAAGATTGGGTCCGCTTGGATTATCTCTCCACCTCAAAGTTTTTTCACTTAATCACAATTTGCAAAATCTCTTCAGCTCTGAGTGGTAACACATTCACCGTTTCCCAGGATTCGAGCGTGGACATCTTTTGGGCACCCTCAGTCTTCCTATCACAGTGAGTATTCAGTCACTCTATGTTAAAATAAGGCATGAAAGTGTTAGTCACTCAGGCGTGTCTGACTCTCTGAGACTGTAGCCTGCCAGGCTACTCTGTCCATGGAAGTCTCCAGGCAAGAATATTGGAGGCAGTTGCCATTTCCTGCTCCAGGGGACTTTTCCGACCCAGGGATCAACCCCAGTCTCCTGCATTGCAGGCAGATTTTTTTTTTTTTTTTTTACTGTCTGAGCCACCAGGGATGGGTATATAATATTCTATAATTAACCAATCCTATTTTGAGAGACTTTAGATTGTTCCAATTTTTCTAATGATAAATAGTACTATGATACAAGGTTGCACATTTGACCTGTTATATTTGTAGGATAAGTTTCTTTAGCAGGATTCTTTAATAGTTCAAAGAGTATGCACACTGAAATACCTTAAAAATTAAGTGAATAACATACATCAGAATAGTGTAAGGTCTACAAATCTAAGCGTACAGCTTTGAAGAATTTTCATGAATAGAGCACACACAGGTTAATAAATAAAACATTATTCCTACCTAGAAGACATTCCTCTGCCCTTATCCCAGGGACTCCCTGCCCCTCCCTAAAGGAATTACTACTCTGCCTTCTAGCATCAGACTGTTATGCCTGCTTTTGAACTTTTTAAATGGAATCAGGCACTGTATACTTTTTTATGCCTGACCTTTCCTCCAACATTTTAGAGATTCATCTGTATTTTTGAATGGCAGTTGTTAGTTAATTTCCATTACCATTTCACTGTATGAAATGCTAAAATGTACTCCTACTGGAAAATTAGATTATATCTAGGTTGGAGTTAAGAACTTTCTTGCAGATGTCTTTTGGTGCATACATGCACCCTTTTTCTAGGTATATATCTAGGAGAGGCGGAGAAGGCGATGGCACCCCACTCCAGTACTCTTGCCTGGAAAATCCTATGGATGGAGGAGCCTGGTGGGCTGCAGTCCATGGGGTCGCTAAGAGTTGAATACGACTGAGCGACTTGACTTTCACTTTTCACTTTCATGATTGGAGAAGGAAATGGCAGCCCACTCCAGTGTTCTTGCCTGGAGAATCCCAGGGATGGGGGAGCTTGGTGGGCTGCCGTCTATGGGGTCGCACAGAGTCGGACACGACTGAAGCGACTTAGCAGCAGCAGCAGCATCTAGGAGAGGAATTGCTGAGTCTTGAAGGCAATGGCACCCCACTCCAGTACTCTTGCCTGGAAAATCCCATGGACGGAGGAGCCTGGTAGACTGCAGTCCATGGGGTCGCTGGGAGTCAGACACGACTGAGCGACCTCACTTTCACTTCTCACTTTCATGCATTGGAGAAGGAAATGGCAACCCACTCCAGTGTTCTTGCCTGGAGAATCCCAGGAACAGGGGAGCCTGGTGGGCTGCTGTCCATGGGGTCGCACAGAGTTGGACATGACTGAAGCGACTTAGCAGCAGCAGCAGCAAGTTATGTTTATGAGCAGCTTTAGTAGATACTGAGAAAGAGTATCCATTTATACAAAATTTCTCCCTTATCCAAAGACATGGGGTATTAGTATTTTAAAGTTTACTAAATACTTCAAGGTTCATCTTCAGAAAATTTATACTGGGAATTCCTAACCCAGTTAGATCCAGGAGGAACCTAACCCTAACCACTGGAGGAGATCCAGTGCTTAGGACTCAGCACTTTGACTGCTGGGGTCCAGGGTTTGATCCCTGGTAGGGGAACTAGGCCTGGAGAATCCCAGGGACAGGCTGTGGGCTGCCATCTATGGGGTCACACAGAGTCGGACACGACTGAAGTGACAGCAGCAGCAGTAGCAGGGGAACTAAGATCTACCGGAAAAAAAAGCGCTAATTTATCCCTCCACCCAAATCAGATTAATTCAAGTCCTACTACATTCGCACCAACACAAGGATTGTCAGTCTCTCTAATTTTATCAGTCTCATAGCCAGCTATCTTATATTTCCTTGCAATAGTGAAATAAACATGCAATACTTCATTCAAATGGTGAAAATCCTTTCTCTCTTCCTCTCTCTGCTTCCTTCCCCCTTCCCTCTCTCTCTATGCTATGTGTTCTTTGCCTTTTATCTATTAGAATGTCTAATTTCTTTTAACTTTTTCTCTAGACCTTCAGGCTTATTAATGGTGCTTTTTTTGTCTCCACAAAAGCTTTATGCTTAAATGTAGTTAAATCCACTAATTTTTTCTTTATGGTTTTGTGCTTTTGCGTCACAGTTAGGAAAGCTCTCCTCATCCAAAGGGTATTAGTATTTTAAAGTTTACTAAATACTTCAAGGTTCATCTTCAGAAAATTTATACTGGGAATTCCTAACCCAGTTAGATCCAGGAGGAACCTAACCCTAACCACTGGAGGAGATCCAGTGCTTAGGACTCAGCACTTTGACTGCTGGGGTCCAGGGTTTGATCCCTGGTAGGGGAACTAGGCCTGGAGAATCCCAGGGACAGGCTGTGGGCTGCCATCTATGGGGTCACACAGAGTCGGACACGACTGAAGTGACAGCAGCAGCAGTAGCAGGGGAACTAAGATCTACCGGAAAAAAAAGCGCTAATTTATCCCTCCACCCAAATCAGATTAATTCAAGTCCTACTACATTCGCACCAACACAAGGATTGTCAGTCTCTCTAATTTTATCAGTCTCATAGCCAGCTATCTTATATTTCCTTGCAATAGTGAAATAAACATGCAATACTTCATTCAAATGGTGAAAATCCTTTCTCTCTTCCTCTCTCTGCTTCCTTCCCCCTTCCCTCTCTCTCTATGCTATGTGTTCTTTGCCTTTTATCTATTAGAATGTCTAATTTCTTTTAACTTTTTCTCTAGACCTTCAGGCTTATTAATGGTGCTTTTTTTGTCTCCACAAAAGCTTTATGCTTAAATGTAGTTAAATCCACTAATTTTTTCTTTATGGTTTTGTGCTTTTGCGTCACAGTTAGGAAAGCTCTCCTCATCCAATATTATAAAAAACAATTGTTAGTTATTTTATGGGGTTTTTGACACTTAAAATTTTAATATATACAAAATTTATTTTGATCTAAAGACTAAGATAAGGTCCAGTTTCATTTCTTGACCAAAGCATTAAGCAGTTACCGCCTTTGCAATGCTTCTGCGTCCTGTTTTGTTCTTCTGTTTTACTCCATTGGCTTGAAATTTCAGAATAATGTTAGGTAGTAGGGGAAAGAGAGACATCCTTGTCTAATGTTTCACCACTAAAGCATAATGATGCTATAAGTTTAAAATATATGCTTTTATCATATTAAAACACACATTTCTCTTCCTGTTTTGGCAATGTTTTCTAAGCATTTGGAATGAATAATGCAGTTTGTCAAAAGTCTTTTCAGCATCTATTCAGATCACATATTTTTCTTTAACCTTGAAGCTAGGAATTATATTAATCTTTTAAAAATATTGAACATTTCTTAAATTTCTTGAATAATACCCATTTGATACGGTGTATTATTCTTTTGATATACTGCTGGATTCTGTTTATTGGTACTTTATTTTGCACCAATAAGTGGAATTAATCTGTATTTTCCCTTTTCTAAACTAATTTTATCATTATTGTCTTCACAAAGAGAACTTAAAAACTGTCTATCTTCATATTCTGAAAGCTTAACAAAGGCTCTGTGGAGGTCTGAAATTATTCAACTCTGAAACAAACTAGACCTAGCATATTTTGGTATGTAGGAAGGGAGGAGTAACTCCTTGACAATATGTTCTTTTTTTATTATTATTATACAGATATTTATTAAACACTCACTCTAGACCGTGCACTATGCTAAGTGCTAAGAATTTAGTATAAAATTTTTAATACAATTTATAAAAATGTATCTTTAATTGGAGGATAATTGCTTTACAATATCATGCTTGTTTCTGCTATACAACAGTGTGAATCAGCTATAAGTTCACACTTATCCCTTCCCTCTTGGACCTCCCTCCCACCCGCTTTACCCCCATCCCACCCCTCTAGATCATCACAGAGCACCGGGCTGGGCTCCTTGTGTTTTCTCGCAGCTTCCTATTTAACACATGGTAGTGTATGTATGTCAATGATACTCTCTCTCTTTGTCCCACCCTCTTCTTCCCCCACTGTGCCCACAGGTTCATTCTCTATGTCTGTCTCTCTATTCCTGCCCTGCAAATAGGTTCATCAGTGTCATTTTTCTAGATTCCATATATATGCATTAGTATATGATACTTGTTTTCTCTTTCTGACTTACTTCATTCTGTATGACAGACTTTGGGTTCATTCACCTCACTACCACTGACTCAACTTCATTCATTTTATGGCTGAGTAATATTCCATTGTATCTACGTACCATAACTTCTTTATCCATTCATCTGACGGACATCCAGGTTGCTTCCATGTCCTGGCCATTGCAAATAGTGCTGCCATGAACACCAGGGTACATGTGACTTTTTGAATTACAGTTTTCTCAGCGTATATGCCCAGTACTGGGATTGCTTGGTCATATTGTAGTTCCATGCCTAGTTTTTAAAGGAATCTCCACTCTGCTCTCCATAGTGTCTGCATCGATCTACATTCCCACCAACAGTGTAAGAGGATTCCCCTTTTTCCACATGCTCTCCAGCATTTATTGCTTGTAGATTTTTCGATGATGGCCATTCTGTCTGGTGTGAAGTGATACCCTCCTGTAGTTTTGATTTGCATTTCTCCAATAATGAGCAATGTTGAGCATCCTTTCATGGGTTTGCTGGCCAACTCTGAAACCAACTAGGCCTAGCACATTTTAGTACGTGGGAAGGGAGAGGTGAGTCTTTGACAGGATCTTCCAACCTCTGTCATACCTCTCAGGGCCGGAACACCTGTGGATACTGTCCTACAGCTTGCTGGTAGCCTGCTTAAATAAGAATAACCAAATAGTCAAGTGGCAGAATCAGAAGATGACCCCACATCCTGATGACTTGATAAAGTTCTTCATTTTTTCATCATGCTGTATAGTCTTTTCCCCGAGATCCTGGAGGGCTAAGTACTGAAAAAAACAGTGCCCCCTTAGAGTGTCTGCAAATCTCATTGACTATGATCAATACACAGGGGTTGTCGTCCCTTGGTTAGACACAGTACCTATGTGTGCGTGACTCAGGAGCTTTAACTACTAGCCCATGTGCCTCTATACACACAGCAGACTTAGAATCAGGAGTTTGTGGTGTCATGTACTAGGGAAGTTGCCTTCTGACATTTCTCTCCAGTCACCACTGGTTTGTCCACCACAGGCCAGAAGAAGCCTAGCTTTCTCTAACTGTACTTTCCTATTTTCATTATATAATCATTTGTGCCATTGGCCTTTTCTGTTTATTTTTACTTTTGGCCATACCTCAAGGCTTGTGGGATCTTCACTCCTCAACCAGGGATGGAACCCATGCCTCCCACAGTGGATGTGCAGAGTCTTAACCATAGAACCACCAGGGAAGTCCTTGCCCTTGGCTTTCACTCCTACTAGAGTTCAGTTCAGTTCAGTTCAGTCAGTCGTGTCTGAGTCTTTGTGACCCCCTGCATCGCAGCACACNCGGAGCCGGTCAGGGGCGGGGCTGGGGAGTCGGGAGGCTGCTCTGGGGCCGGGGGGCGGCCGGGGCGGTGACGTCACCGTATGACTGGGTTTTTATGAATGAAAGGAATCCTGTGAGTGAGTAATTCCGGGAAGCTCGCCTTACAACTCGGCGCGGCCCCCAGCGCTGCCCGCCCCACAACAAAACTCGGCGCGTCGCTCCGGCGATCCGGGCTCTGAGCGACCCGCGGTCGGGACCGGAGGGGGAGGCTGACCGAGGCGCGGGCAGAGGAGAGCAGCTCAGACGGCAGCGGGACCCCGTGCGTGCCAGGGACGCCAGGCGAGGCAGGACGAGAGGCGGGTGAGAGTCGCGGGACGAGCGCGCAGGGCCGGGGGGCGGCAGGGTCTCCGCGCTCCTGGAACGTGCCTGGGGCGGGGCCCCGGGCCCGACTCAGTCGGTGCTACCGTGGATCCCTCGCCT
>SJXQ01012374.1:219341-229568 GCA_006408695.1 Aepyceros melampus
CCAGGCTTTATCCGCCGTTAGCTGTGTGACGCCGGACTACTCTATCGACTTCTCTGGCCATTACCTCACAGGGTTGTTGGGAGAACTGGGGTGCTGATGGTGTGAAGGCAATCCGGATTCAGTCCTGGGACCTTTACTGGTGTTCAGAATTCCTCCTGATTTAGGAGAAGGCAGCCATTCACCTGCTGTGTGACTTCAGGCAAGAGGGGCTCCTCTCTGGTCTCCACCTCCCCTTGGGTGAAGTGAGGAGGCAGGGGCCAGACAGTCTGTAAGATCCTTTCCTATGTGATCCTGGCCAGCCAGGAGACGCCAAGTCAAAGCGATGTCCCAGGAATTGCTACAGGCCCAACCCCTCCTGAACAGACTCAGCAATTCTAATAACCCCCCAGGTGCTCACTGACCTCTCCTGTTTGCATAATTTGGTTCCATCAAAACCCTATGAGACAGGTATTGTTCCCAACCTACAGATGGGAAAGTGGAGACCCAGAGGGGAGGAGTGGCTTGCCCACAGTCACACAGCCTGGAGAAAACAGATGGACTCAAACCAGGCTTGACCCTTAATCCCTGTTCCTTTCCTTGTTCCCTATACCCTCCCTGGGAGCCAGTTATGAAGACAGAATCCCTGCGTCTCCCTCCCATCCTCCTGGTATCTGTGTGCCATCCCTGCCATGCAGAAGCAGATAGAAAGGAGGAAGAATTGGAGGTAGGGCCAGGAGGTTTTTCTCTCGACAGTCTTCAGCAGGTTTGGGCTTGGCACGAGGTTCAGACCTTGACAAACTGGGTGACAGTGTCATAGACCACCAATCCACACCTCACCAGTGCCTGTTCCCTGCCAGCCCCTGTGCTGGCAGCCTCACACCCAGAGGTGTCTGTGTCTGGTTCTTGGCTGTAGAGGTCCCTGTCTGGTGGGGAGTCAAGGAAACAGACCATTACAACATAGGGCAGAACTGCTGGGGTGGGCGGTGCTGAAAAAGTCCTAGGAGCCTGGGAGGCCTTCCTGGAGGAGGGGATGTCCATGCTCAGGGCAGAAGGCTGAATAGTAGGAGTCTGCCAAATAAAGTGAGAGTGGGAGGAGAAGTGTCACAAGGTTTGGCGTGACCCAAAGGCAAGAAAGCATGGCGTGAGAGGAAGTGAAAGAAATTCCTCGTGGCTGGAGGGCAGAATAGAGGCGGGCAGTAGTGTGAAAGGAGCCTGGGGGTTAGTAAACGGGGTTATGTGATATGGTACAAGGGATGTTTTAGCCAGTTTTAGCCTCTCTGAAGAGGTAGCACTGAGCAAAGATCTAAATGATGAAAAGTCTTTGGGGAGATAAAAAGGAAGAGAAAAGTAAAGAGAACAACAAATGCAAAGGCCCTGAGCCTGGAATGAACCATTCAATGAGGCCACTGTAGCTGGACCACTGGGGCCAAGGGAAGTGGTATGAGATGAATTCTAAGATAGCAGGGGCCTTGAATGCGAAGATAGTAGTGTTTGCATTTTATTCCAAGTGAGAGAAAAACCGACCTTGGTCTCCTCTCTCCCCTAGGTCTTAGCCCAGAGGGTACCTTCTGCAAACATGTCGGTGGATCCCTTATCCAGCAAAGCGCGAAGGTGAGAAGGCAGCCCTTATTGTCTCCAGTCGTCCCCTCCCTCCCTGCCCAGGCTGAGCTCCCATCCCAACTTCCCCTTCAGTTCCGAGAATCCCCAAGAGGGGCTCAGCAGACATCAGGCATTCATGAAGCCATTCATAGGCCTGTCCAGGCCCCGCCTGGCTGGGAACCAGCAGGCCTGGGCTCTGGCCATAGGCTGTGTGCCCCAGGGCAGGTCACTTCCCTCTCTGGACCTACTTCCCCATGAGGACAGCGTCCACGGAACTGTTGGAATTTAAAGGTGCTTTCTTGGGTTTTTCTGGCTGAGTCCAGGCCGAGTCGCTGGGTTAGAATCCGGACTGAGCTCTAGGGTGGCTCCTTTTGTATCCAGATCCCGGTCTCACCTGGTTTCCCCTTTGGGGATTCCTGCTCCCCTTCGGAGTCTTGGAGCGAGTCCAGCCACCAGCTCAGTGTCCCTGGCGCGGAATGGGGAACACTAGCGGTGGAGGGGAAGCCGACCCCAGCACCTGCTGCGCGCCGGGTCCAGAGCTCAGGGCCCGCAGGGTAGAGTGTGACCCTGAGCCTGTTTCCCCACGCGCCCATGCCCGCAGATCAAGCGTGAGCTGAGCGAAAACACGCCGCACCTGTCGGACGAAGCGCTGATGGGGCTGTCTGTGCGCGAGCTGAACCGGCACCTGCGAGGGCTCTCGGCCGAGGAGGTGACGCGGCTCAAGCAGCGGCGCCGCACACTCAAGAACCGCGGCTACGCGGCCAGCTGCCGCGTGAAGCGCGTGTGCCAGAAGGAGGAGCTGCAGAAGCAGAAGTCGGAGCTGGAGCGCGAGGTGGACAAGCTGGCGCGCGAGAACGCCGCCATGCGCTTGGAGCTCGACGCGCTGCGCGGCAAGTGCGAGGCGCTGCAGGGCTTCGCGCGCTCGGTGGCCGCCGCCCGCGGGCCCGCGGCGCTGGTGGCGCCAGCCAGCGTCATCACCATTGTCAAGTCCGCCCCGAGCCCCGGCCCGGGCCCCGCCCCTGGCCCGGGCTGCCTAAGCGCCGCCTCTGTCTCCAAGTGCCAATTCTCTGCAGCCACCAGCTCCCCCCGTGGTGAACACACGTTCCCTCCCCAGATCCTGTCTTCCCGAGGAGGGGCAACTTTGGTGAGATAGGAAGTCTGGTGAGGTCGAGGTCCGGCGTTTCCTAAAAACTTCAGCCTTAGTTTGGGAGGATGGGATACAAAGCTGATTAGAGAAGGGCCATCGAGGGGAAGATGGCCACCCCTCATTTTGTAACTGCTCGATCATGCCATCGGCCCGTCCCCACCCTCCAGGATACAAGACTAGACTTGACCCCGCATGCCTCTGGTAGGATTGTCCAGCTGGGAAGTTGATGTTCCCGCCTCTGCTTTGGGCCTGGATGCCTGGCCCTCCAGAGCTGGAAAATTCATTAAAAATCACCTAGTGAAGCCCAATTCATAGATGGGAAAACAGGCCTCCAGCGGACCCGACAATGTCCAAGGCCACACATGCTTAGCGGTTAAGCTGGAACCATGTCTTTCCACTGCTGCCCTGAGATTCCAGCCGTGGTTGTCAGGGGGACAGTGGTCGGGGCCTGAAAAGGTGATGCGAGGGCCTCCGTGGTCTGGGAGGTAGCTCTCTGTGAGTGGGGTGAAGAGAAGTAGAGGGAAAGAGAAGGTGATACAGATGGAAGAGAGGGAAGGAGCTGGCCTGACTCTGTCCTGGGCTCTCCCTGAACCCAGGGAGCTGGCCAAAGAGAAAGGGGACAAAGGAAGTGACCACAGAGGCAGGTGGGGAGATGAGAAGACAGATCCTACAGTTCTGAACCCTGGGATAGGGGTCCTTAAAAAGGGAAGGGTCCTACCTGTCTATCCTATTGGGTGGGGGTGGGTCACTGCCATTGACTGCTGTTCTCCTGGGAAGTCTGGCCCTAGCCCCTCCCCTTTCCCTCTTAGACAGCTGCCCCTTCCCGCGGTTTATTTATTGCACGAATCTAAGTTATTCTCCCCAGCCAGAGGCCTAGCGCCCACTACCTGGGAAATGTGGCGTGCAGACCTGAGCTGTACTTTATATTTTATATCTGCAAATAAAACACATTTTATCTTATATTTAGGGAAAGCCGGATAGCAAAACAACCAAAAAATGTGTTTTAAAAGAAAAATGCCCGGCCCCCAGAATTTATTTATTTTTTCTGACTTACAGTAAGCGAGTTATCCGCCTTCTGTATTTTGTAGACTTCCTGAATAAAGTAAAGTTCTCTTTTCCACAATTTAGAAGTATGTGTCCTGGTTTATGATTTTTTTTTTTTCTTTGCGGGGGTGGGTTCTGAATGAGGGCCCCAAGATGGATTCTGCTTTCAGTCCCAGGCAGAACCCTCTGCTGGGTGGGAGGGTTTCCTCCAATTTGCAGATGAAGAAACCGTGACCCATCACTAAATCTAGCACCTGGGCTTGCGCTGGGGTAGGGTGGGTTGGCGGGGGTGAAGGGGGATGTACAGTGGAGGTGGGAACCAGACGGTTTTGTCCTTCCATCTGGGTGCCTGGAGCCAGGGAGCCTCCCTAGGGAAGGCAAAGCCAAGCGAACAATGAAATGTAGGGTTAAATTCCCTGGGCATCCCGTCAGCAAATAAACAGTCCCACCCAGAGAGGAAAATTCCCCAATTTAAGAGGAATTGCACTTTCACATTGAGGTCTGACTTTCTACAGCCAAGTAAAAAATATTTTCCTCATGTTCCGGAAAGGCACAGGGAGGCAGAGATAAAAGTGACTTCCTCCACCCCAGCCTGCAGGCCTAGAATGCAGCCCTGGGTCTCATCCTAGGCCCCAAACTCCCCGCTGTCGTTGTTCAGTCACTGAGTAGTGTCCGACTTTTTGCGACCCCCTGGACTTCAGCATGCCAGACTTCTCTGTTAATCCGATCTGCCAGCGCTTCTGGGGCACCCTGGGAAAGAGTGTTCTGTTGTCCAGGGGTCAGGGAAACTGGGATGTGTTTTTCTCTAGCTGTATGACCTTCGATGGCTTATGTCACTGCTTGCAGCCTCAATTTACCCATCTGTACAACGCAAAAAGTGTAAGGCCGTATGTGGGGATGCCAGGGGCTGCAAGCTTCCGCAGGCAGAGTGAACGCTTACCCCAGAGCACCTGATGGCCAGGAGGAGGAGTTCCATGTGGCTGGGTATGGAGGGATGGCTGGGTTAGAAGGATGCTTCTGGAGAGGACCAGAAAGCTGGGAAAGGGTCAGACCACATGGGCTGGGTGGGCCACAGGCCCTTCTGTCCTCTCAGGCTGGGGTCCAGGATCCTGATGCAGAGACACAGAGCCCAGGCCGTGGAAAGGACAGCAGGAAGGCATGCGGGGACCGAGTGGAGGGTAGCGGCTGGGAATTTCCCCGCCCGCGCCACATTCCTGAGCGCCCCGTCAGCCGGGCCAGGCCACAGAGGGCATGCAGCAGCGGCAGGGAGGTGCCAGGTGTCCGGCACATGCCCACTGCTGGGCAGGCCATGCTCCAGGCCTCCTGCCCCAGGTCCCAGGGCGGAGGCATGACGATGGACTAGGAGGCATGAGGATCGCAGGAAATTCTTTAAATCCCAGGGAGACACCTGCAGGAATGAGGCTGCTGGAGGGTGCACCCCATTTAGCTGGTTGACTGAAGCCAGCACAAGGCACCAACCCGCTGCTGGGTGTCAAGGTGGGTGGACCCCTAGTGACCAATGTCCCACTGGCCAGAAGATGGGGAGACACTGTCCAGTGGGGACCTGGACCCCGATTTCAGTCTGGCAATGTGACCCCCTCATCATTTATACCTACAACCCGGACAGAAGAGGATTTTCTAGGACATCTTTGAACCCACAACCACTAAACCCACCCCCAAACACACATACATGGGAGCTGGGGGAAAAAAAATCTCACCCACCAGCAGAGGAGATTTCAATACAATCTATATTATCTCATATATATATTTCTTTCTCACTGTATTTGCTCACTTCTGTCACGCATTTAAAATGTCACAGAGACCAAAATAGAGCGGCTTTCTGGTGGAACTCATGGCAGTCATACACGAGATACAAAACTAGGGGACTCTGTCTTCTCATACATCATACAATTAATTTTTCAAGTATTTTTTATGTACAAAGAACTACTCTATTGGGAAAGAAAATAAAAATAAAAATAAAAAGACAAGGTAGGTTACACATCCTAGGAAGGAGGGGTGGAGTGGTTGGGCACGCGTTTCCAGCCCCCATCTCCCTGAGGGCTGCTAGCTCCCTGCCATGGGGCACCTCCCGTCCACCCTGCAAGTGGCCAGGGGCCAAAGCAGGCAAAGATGGGGGTGGGGGACAGGGAGTCAGCACCCACTTTGGCCTGGAAGGAGAATCAAATTCATGAAAGCAAATGACAGGGGCAGCCCAGAGGTTCTCCGTGGACAGCCCGCACCTACCTACTGCCTTCCTGCACAGCTTGGTACCAGCTGACCAGGCCCATTCAACAGGGGCCCACGAGCTGGCCTCTGTGCCCCTCAACCCCAGTGCTGACTTGGCCACCAAAAGAGGCCAGGGAAAACTCCTGGGATGGAACCCCCTGCCCGATCTTGGCATGGTTCAGTCCAGGAGTGGCCAAAAGGTTAAGAGATGCCAAGGTCCCTCAGCGCCAGGCCCCCTCCCTCTTCCCCTCCTCCAGGCTGGTGCAGCCCACACCTGCGTGCTCTCTGGGTTTCATGTGATGGGAACTCCTGCCTGAATGAACATGCATTGTGTCCCATTATCATGAGGCTCCTCCAAAGACAGTGGCCAGTGGAAACCCGGCCTGCCTGGGGGCTCCGGCCCTGGGAGGCTCCATGCACGTGGGCGTGGAGGTGGGTGAAGGGAGGGGCACTGGTGGTCCTGGCCACCCCTGAAGCCTGTCCAAGGGTACTTGGCCCTGCACTACAGGATCCACTGAGTGCCAGCAGCTTAAGAGGGAGCCCCCGAGGGAGTGTCTGGGCCAGACTGATGGCTGAGGGCAGGGGCAGTGGGGGTGGGGGCTTTCATATGTGACTAAGGCACAGAAGAGATGGGCTGTGGGGCCAGATGAGGCAGGACACCAGGTCCTGTGTGGATATGGGGCCAAAGAGAGGAGTCCCCCAACTCTGGGCTCCCCGCCGCATGCCCCACCCCTCCCGCCTGCACTGCTCCTCCTCCAGAAGCTGGTCTGCAATGAAGAGACCAGGCCCTCCCTGTGAAACAGGAGCGAGGAGCCCCAGGGAGAGATGAGGATCCAGCAGAGGAAGGAAGGCTGGGAGCCCCTGACACTTTGAGTCCCACTTTGGCCTGGAAGGAGAATCAAATTCATGAAAGCAAATGACAGGGGCAGCCCAGAGGTTCTCCGTGGACAGCCCGCACCTACCTACTGCCTTCCTGCACAGCTTGGTACCAGCTGACCAGGCCCATTCAACAGGGGCCCACGAGCTGGCCTCTGTGCCCCTCAACCCCAGTGCTGACTTGGCCACCAAAAGAGGCCAGGGAAAACTCCTGGGATGGAACCCCCTGCCCGATCTTGGCATGGTTCAGTCCAGGAGTGGCCAAAAGGTTAAGAGATGCCAAGGTCCCTCAGCGCCAGGCCCCCTCCCTCTTCCCCTCCTCCAGGCTGGTGCAGCCCACACCTGCGTGCTCTCTGGGTTTCATGTGATGGGAACTCCTGCCTGAATGAACATGCATTGTGTCCCATTATCATGAGGCTCCTCCAAAGACAGTGGCCAGTGGAAACCCGGCCTGCCTGGGGGCTCCGGCCCTGGGAGGCTCCATGCACGTGGGCGTGGAGGTGGGTGAAGGGAGGGGCACTGGTGGTCCTGGCCACCCCTGAAGCCTGTCCAAGGGTACTTGGCCCTGCACTACAGGATCCACTGAGTGCCAGCAGCTTAAGAGGGAGCCCCCGAGGGAGTGTCTGAGCCAGACTGATGGCTGAGGGCAGGGGCAGTGGGGGTGGGGGCTTTCATATGTGACTAAGGCACAGAAGAGATGGGCTGTGGGGCCAGATGAGGCAGGACACCAGGTCCTGTGTGGATATGGGGCCAAAGAGAGGAGTCCCCCAACTCTGGGCTCCCCGCCGCATGCCCCACCCCTCCCGCCTGCACTGCTCCTCCTCCAGAAGCTGGTCTGCAATGAAGAGACCAGGCCCTCCCTGTGAAACAGGAGCGAGGAGCCCCAGGGAGAGATGAGGATCCAGCAGAGGAAGGAAGGCTGGGAGCCCCTGACACTTTGAGTAGCTTGGATGCAACAGCTCTGCTCAAGATGCTCTCAAGAAGGACCCCTTGTGGGAGGGCAGTGTGGACTGCTGGCTCCTCAGCAGGCCCAGGGGAAGGGGCATGAGGCAGGCAGATGGGGCAGCCCCGGAGGACGCCCAGGTGCCCTCTGAGGGGGGACCCATGGCTCTTGGTGTCTGGCTCTGATCCCTGCAGCATGCCAGGCAGGCCTGGGCCGGGAGGAGGGTCCGCAGAGAGCATCCGTGCCCCCTCCTCCCGCCCAGGCGAGGCTAATCTAGCTTGGAAACAGGGGGGCAGGGTGGGAGCAGGTGGGAGCCATGGGGAGAGAGTATTGCACGGTCTTTCGGGGAGGGGTTTATGTCTGGGGGAGGAGGGTGAGGGGCTGAGAAGGCGGCAGCCCGCTGGTCCACAACAGAAGCGTTGGGGCCTGGGCGAGGCTGGTCCTCACAGCGAGCCGCAGGGGCACGGGGAGTTGCTCCCATCCTCGCCTCATGGTCCAGGCGGTAGAGCCATGGCCTTGTATAAATATTCCTGAAGGCTCCTGGGTGAGCCGGGCCGTACCCTGGGCAGACGGCGGTGTCAGGGTGTTCCTCTTGAAGCGATATGTGAGTGTTTCTGGTCCAATAAATTAAAGGGAGATGCCAAGGCTGTGCCAGCCGGCCTCCCCGCCTGGAGGTGAGGCCGGAGGCAGGGCACACCCTGCCCTGGGCCAAGGGGCCAGTCCTTCCCCCTCGCCAGCAGCAGCCACCCCTAGAACTCATCGTCGGAGCTGAGCAGGAGCGTCTTCTCGTTGTCGCGGGCGCCGCTGAGGCTGTGGGAGCGAGAGAGGCCGTGGGCGCCCCCGCGCCAGGTGGGCCCGGGCTCCAGGGTGGACTGCTGCGTGTACTGCTGGTAGGCAGGCGAGAAGTTGTGGATGGCGTCCTGCACGATGTCATGGGGGTTCATGGTCTCCTTGAGGCTGCTGGAGATGCTCTTCATGGGGGCACAGCGGCCTGCAGGGAGGAGGCGGGAGGCGGGGTGAGGGGTCTGGGCAGCAGGGTGCAAGGCAGCTGGGCCCCTGCCCCTGGTCCCAAGTGTGTGTCATCTAACCAACCCTTCTTGGGACAGAGAACAGGGTCCCGGACACGAGAAGGGACAAGCAAAGGAACGGCTCCTTTGGCTGCAGTGCACCTCTAAGGGAGACAGGGGCTGGGGGGGGGAGTCTGGGAGTGGGAAAGGGAGCTGGGGTGGAGACTAGGGTGTTGCAGGCATGAGCCCAAGGACCGCAGGGAGTTGGGGGAGAGGGCCCAGGCCTGTGGGATGCCCCCGTCACTCTGTAGAGGAGACCAGGGGCCTGCTCCACCCAAACAGGCCGACGGGGGCCTGGACCCACAGCAGAGCAGACACCTGGCTCTGGCGGGGGGCCTGCCTTGAGGTGCTAGATCGCTCCGTGTGTCCGACTCTTGGCAACCCTGTGGACTGTAGCCCACCAAGCTCCTCTGTCCATGGGGTTTCCTAGCTGGGGTGGAGACTAGGGTGTTGCAGGCATGAGCCCAAGGACCGCAGGGAGTTGGGGGAGAGGGCCCAGGCCTGTGGGATGCCCCCGTCACTCTGTAGAGGAGACCAGGGGCCTGCTCCACCCAAACAGGCCGACGGGGGCCTGGACCCACAGCAGAGCAGACACCTGGCTCTGGCGGGGGGCCTGCCTTGAGGTGCTAGATCGCTCCGTGTGTCCGACTCTTGGCAACCCCGTGGACTGTAGCCCACCAAGCTCCTCTGTCCATGGGATTTCCCAGGCAAGAGTACTGGAGTGCACTGCCATTTCCTCCTCCAGGGGATCTTCCCGACCCAAGATCGAATCTGCATCTCTTATGTCTCCTGCACTGGCAGGCGGGTTCTTTATTTCTTCCTCCTAATTCCCTAACATACTGTCCTCAAGGGCTCAGGGAGGAGGGGGAGCGGGGGCAGAGATGGCCCAGGCCCCCAGATGAGACGTGAGGGGTGAGCCCCACTCTGGCCCCAGTCTTCAGACCCAAATTCGCGTGCCCTTTCCCCCTTGGCGTTCTTTGCCACAGAACAGAACCAAATGCCCCAATTCCCCATCAACGAGCACTGTGCCCTCAGAATGTACAGGGCATGTTTCAGAACAATGAGAGATAGGATGAAGCAGGCAAGCTCTACGGAGGGCAGCCCTTGGCAGGCGCTCTCCGCGCCCCAGGGGTGCTTGTGCGGGAGGAGACAGGGACACAGAGAAGGAGCTAGGGAGAGACTCATGCTGGTGACAGGAGTGGCGTGCAGGACAGACGTACAGACTGAGAGTGGAACCTACCGTAAGGGCCGTATGTCGGCACTGCCCGAGGCCAAACCCGGGGCAAAAGCAGGGCAGGGGGAGAGGGAGGGGAGCCAGAGAAACAGAAGACAAGAGACAGCTGAGT
>SJXQ01012374.1:230018-246846 GCA_006408695.1 Aepyceros melampus
ACCTCTGCACCTGAGGAGGGACCCCCCCCATCTCACTTCTCTTCACGCTTGGCTAGAAACCCTGAGCCTGTGTTACATGCGTTGCCAACCCTGCAGCACTTCATAGATGGGGCGTGGAGGAGAGGGCGCTTGACAGGTAGAGACCACACCACAGAGCTAGCTTTGCACCCAACTCTGATGGGGGCTGAGACAGGCCAGGCGCTGTGGTTAACAGGTGGACAACCGGCCTAGGACCCGCACAGTGGTGGGCGAGGGCGTGCAGCAGCTTCCCCAGGCTGGACTGGGGTCCTTGCTAGAGCTGGATGCCTGGCCACGCTGTTTCTGGCTGGGGGTGGGTGTGTCTTGGGGCAGTGGGTGAGAAGAGAGCCCAGGTGACCGTGGAGAGCCTCTGTGGGGAGGGCCACAGAAGCAGGGCCTTAAACCATGTTAGACCTTAATGGTCTAGAAAGGGTTCTCAGCCATGGCCTCAGGCTCCAGGCACCAGGGTGACCAGGTCCCAGGGACATTGCCCTCGACACTGGGAGGGTGCTGGCCACATCTCTTCCAACCGGTGGGAAGCAGGTGGGATGCCAGCTAGCAGCAGTAAGCCCTGGCCAGCACAGCCCCTCTGGCACTAAGTGTAGAATCCGAACCAGAAAAAAGATGGAGAATGCCCAGGCGGCAAGTGTGTTGGGTGAACGTGGTCAGGTGCGCAGGAGCTGAGAGGCCTGGAGGTGACTCAGTCCACACACCTACAGCAGCCACAGGTTTTTAAGGCCCCTTCTCAACCGGGGAAAGCGCAAGACAAGTAGGGTGGGAGGGGGCCCCTGAGGAGCCCTGCAAAGACCAGACCAGTGTTTCTACACTCAGCTCAGCATGCCCAGTGAGCCCACGGTGGGCACAGGTGGTGGGCCAAGCAAGTGGGCCCTGGGCCTTCAGCCACACATGCGAGGAGCTGGCAGCAACTGACCCCGTGGGTAGATGTGTTAGACCAGGAGACTTCCTCCTCCCCAGACCCTCCTGCCTCCTTGAGGGGCGAGCTGGTTCAGGCATTGCCAGCCTCTTCTTCCTTGGCCCAAGCCTCCCCTTTCTGCCCAGCGGCAGCCAGAGGCAGCCCCCAGACCCTGCTTTTCCCAAGAGCACGTTAGAATTGCCTGAGGAGCTGTCGGCACATCCTGCAGGCCCAACCCAAGGGCAACTACTGCAGAATCTCTGAGGGTGAGCGTCTCCAGGGCATCTTAATATACAACTGGGGTTGCCAACCGCTGCTCTAACAAAGCGAAGATTAGCAGGTGTAAAAAGAAAGCTGTTAAAAGCTATTACCATCCGAGTCTGTTTCTTAAAAGTAATCAGGTTAAAAAAAAAAAGCTTTAGAGACAAGGAAATTATTATAGGACAAAATGGATAACACTGTTCGATATCAGGAACCTTAGGAATCTGTTTATTCCAGGGTCGCTGTTCTGGCCTTCCCATGGGGATATTGTGCTTTATCATCTCAGGGTCTCCATACTCCAGACCTGCTGCAAGAGACCAGAGGTCTCTTGGACCAGTCCTCACCCCCACTGACTTCCAGAACCAGTCCCCACCCCCACTGACACCTTGTAACTGGGGGCAGGGGTGCCTGGACCTCTGTGGCCCCTTTCCTACACCAAGGGGCCCCTCCTGACCTCCTGATCCATCAATACCAGAAGGACCCTGGGAGGCAGGAGGGGCTGAGGGGCAGGCCGGGAAGCACTCTTCCGGCTGGTGGGGGGTCAGGGGTCGACTCTAGGACCCTGGCTCATACCTTGTGCGTCCAGCCTCTTGTCGGCGTAGACCTTGTAGGTGAAGGCATGCCGCAGAGCCAGAGCTGCAAAGAACATCTCCACGCAGATGATGAAGTCCTGGTAGCCAGCAGCCACGGTGCCCTCGCCCACCGACACGCGGGCCGAGTGGATCTTGGGGATGGCCCCGCACTTCTCCAGGATGGCCAGGAGCATGCCTGGAAGGGGAGGTGTGGAAGGGGCGCCATGGGTGTCGAGCCCAAGACTGGATCGTCTTCTTCTTTTCCTTCCACATAGCGCCCCAGTGCCACACTCCCCCGGGAGGATGAAAGTGGGGTGCACGGCTTCTCCTATTGGGCGGGGGTGCTGACTGAGGAAACTAGCCCCCAGGTCCTGGCTGGACACCAACCCTGATATCCCTCTGTCCAGGAAGCAATCTGCCAGAGCTCCTGGCTCCACTGAAAGGCCCTGGGGGCCCAGACTTCATGCCCCACAGGTGCTCAGTGGACAGAGGTTTCTTTGAGTTCCAGCCAGGATCACTCATGGCAACCCCGTGGCCCAGGCCTTCGGGGCACCGGGGATGGTGAGCAGGAGGCAGAGGACGAGGCTGAGGGGACAGGGAGGCACAGGCTGGCCTCGCAGGGGCCGGGAGGAGGAGGCTCACCTTGCCAGAAGGAAAGAAAGATGACAGACTTGACCATGAAGAACTTGAGGACAGGGCTGTAAGGGCTGAGCAGCTCCCGGGTGGCAAAGTAGAAGAGGAAGAGGGCGTAGAGGGCCAGGCTGACGGACATGTTGTAGATGATGGTCACGTAGAGGTAGCCGCTGGCGGCGCTGCGGGAACCGGGGACATCCTCGGGCTTGAGCAGACCCTTCTGAGCGACAAGGGGCCTCCTTCCCCCTTTGCCCTGCCTGCATGCCCCTGCACATGGCTCTCAGAAGGCTCCCTGAGCAGTGCTCCCCAAGCCACTGATAGAAGTGGGCTGGGCAGCGGTGAGCCTTGCCACCTGCAGCTCCATTGCCCACGCTCCTGGCAGAGGACTCCAGGCAGCCTCGGGGGCAGGGCCTCAGCCTGATGGTCCAAGGAACAGAACCTGGCTTGGCTCTTTTCACTTGAGCCACGTTACATTCCCTCTGAGCCTCTGTTTGCTCACCGACCCCGGGGGACTGTCGTGCAGGGTTACAGGGAGTGTGTGTGCAAGCTCAGGGCCTAGACTCACAGTCATGTTCACTAAACCCTCAAGTGGGGTGTGTGTGTCAACCCATGCAGAAGAGACTCGAGCTGGGGATCTCGCTCTCTCGTCCCCTCCCTGGGAATGGTCACTGTCCCTTCTTGCCCCCCTTCCTCCAGGGGCCCCACTCTGTTGCCTGAAGGTGACAGATGCTCCTCTGTCAGAGGCGGGGCCAAGTGTGATGGCACCACTGCCAGGCTCCGGCCCTGGCGACTCAGGGGTGCAGAGGGCGTGAGGACAGATGGGGCCAGGCTTGCCCTCCACTTGGACGACAGACACAGGCGTGGGGCCAGTCTGTGGCCACCGTTTCCCTCAGCCAGAGCCTGAGCCTCTAGGCAGAGCCTCCCACTCCTCCCCACATGCACCTCGGAGGAGGGGATCCGCCACTTACTCAAAGTCACCATCCCGGTACTTGCCGAACGCCTGGAGGACCACGGTGCTGACAGCCATGAGCGGCTTCACCACGCAGAACTGCAGGGTGGCCTGTTGGGGAGAAGGCAAGAGTCAAGGCTGAGCACACGGACCACAGAAGCAGCACCTCCTCTGGCCAGCTGGGCTGGTGCCAGAAGCCAGGGGATGGGAGAGGCCCACTGTCCTGCCCCCGGGTGAACTGCTGTCTGCAGAAGACACGAGACAGTAATTGGGTGATGCGGCTGCGTGCGAAGACAGGAGGGTGTGAAGGAAGAATGGAGGAGACACAGAGACAGAGATTCCACAGGAGAGCTCACTGAACATGCTGGAGACGGGAGGACAGGCAGAGGGGCCAGCCAGGGGCATGAGCTCAGCCCAGGGGCAGACAGCAGACAAGGGCGAGGGGTTAAGTGCTTGTGTGCAGACGGCAGCGGGGAGCAGGCCTCCCACTCTGGGTGGGCGAGGGCCTCCTCGTCCAACCCAGGTCTGGCCCTCTGCCCCACGCTCTAGGCCTGGGTCTAGGATTTATGTTGAGCTGAGGTTTTACTGACGATGGGGATGACCCCAAAATAGGAAGCAGCCCAAAGCCCAAGAAAGGCCTGGAGTCCCAACATGAGTCTGAATTCTGGCCTCAGCAACTACCCGCTGCAGAAGCTCGAGGGGGCAGTCACTCAGCCTCTGAGTGGCTGTGCGTGAAGGATGGTTGTAACCAGCCCCCTGCGGCAGGGTCACTGTGCAGGGACTGAAGCACAAGACCACACAGGCTGCCCTTGGAGGTCTCCCACCTCTGAGCACTCAGCAGAGGCCTCTGCCACTGAAAGAAGCCCTCAGTCGAGTTTCAAGTCCCTCCAGAGGCCCCAGTAAACGCCAAGGGGAACTGCAGGGCCCATGTAATCATGAGAAGCCCCACTCTCTGGGGGCTTCCCTGGTGCCTCAGTTGGTAAAGAATCCACCTGCAATGCGGAAGACCTGGGTTCGACTTGTGGGTCAGGAAGGTCCCCTGGAGAAGGGATAGGCTACCCACTCCAGTATTCTTGGGCTTCCCTGGTGCCTCAGTTGGTAAAGAATCCGCCTGCAATGTGGGAGACCTGGTTTGATCCCTGGGTTGGGATGATCCCCTGCAGAAGGGAAAGGCTACCCACTCCAGTATTCTGGCTGGAGAATTCCATGGACTGTACAGTCCACGGGGTTGCAAAGAGTTGGACACGACCGAGCGACTTTCACTTTACCACTGTCTAGAAACCCAATAAATGTCTGCCACAAGGTCCTGCTTGGGGAGGTGGGATTAGCTTTCAAAGGCTAAGCTGGTGTGGTTCCAAATGGGGCAAGGACCTCAGAGCAGAGAAAGTAACCTGTGAAACCCTAAGTTTCTGATCCAAGAGGGGCTCAAGTGAGGTTTGCAGGGGAGCCCAGGGCGAGCTGAGCTGCAGGGCTGCCAAGAGGAGAGGTGTGCATGGCGGGGTTAGATGGGTCATGCCCATAAACCCCGCTGCCCCCCACCCTCTCGAGGAAGCGGGATCAGCACCTTTGGGGAGGGTCAGCAGCGTGTCCCAAATAAGCGGTGGTGATGCCCTGGCTCAGTTCATGTGGTGCTCCGGACAGCCCCTTGACGTAACTCTGTCATCACCCCCAGGGTACAGATAAGGAAACTAAGGCATGGAGGAGTTGGCTGAAGCGACAGAAGATTCAGACCCAGACGGTGGCCCTGATGACAACGCCGCGGTGTCCTCCCTCCAAAGGGAAAGGGTGAGAGGTTTCTTTAGCTCTTGCCTTTGACTACCTGTCCCCGCCACCTCCAGGACCAGCAGTGAAACATCTGGGCCCACAAGGCTGGGGAGTAATTTCCAACAAGGCAACCAAGTAGTGATCTGGCGTCAACATTTTGTACACAATCTGATCTTCCAAGAAGAAGCTCAGAGAGTCACAGCTGGGCCAGCACTAGTAAACAAAGGCTCTGAGAGGCCCCACCCTGAAGCCGGGACAGTGTGAACTCTTTCCCTGCAGGTCCCACAGGGAGGTTTTGAATTTAGAAAAACCCAAGGGAAGGAAGATCTGGAAGAACTGGAGACTGGCTGTCCAAGCAGGGCTTTGTGGGTGGGGCTGTGCAAGGGGTGTGGCCCCACCCAGGAAGGGGAAGAGAGATCAGCCTCCAGCAGGTCTGGGGATGGGCTGTGAGTTTCATTTCCCCAGATGACGCTGCTCCATGCTGGATGGGTTGATGGGCCCTGTGGAGATGAAGCCGGGGTCCTGCCAGCGGGGCACGGCGCCAGAGGCCCTCCTGAGCAAGGGATGGCAGGCTCAGAGCCAGGGCTGTGTTAAGGGCTTTCCTTCATCTGTTCCTCAAACCATCCCTTGAGGTTGGTTAAGTATCATTATGCTCATTTCAGAGAAGAGGAAACCAAGGCTCAGAGAGGTTTCATTATTTAGCCAAAGTCACACAGTCAAGAGGAGAGGCCGGAATTCAAACTCAGACAGTCAGAGACCCAGACCCAGGCACTTGAGCACAACACCATGCTGCCTACCCCCAGGCCACTCGAGACCACTGGGAGGGCGGATCTGGAAGCTGGGAGCTGCTGGGCTGCCTGCCAAGTGGGAAACGGGGTAAAGAACCAGAGGCTGCGCAGGTCTGTTCCATCGTGCTCCTCAATGTAGAAACCCTCCTGGCTCTAGCCACAGCTGATAAGTTTTCACACTGAGATTCTAGAATCGCCATGCACTTCCTCAGACTCACACACACACATCAAGACTTGGATGAAATGAACAAGTATCTTGGGCCACTTCCTGCCTGGGGGCTGCATCAGACACCCCTGGGGTACCTGCCAATGTTCCTCTGAGGACACCCTGCCAGTGCTCACGCATCCCTAACAGTACAGGGAATGGGTGCTCGCAGGAAATGGGAACCCCGCTGGCAGGCCAGGAGCAGGGTCCTCCTGGCCTGACACCTGCCTTTGCCGCTCTGTCAACCAGGGGTAGCCTGGTCCCTGCAGCTGTGGCTCCAGGGCAGAGACCAAGGCTCCTGGTCCCCGGCCTGCAACTTGTGACCAGCGCAGTTGTAGGAGCTACCCACCTGCTTGCAGAACCGTAGGAACCCAATGGAGTAAGTCTTTCCCCAGAGGCAGCAGGTGCCATACATACAGCTGGACCTGGAAGAGCCGAGCGGAGAAGGACTGGTGAGCAAAGAGAGAGCTGGGACTCAGGAAAACAGGGCAGGGGCAGGCCACCCTCACTCTCCTTCACACCCAGACAAGCTGGGGTATGAGTGGGGCAGGGTGGGGATCAAGCTCAGATCCTGGGCAGTCTTTGAGCCTGAGGCCAAGCACTGGGAGAGACACAGCATATCAGGAACTCTTGGGATAACAAATCAACCTGAAAGGCACTGAATGTGAAAGCTGCAAGAGGGAAAACACAGGCAAACAGGAAAGGACAGGAAGAGAGAGGAGGAGAAAGAGCCAGGCAGGCCCTCCCCCAGAGTCCCAGTGAATGACCTCACTCAGGAGGTGCAAGAGAGGCAGAGAAGGTCAAGGTCACAGGCAGAGATGGTCTGTGTGACCAGCTGATGCCAGGACGGCTCAGAGAACGTCAGGCCCAGGACACAGGGTGGTGGGGAGGGCTCCCGGGGACTTCATACTCACTCAATGGGCTTCCCTCTGATCTCTGACATGATGGAACTTTCCCCTCCGAGGTATTCATAGCACAGGCTCAGGAAATTATAGATGACCAAGGCTGTCAAAACAAAGTCCAGAGAAAACCACTCAGATCAACAGAACGGATAAACAGATGGTGGAATTCTAAACAGCAACGAAAGTGAATGAACCACAGTCACAGGCAGAGACTGGAGGTGGGGAGGACTGGAAGTGGTGGGGGTTGGGGGCGGACCTCAGGAATGTAGGAACCCACAGTGGATATCCACTTGTATAATCAAACTCAGGCCCAGCTAAACCATGGTGTTCACAGACGCTGCTGGTCTCACCATAAAGAAAGGCAAGAACGTGATTACCACCAAATGCAGGATCATGAGGGGCGAGCTGGACAGGCAGGCTGGGGGCTTGAAGAGCTGGCAGGGTGCACATTCTGGGTTTTGGCCTTATAATTGTTTACTAGTTTTATATACTTTTCTGTTTCTGTGTTACAGATCACAGTTTTATGACCAAGCCACAATTAAACATTCTCCAGAAGGATCTCAGGAGAAATTCTCAGCAAGAATGAGACAGAAAGAAACCTTATGCATTCATCAGCGTGTAGCAGCATCTTAGCCTATAGCATGATAAGCTACAACAAAACGTATGAGAGGTGCCCAAAATACAATGCAAATGTTTCGGGAAGCTGGGCCAGTGCGTTCTAAATCAGGACACAGCTTGACATCGCCCACAAAGATACAAAATCTGCAACAGCCACCAACGGGGGCACAGTAGAAGTATGCTGTGAGTGCTATGAATACAGCACTACGCTGTAATAGGTCTCCTGGTCAGAGGACTTCTGAGGGGTCAGCAAATGAAGGCTGCGGCCTGCAGGGTGCTAGAAGTGCCAGGATATGCCAGAAGCCAGGGCACAGAGAGGAGGAGGATGCATGGAGGAAAGGTGCAGGAGGCAGACCAGGGGCCGGGGCAGGGGAACAGGACAGGCATCCGGCAAAGGAGTGAGGCCAAGAGGAGGGTCAAGGCGGGGTCAGGGGATAAGATCTAGGGAGATGCACCACAGACCCTGCAGCCAGCAGGCCCCTTCTCATCTGACCCGCCGTCCACGTGCAGCAGAAAGGCCTTTGAGGCTCCTAGATCAGGACCCCGGCTCAGCTCAAGGTCTTTCAACAGGTAGCCTGGTTCCTGCACACCCCTCACATTTCCTTCCCAGCAACACAAGGTGCCCCCTTCCCCTTGGCAGGGTCTTATGCCCTTCATGCTTCTGCCCTCGGGGGTCCCACTGCCTGTGCGCCCTCTGCACTCCTGGAACTGTCAACCGTCAGACATCACCCTTCCCGAGAAGTCTCTGGCCACCACCACGGGGACCCGTGCATCCCACATCCACGGAACCTGCTGATTTGCAGACTCCAGGCAGTCCTTCCTGCCTGGAGTGTGATTGCTGACTGGGATTAGCGTGGGCCCAGCCCTCGCCATACACTAACATAGAAGCTTGACTGCCTGGAATTGGAGCACAGCAGACCCTGGCCATAAGTCTGTAGGTAAAAGTTGGCCTTTAGCAACATGGAAAGGGCTGTACACCCCTCAGTTGGTCTAACCTATAAAGCGTTCATGTCTGGGGCTGGGGAACGAGAGCCCAGGTGGGACCCAGTATAAACAGGACCCATAGCACCGGCCTCCTGTGCTGTGACGATCCCCCTGGAGACACACAGCGGAGCGTTCGCAATGTGGCTCTGCTAGGTGCCTCTCTGTGGCTCAGTTTTCTCATCTGTTAAACAGGGCTCAAAAGAGCGCCTATCAAGCTAGGAGGTGGTGGGGTTTCTGTGAGTATGCAAGGTGCTCAGGAGAGTGGCTGGCACCCTCAGTATCGGCGATCATGGCTGTTTATCTGCCCGCCTTCCCTGGGGGCCCGCTGTCCCCCGACAAGGCTGAGCGCCCTGTATATGGTGGGAATCTCCACTGTCTGGCCTCCAGATCACTTTCCACTGACAGGCACTTTGGGCATCTGAAGGCAGGAGGTGAGGAGCATCAAGCCAAATCTGATGTAAGCCTACTAATACGGTTTTATCCAAAACCATATAAGGCCAAGAGGAGTGGATGTGTCTCTTCCAATCGGTCCAGCTATATTGTAGTCAATGGCATTTTTCCAAAGGCAGCCACATCCCCAGACGCTGACACTTCTCTGCTGAGAGATGAGGGTTTTCTTTCCTCTTCTCAAATCTGGGTGAACTGGGGAGACCATAGCGGAAGCAAAGCGTTTTGACATCTGATGTGGTTAGAAAAGGCTTCTTTCTTTACAACTTAAAAAAAATTTTTTATTGGCCGTGCTGGGTCTTCACTGCTGTGCACTTTTCTCTAGTTGCGGCTCGTGGGCTTCTCACTGGAGTGGCTTCTCTTGTTGGGGAGCACAGGCTCTACGGGCCATGCGCTTCAGCTGCTGCAGGACACAGGCTCTAGAGCACAGGCTCAGCAGTTGTGGCGCAGGGGCTTAGTTGCTCCAAGGCATGTGGGATCTTCTCAGATCAGGGATCGAAGCCACACCCCCTGCATTGGCAGGCAGATCTTCATCACTGAGCCACCAGGGAAGCCCAGAAAAGGCCTCTTTCTTCTGGTTTATCCTCTCTTGAGATGCTGGCCCTTAGACCCGGCCATCATGCCAAGGGGAAGCCCACACTGGTCCATGTGAAGAGTCCACATGAAGAGGCTCACGTGGCAGGAACCCAGGTCCCCAGCTGATACCAGCATCAACTGCCAGCTACGTGAGTAAACCAGACATCAGATGATCCATCCCCAAGCCTTCGGGTTCTCCCGCTCAGGCCCAGGTACCATGGAGCAGGGCCAAACTGTCCCCAGTGTGCTCTGTGCAAATTCCTGACCTGCAGTATTCGTGGACAAACTAAATGGCTGTTTTACACGAGCCTGTTTTGGGGTAGTTATGTATACAGCCAAGTGAGCGGAATGCACATAAAACCTCTTCTGGAATCCCCACGTCATGCCACAATCTCTCAGGCCTCCCCTTGGGGGTACATTCAGGTCGCTCTGCTAAATCCCAGAGGCAGAACCAGCTGCGACGCCACCTTGTCCTTGGCTGGTCCCCTGTCTTATCGCCACGTTCATATCACACCCCACAATCTCTGTGGATACGCCTGCTCCTTGAGGTACAAGAGGCAGCATAAAGCAGGCAGCAAGCCACGGACCCTGCAGCCAGACTGCCTGCGTGTCCCACCACTTAGGCTCCACCACTTAGGAGCTGCGTGGCGAGTCTCTTCAGAGCTCCGGGCCTCGGTTTCCTCATCTCTAAGCTGGGGATATAGCTCCTCCCGGGTGGGGGCTGAGTGAGGACGGGGCTCAGGGCTGAGAGCGTGATGCCTTATCTCGAGGCTGGGCTCACAGTGAATACTGCGCAGTGTTATCCACTGTCTTCTGTAAGCACCGTGCAGGCAGGACCCGAGGCCCACCCCCAACAGCGATCAAAGGTCTTGGCACTTCCACACTCGATCAGCAAGGAAGAAACGAATGGGTGGACACAGGCCACAGCTCTAGGTGAGGCTCAGAGACGAGGGCTATGGGTGCAGCCCTCACTCAGTCCTGCGCTCAAGGTGCTCAACCTCTCACGGGCTGGGAAGCTGCACCTTCCCCAAGGTAATCGGACTTCCAGTCACGAAAGTCCAAGGGAGAGGCCACAGGGCCCAGGGGTCCTTTGCCCCTCCGTCCGGAACCACTGAACTAGGCTATCTTGCAATCCACTTCTGGGAAGAGCTTGGTGCCTGAGCTCATCCTTTCCTGTGTCGCAACATATGTCAGCCTGCTCCTGAATTACATGGTCCAGCTCTCTGTCCATATGCAGCTCTGCATTCAACTGGTGAGATCACCAAACTTCATCCATCTCTCCCAATTCAGATTTTTGACCTTTGATCAGTGCTCTGGGGCCAGACAGTCTGTAAAATCCCAATCTGCTGATGGTTTCTGTTAAAAGAATCATTAGTGAGTAGATAATGCATCTTGGAGAAGGGAAACAAGACAGAATCTCCTGGAGATGACTCAACCAGCCCACACCAAGACCCACTGACCATCTGGACAAATCAATGCCCTTCCTAGGAAATGACAGAGCCATGCAAAATACCACCCCCACACTCCAGCATGTGTGTTTAAAATGGACAGCTCAACACACAGCCAGGGAACAAACACAGAGATAAGCTGGCCCTGAACGTCACAAAAGCAAAAAAGATTAACTGGGGGTTCTCACCTGACCATGCTTCTGACCACAGCTCCCATTCTGGTTCCCTGGAGACACACCAGACACACAAGTGACCACAGGGGCCCACAAGGAGCATCCAGCGTAAGAGAAAGAATGGGCTTCTCTCTTTCTCGCTCACCCTGGACAGTCAGGTACCTGGAACTTCCATCTCCATTCTAGACACCAAATCTTAAACGAACTAGAGACAAATGCACACAATCAGAGGCAAAAGACCAGATCCAACTGCTTAGCAAACAGGGGGCACCCGAACGTTCTTTCCCGCTTTTTCAGTGGCTGCTGATCATCATGGACAATACCAGACGCACGTGCTACAGCCAGGCAGGTGGGGTCCTCCCTCAGTGCCGACCTCGGACTCTGAGCTGTGCACTGGTCCCTGCTCCTCCTCCCTCGTGGCTTTTTTGCCCCTTGCTGCTGCTGCTCACTGCTGCTCCTTGCTGCCCGAAAAGCTGACTCCAGTCCCTGTCTTCTTTGGCTTCTTCTGGTTGCCTGCCTTTATCCTGATGGGTTGAGCTTTTCTGATTCCTGGCTCTCTCAGAGCCGCGGCCAGCAAGGGCCACTACCAGCCCCGGGAGTCCTGCTGGCAGCACACTGGTCGCTGAGTCTTTGGGGGTCCTCAACTGCACTCTCCCCACCTGAGGAGAAGTCTCACTTTGGACCCAAATCCAGGAATCCAAGTTCATCCCAAACTGGAAACTTTGGGTGAAAGAAACGCCATTCTTTGTTTCTCTCGTGCCTGTAAAACCTCTTCCCTGAACAAGAGTTCACACCTTTGCAGGGAAGAACCTTGTCCTGTATTCCTTCCCCAAGCTTGGCCACAGAGCAATTCCTGGACCTCAGAGACCCAGACCAGAGCCTGGCCTTTGGCAGTTACTCTCTAGGTAACAACTTGGGCAAATTTCTTAGTCTATGTGAATTTTTTTTTCACATGTGAAACATGGGGATGATAACAGATACTCTACCAGGTAACTGAGATGAGAGTGAGCTAACAGTAGTGAAAAACCATGTGGTGAACTGTGGAGTGCTGCCCAAACCCTATTAACAAGACAGTGCCCACCCAGAGCAGCTGCGGACACGTTTCCCCATCTGAGCTTTGGCCACCCACGCCTCTCCAGCCACCGTACTCCCAGGGTGTCTCAGAGTCATCTTTAGGGGCGATCCCCTACCCCAGTCAAACACTAAACGCAGGCAAGCAGGCTGGATCCCACCCCTGCCCTGGCTGCCTGCCCTGTGCATCCTGGTGCTCCACTCCCAGCTCTGTGAATTCTGGCCTTTACCAGGTGGTAGACGCTCAGCGGTAAAGAATCTGCCTGCAATGCAGGAGACCCAGGTTCAATCCCTGGGTCGGGAAGATCCCCTGGAAAAGGGAATGGCAACCCACTCCAGTGTTCTTGCCTGGAAAATTCTATGGACAGAGGAGCCTGGTGGACTATAGTCCATGGAGTAGAGAATTGAACACAACTGAGCAACTAACGCTTCCATTAGGGGCACTGGGCAAGCATCCATTTCTCCCTAGATAATGGAATCACTGGCTCCAATTCACAGGGTTTACCTCTATTCTCCCCTGAAATGGCCCTGAAGTGAGAAGGAACTGGGGGGAAAGGTATAAACCCTCAAAGGCAAGGACATGGCCCCAGAGGCAGCAGGTGCCATGAGGCAGAGGGATGTCACAAAAGCTCTAGAAGGTGTGGCATGGCCACTGACTTGGGGACAGGAGGGAGCCAGTGAGAACCCCAGGAACCTGTGTAAACAGGCGCGCCAGGCAGCTCTGATGGCTGTGGGTACAGATGCGGACACCAGCTACAAGTCTCCACGTGGTGCTCCTGGCTTTTTCCTTTCGAGACAGTTGAGATGGTTCTGCCCTCACAGAGCTCGGCCCAGCTAAGGGCAGCAATGAAGAGACTTGCAGAAAATATAGACAGGAAGTCTGAACACGAGGGGAAGATGTCCAGGGCCCTTTCCCAGCTATAGCTCAGCCCCTCAGCTTCCTCCTCCTAGAAGGCAATGAGAACATTATTCTCTGGGGAAACAGGCCCAGCATCAATGAGCCTTCATGTACCGCCTACCCCGTCACTGCATGCGAACAGCAGAGGAGCACCCTCCCTGGTGGCCCAGGGATCAAGATGCCCCACTTCCACTACTGGAGGGTGGGTTCAATCACTGGTCAGGGAAATAAGATCCCATATGCTGCAGTTTAAAAAAAAGTAAATAAAAGGCAGAGGAAATGTCCCACGTCCTGTCCACGTCCTCCACCCAACTGGGACAAGGCCCAGCAGTTTTAAGACCCATTCTTCTTTTCCACTGTTTCAGATTTCTTAATTTGGGCTCCCACGTGTACTTGGTATTTCCTTTACTTATGTGTGCGCTCAGTCATGTCCGACTCTTTGCAACCCTACAGACTGCAGCCCGCCAGGCTCCTCTGTCCCTTCCCAAGAAAGAATACTGGAGTGGGTTGCTATTTCCTCCTCCAGGGGATCTTCCTGACTCAGGGTTCGAACCCGTGTCTCTTGCGTCTCCCACGCTGGGAGGCAGATTCTATACCACTGTGTCACCTGAAAGCCCAAGCCCCATTCTCAAATATTTAAAAAAAAAAAAAAAAAAAAAGCCAAGAACACCAGACACTTCAGGAAAGGTTCTGCAAAGGTCAAAGAGCAAAGTAAGCAAACAAATGGAAGAAACTCAAGAGACAGAGATAGTGCAGGGAATAGAAGAAAAATGTACTTAGCATCCCCAGAGAGAGAAGAACAAAACCAGGAACAAGGGAGAAGGAGCAGAGGAGGGCTCCTGACATTGTACAACATGATAAAGGAAACAAAACCTTCAACAGAAAGCTCAAAGGTAAAGATTTAAAACATAATCAGAAAAATTCCTGGAAAGTGGAACAAAGAAAGAGATGGAAAATGCAAAGAAGCTATAAAGGAAATTTGAGGCTCAATCCAAAAATGCAATGTCCTACTTAACTTACTCCAGAAAGGGATGATAAAGTGGAGGGGAAGGAATTATCAAAGAAACATTCAGGAAAATCTCCCAGAACCTTAGGACATGAGTTGTAGCCACACTGAAAGAGCCCACCAGATGCCCTGCACAATGAACACCCCATCCCTTGTGAGATTTCAGAACGGGGATAAAGGCAAGATACTAAATAGCTAGGAGAAAAAAAAAAGAGTTAATACAAGCATTAAGGATCCAGCAGACTTTCCAAAAACAACATAGGGAGCTAAGAGACAGTTAAAAACACACCTTCAAAATTCAGAGGGAGAATGATTTTCAATTTAGAAATCATATTCCCATTGAACACCAATGAACTTAAACATTATAATAAAGCTATTTGCAGATAATGTTCAGATTTCAGAAAACAGAACTCCCATGCAACCTGTCTTCTCAGGAAGCCCCTGGAAGATGTATGCTCACCAAAAAGGGCAAACCTCAAACGCAGAAAAGACGGCACCCAGGCAACAGGTGGTTCACAGGAAAGACGCCGGGATTCCTGGACTGATGGTGAAGGAAAGACCCAGGACAACAGCTGAAAAGCAAGAGGCGTTGAGGACAACCAGTCCAGATGGGAGCAACGAGGGCGGGAGGATCCTGCAGGAGGATCGCCACCCGGAACACTCGGAGCTAGGAGACTGAAAGGAGGGCTTCTTGTTTTATTCAGCTGAAGCGCTGGGGGGATAAATTAACGACAAGAAACAGAAAACAGCAAGCCAAAGAGGCAGACAAGTAGTAACCAGAGGGAAAACAAAGCTGAACAAGGAAGCGTCGTCTTGGGTCATTTTAAGGCTGAGCCCTGAACAACAGTTACAGATGTATAATCCATACACTGCACGCAGATGAAGAAAAATCAGGATACGATCACATTAAAAAGAGGAAGGAAAGAAAACGTGTCTGTGTGTGTGTGCTGCAGCTGGAGATAAGATACCTCACTCAGAGCCTTCCTTGGATGTCGCTGGCAGTCGAGTGGTTAAGACTCTGCATTTCTACCGCAGGGGGAATGGGTTCAATCCCTGGTTGGGGAACTAAGTAAGATCCCATATGCTGCATGGCGTGACCAAAACCAAAACCCAAAACCAAAACAAAAAGCCTTCTGCAGCAGGAAGTCACTATGTAACCCTACATAAAACTGAAAAGCTAAGATATAACAGTAAAAGTCTATTTTTAGGTCACTTGAGCAAATGAAACCAGTTTAAAGAGTGAAAGTAGGATGACTTTGAGAGTGAGGAGGAGTTGGGGCAGTTTTGTTTCAACCAAAGGCATATATTACTTCAATAAAAGTAAAATTTCAATTGCTTTAATTTTGTTCAAAAAAAAAAAGCAGATGTCTTTAAGAAGCCAGACAGAGTCTGGCTCTGAGCCGGCCTACACAACAGGCAGGTTCTATCTGAAATAAGAGGCCCCCAGCCCAGTCGATCCGTGTCCCTTCCCAAGTTTTGGGACACTGAGGAGGAAGGGTGGGAGGGAGAATGAAGGTGAAGCGGGGGCAGTTCTTTTTGAATTTTAAGAGACACAGTTCAGTTCAGTCGCTCAGTCGTGTCCGACTCTTTGCGACCCCATGAATTGCAGCATGCCACACATCCCATCACCAACTCTGTCGGGGCGGCTCCTGTGGGCAGCTGCAGATAAGAGCACCAAGAGGGAGGTGTGGAAAAGGCCAGGCCAGGGCCCAGCCCACCGACTCAGACGCTGCAAGCTGGTGGACTCGGGGGCAGCCTGAACTCCACGGCAGCTGCTGTGCTGTTTGTAAACTCCTTTGGAGAGGCCAAGCGGATAATAGCGTTGCTAGGAGATGTGCTTCGCAGGGTGGCCGGCTTCCTGTGAGGACCTTCATGTGGCTGGAAGGATGGGACGGGCTGGACCTGAACAAAAGGGTTCTGGGCTGGAGTAGCCGCCGACCATCTGCTGCCACCTCTGGGGCCCAGAGTGAGATGGGGAGGCCCCGGCAGTCCCCACTTCTGCTGTGAGCCCCAGTTTTCAGGGCCTTGGAGAGAAGGGAGCCTATACTTGTCCCCGGATCACACAGGATAGCCCCACCCCAGGCCCCCAGTAGGGAAGTGCTTTTTGCTTCCAAAGAAACCAGTGGGCAGAGGCTGCTCCTGGGCACCGTGGCGAGGCTGGCAGCTGAACAGAAAAGGGAGCCCACCGTTCCCATCCCCAGGCTTTACCACTGCCTGGGTGTCCAGTGGTTTCCCTAGGGACTCCACCGCTTCCGGGAACATAGGCTCTAGAGTCCCCGCCCAGCTGCCACATTCTCACCTGACAGAGCCGGGCAGGGACTCCAGCCTGGGGACTCAGCGACGCAGTCATGTGGGAGACTGCAAGGCGCGTAGCAGGTGTTTAATAAAGTCTTTTGTTGTTTTGGCTGTGCCAAGCCGCACACACGTTCTTATTAGTTCCCCATCCAGGGATCGAACCTGCAACCCCTGCAGTGGAAGCACAGAGTCTTCCCTGATTCGCTCAAAAAACACAGATGGCGTGAGCACCTCTCACCTGCGGGCTCTGTCACCCGGGCTCTCAGCCCGTGTCTGCTCTCATGGAGCTAACAGTCCAGACTCACAT
>SJXQ01012374.1:247633-278155 GCA_006408695.1 Aepyceros melampus
CGGTGCCTGCATTCTCTCCTCAAGTTCAAAGGCCACTTCCTGTGCGAGTCTTCAGGGATACACAGGTTCAAAGTGAGATGAGAGGAGAGACTCTAGCTTCTTTGGGGCCAAACATGCTGCACTCCAATATCCAGGGTCAGGGCAAAGCACTCCCCCTGCCCCGGGGTCTGGGAAGCAACTAGTCGTGATCAGAGCCTTGGCATAAGGAAAACCATGTTTGGTCATTCCACCCAAAACCATCGGCGCAGGTACGGGGAGGAGACAGGAAAGCATAGAACCACTGAGGAGGGTGGGTGTCAGAGCAGGGATCTTGGGTTCAAGGGTCCTCCTTCCTCTCCCGGCTGGCCTTCCTGGGGACAGGCCGAAGCATCGCTGGCCTGCGACCTGTCCTGGGGTCTCTGGCCTCCCCTAACTTCACCCACTCAGCACCTGGAGATTTTCTAAACTGCAATTTCCAGTCATGTCATATTCTTGTATATCATCAGTAAAAAAGAAAGTTTCTGTTTCCTTCTATGCCCCCAAGACTTTGTATGTCCCCATCCCTGCCTCCCAGGTCCATCTCCTCCAGCCACTGGCCTCTCCTCTGGCCATGGCTGGGCCCCCACTCCCCCCACAGCTCCCAGCACCCCCAAACTGGCACACTGAGATTCCTCTCTGCCCAGAATGAATGCTCATCCATGCCACTGCCTGGCAGATGCCGACTCATCTCTAAGACCCTGATTCCCACCCCACCGCCGCCCCAACCCCAGCCAGGGCCACTAGGAGAGAGCACCTCTGTCTCCTTGCACTGACTGTTTAGGCCACATAGATTCCTGGATGGCAGCGGGGTGAGAGCTGTCTTGCCCAGAGCCCAGCATGGGGCCTGGCAGGGTGCTTGGAGCTAGGCACAGGAGCAAGTGACGTGTCCACATCACACATGAGATCTGCACCCTGAAAGGCAGCGAGCTCCTCCTGGGACAAAGCCCTCAGGATTAAGACACATAGGGAGGGAGGCCCAGCCCTGCCACTACACTACCTTAACAACACCTCGGACAAGCCCCTTACCCACCTGTACCTCGTGGTACAGGGGTGCATGAAGGCTGGTGGTTCCCAGGCTGCCTTGCAGACCCGGGGCCTCCAAGATTATGCAAATCAGTCAGGGATGAGCTGGGATCCACAGAGATGACACACTCCCTGAGGACCGGTGTGCATGGCTGGGTTTGGGAACCAGATGCCTGATGCAGGAGTCGATTAACATGCATCCAAGACTTTCTAAACACCTGCCCCTGGGCTGTGGAGCTAAAACACAGGTGGCCCACCCCGCCCTGTCCCTTACCTAACTTACGGTGCAGAGGGCAGGACAGACAGGACCCTCCCTTCCACAGAAGGGAAGCCCTTTCTGTCTACCAATGAGCCACTTATGTGCTGCTCCCACCCCCACCAGAGATGCCAGCACTGAGAAAGGAGCCCTGATCCTGGGTGTCTGTGCAGGTGTTTGGGGGCCATTGCGAAGCGTCTCAGCAGGTGACACCTGGTTACACGTGTGCTCGGACCTGAAAGCCTAGGGAGGGAAAACCCTGAAGGGGTTCAAGAAGGGACAGGTGGCCCCTCCAGAAGGAAGCCGGGAAGAGGGTCTTCTAGCCCCCAGACAAAGTGGGGGTGCACAGCTCCCAGCCCCCCCACAGCCCTCTGGCTGCTGCCCGAGCCGTCCTCACCCTCATAGCAGTCGCGCACGGTGCCGAAGTACACGTAGTACTGGTCATTGGTGAAGAAAAGGAGGCTGAGCCAGGAGTCGAAGGCGTAGATGGGCACAATGAAGAGGATGCGGACGATATAGCGTTGCTCGTTGGGGCAGCTGTAGCAGCGCAGGTGCATGTAGATCTGGGGGCGGAGGGGCTGGTCAGCCGGGGCCCCAGAGCCCACGGCCCGCCCGCTCCACGCGAGGAGGGGCCCGCCCGCTCCACGCGAGGAGGGAGGGGCCCGCCCGAGCCCGGCTCTGCCCTCAGCTAGCACAGGGACCACCACATAACTCAGCCCTGAGCCTCTGCGGCCTTCTCTCTCCACTTGATGACACACACTTCCCGGGTGAGGCTATTGTAAGCATCCAACTAAGGGGTGCGTGAAGCCCGCAGGCTGCGTGCGGTGGTGCCCAGGCTGTCCTGCAGACCCAGGGCCATGAGGTCACCCCCAAGATTATGCAGATCATCAGGGATGAGGTGGGATCCGCAGTGATGACACACTCCCTGGGGACCGGGAAGTGTGCATGGCTGGGTTTGGGAACCAGGTGCCTGATGCAGGAGTCGACTGACATGCATGTACTGTCCCTCCACCTCCAGGACTTTCTAAACACCTGCCCCTGGGGTGTGGAGCTAACACACAGGTGTTCAGGTGGTGGCTCACCCTGCCCTGTTGCTTAACTAACTTATGGTGCAGAGGGCGGGACAGACGGGACCCTCCCTTCCACAGAAGGTGGAAGTCCTTTCTGGCTGAGCAGCTGCAGCGACAGCTTCATTCTGGGTTTCACTTTCCCATCTGTTGAACAGGGGCAGCGTTGCCTGCCTCGCTGGCAAGTTGGGAGAATGCAATGTAGTTTTTAGAAAGCAGGGGAAAAAATAAAAGCTGCATACAAATGCCAAGAACGGCTCTAACCACGATGCAACAGTCCCAGAAGCCAGAGTCTCCCTCGTCCCAGCTCCCATGACTTCATGCTTGGCCCAGCCAAGCCCTGTGCTCGGGAGGAGGAAGACGAAGCGTTTCCCATCTGTTGTAAGCCTGCCGCCTAGGAAGCAATCGGGTTCTAGGAGGGACGGGGAACCCTGGGACCAGAACGGGCTCAGCTTCTCTCTTCACGGAGCAGCCTTCAAACCTTCTTCCTTGGGCAGCCAAGGTGCGTCCCAGCCCACGGCAGCCTCCCCTGGGATGGTGAGCCTGGGGGATGGGGACCTTGACTTCCATCCCAGCTCTGCCACCAACTTGTATGTGACTAGGCTAGTGTCCCCTCCCTCTTTCCTCTCTGGGTCTCAATTTTCTCATCTGCAAAGGGGTCACTGCCACTCTGTACACAGTTCCCAGGCTCCCCTATAGCTTAGCTGGACTTGTAACCAGTTCTGGCCCATGGAAGGTGGGCCTTCTCTGGTTGAGAAAGTTAAATATTCAGAGTACCTTCTACACACAACCCTCCCAGCAGTTGTCAGACAGATGGTATCTTGCAACTGTAAGATGCTGGAGCCACAGAATGGAAACTGACCGACACTGGGCTGGCTGAGCAAGAACCCGACTACCCCAGGGAAGCCTCTGAGATTCCGGGCTTACTTGTTACTGCAGTGTAGCCTGGCCTGGCCTAACTAACACTAAGTTGGATGAGAAACCTCTTGGGA
The DNA here is from genome assembly GCA_006408695.1 of Aepyceros melampus. NCBI lineage: Eukaryota > Metazoa > Chordata > Mammalia > Artiodactyla > Bovidae > Aepyceros > Aepyceros melampus. The sequence goes on from SJXQ01012374.1 coordinate 250,990, forward strand.
CCCCCGCCCCAGAGGGCTGGGGCTTGCTGGCTCGCCTGGCCTGGGTACCTGGTGGCAGGTGATGAGCAGGGCTGTCCAAACGAAGAAGCCAGAGATGGCCTGAGCAGCGGTTGTCATCAGGAACACGGGCTGCTCCATGGCCGTGGGGCTGCCCTCAGGGATCACAGAGACGCTGGGCGAGGCTGCTGCTGTCGTGGGCGACGCTGGATCTGGGGCCAGCGCGGCCCCCCTCATGGTCATGGTGCCCGGCAGCAGGGGGCTTCCTGAGAGAAAGCCTCAGAGTAATGACGAGCTGGCCTAGAAACAGGGAACCACAATGTTAGCCTCCTTCCAGTGTCAGCAGCAGCATTGGGAAAAACCTTCTAGGCTGTGCATCTCCCTTCAAAATGTGACCAGACCCTGACCATGCCTCACTCCAGCCCCTGGATTAATGGAACAGGCTCCTGACCAATCTCTCTGCTTCTTCCTTGGCCCCGCCATCCACACAGAGCAGCGAGTGAACCTTCTAAGACATTGGTCAGATTGAGCCCTTCCTCTGCTCAAAACCCTCCAATGGCTCCTGTCTCCATCAGACTACAAGCTGTTGTCCTTATAGAGGCCCACAGACTGCCTGATGGGCCCTCTACACTCTCTGATCTCATGTCCATTCCCATCATGATCCTCCATTCCAGCCACACTAGCCTCCTGTGGCTCCAACATGCCATGCCTGCTCCTGCCACAGGGCCTTTGCACGCCTCTGCCCCGCCACACAGCAGCTCCCACACACCCTTTAGGTCTCTGTCCTGACCACCCATTCAAATATGACCACCCTCACCCAAGGCACTTCGGACCTCTTTGCTTTATTTCTCTCCAGAGCACACATTGCCACCTGGCTCCAGCTGACAAACTGAACATCACTCACGTGTGCATTAACTGTCTGTCTCCCACACCAGACACTAGCTCCCTGAGGGCAGGGGCCCTGCTCTGCTCGGGACTGGATCTCCGGCCCTTGGAACAGCGTGGCCACAGACACAGCTGGTGTCCCGTGACTATCTGCAGGCTCCACCCATCTTTACATTTCGGGTCTAGCAAGGTCACTCTAGCCCTGAGGCACCCCCTCTACTGGCAGGTGTATTTCCTCTGCCATTTCTCCCGTTTCCCTAATGGCTGACACCTGGTCCTCACCAACCAGCTGTGCTGTGCTGGACATTTTGTGGCCCTTCCTCACCTTCAAACTGCTCACCTTTTACTTTAGCTCACGGACCGCTCTTCCTGAAAGCCTGCCCTGATCACTTTCCCCATTTAGGTTCTTCCATGCATTTCACCCGCCTCTGTGGTCCTACATGACACACGCTGCTGTCATTTGCTTGCATTTATCCTCCTAAGTCCACCCACTCTTCAAGGCAAGACCACTTGTCCATCTTGGAATCCCCAGCAGCAAGCTTAGCCCCAAAACCATTTATAATGTTTATTTTATCATCTGTCGATTTTCACTCCTTAGTTCAAAAGGAATTTGAGATGCGTCAGAGAGAAGCAAAGAGTAGGGTTGAGGCAGCTGACATAAAGGAAGATTCTGGGTGGGGAAAGTAAAGATAGGGTGGCTGGGCCACAGGATGGCACTCCAGCGTCCCAGGCAGTTACCCTACGTGGGCTGCCATGTCGGCCCACACTTCCTGGTAGCAGCCTCAGTACCTGGGGTAACAAATTAATAGTTTCACGCTGGAAGGAAACCATATATTACAGGAAGAACTGTTGTTATGGTTCTCCTGGCAAGTTACAAACAAGGACCAATGCCAGGCTGAGGGCTGGCACCACTCTCAAAGAGTGAAGCCATTCCATCAGAAGCACCTGGAAAGCTCTCGGAGGACCGGTCACGCCCCTCCACAGACTTGCTGAGACCCATGGCCCTGACGGAATCCCTTTCAGTGCTGCCCCTGTTGACAGGTTGGACGATGCCATCCTGGGTCACGGAGCCTCCATGCAGCAAAGGCCCCAGACCAACCTGCCACAGAGCAGGTGACCGTCCAACCACTGATGCAAACAGAGGCGAAGGTAAGAGCAGAAAGAGCCCTGGCTGAGGCTCAAATCTTAGCTCCACCACGACCAGCTGTGTGTCCGCACAGGCTCAGTGGACCCCAGAGGGTCTCCACTGCCTGATCCAGAAAACGGCCAACCCCTCACACCCAACCATCTCAGCCTGAACCCTGCTGTCAGCCCAGAAGGCCTCTCCCAGCGCCCTCCCCATCTGAGGCTTCCTAGGGCCTTCCCGGGATGGATGCTGACCCCAAGATGAAGAGGATTCTTGCCCACATCTCCCCACCCCTTGGCCCCCGTCTGAGTCACGTCTGCTCTTAGCTATATGTTTTTACCCTGGAAGAGCCCCCTATGTTTCTATTTTCCTGTAAAAATAAACGATCTCTAACGCACCGACCGAGAGAAGAATCTCGATTAAAAACTCAAAACTGGAGAAGGCATCTATATAAAGAAACTCAAAATTGGAGAAGGTGTCTATATAAAGACTGGTGGCGCTTTGAAAAAGAGAGATGGTGACAAGTCTAAGAATAGCTCCTGTAAGGATGGTTGCAGCACTGAAAACCAGTGCCAGAAATATTTCCTAAAAGAGAAGATTTGGGTTGTAAATCATCATCTTTGTCTGTCATCCCAAATTAAATGAATAAACACAAGGAAATGAGGGGGGGGTTTCAGGAAGTATAGACATGCTTCCATCTTCCCCTTCTGAGCAAGGGCTGGGTGTGTCAAAGGCTGTTTTGTCCTCAGCTAACAGCGGTGCTGACGGACTGTGTACAGACTTCCTGAGACGGCACAACCGCTGAGCTCTGGCCCCGCAAGGTGTGACCCGCTAGGGCATCTATTCAGTGTGGCCGGTTTCCTGCTGGGCTTTGCTTCCTCTCTACGAGTGCTCTCCTTTTGTAGGTCATCTAGTTCCCAAGAAGTCCACTCAGAGGGCGAGTGACTTGCCCCCAGATCAGACCCAGGACTTCAACAGAATATGTTCCAGGTGCCTACTGTCTCCCAACGGGGGGCCATGGATGAGCCGCCCCCGCGGGCTCCAGAGCCCCCTTCCAGGATGGGGGTCACGGCCGGCTCACCAGGGCCCGACTCCCAGCAGGAAGGGGAGGGAGGTACTTCCCAGGAGGGGAAGCCGCGGCCTCTGCGGGCGCTCCTGCAGCCTGACCCACGCTGGCCCCATTTCTGACCATGCCTCGTGCTGGGCCCCGTGATTTACAGACCACTGACTTCGTTCTCAGGCAGCCCTCGCTGTTTACAAAGCATTTCCCCCACATGATCTCATGCCGTTTCTCAAGTCTGCATCTTAGAGATGAGGAGAACGATGTGAAACTGGGTGTTTACAGCTTCCGAGGGTACCACCAAATGACTCAAGGGCTTTCATAATAACCCCCAAAATACCTCCAGGGGTACTGACAAATAACCCTAGGATTTTCGTAATAACCCCCAAATACTTCAGGCAGTTTCTGACTTATAGGCGCAGGGTCCCTGGCACTGAGAGAGGTAAGTGAAGGCAGCTCTCAAGGGTCGCCCTGCTTCCGGGACGCTGGGCAGCTCATAGCACTAAACTCCGCAAACTTGGGCGCTGGCGGCAAGGATGGGCACTGGGTCCCACCTTTTCACACGTGGGACAGGCACCTCCTGGAAAGGACCTCTGCCTGACTGGGTCCCACAAGCGAGCAGGATGCTGGCCTGGTGACACCTCAGACCTGGGAGAAGTGGGGGGTTTTTCTCCCCAGGGGAAGGGACCCCGATAGCTGCCTTTTCTCCATGCAGCCCACACACACCAGAGGGGGAAGACACACAGATGGAGCTCAGAACCTCAGCTCTGGCAGGTGCCCTGTATGTTCTTAATCGACTCAAATTAAACTGCCAGGGTCGTGGTAGAGACCCTGAGGGGAGACAATGGAGTCATCTTTCCAGCAAACACGACCTGAGGCCTCTGGACACTGTGCTGGGCATGGAAGACCAGATTCAAGGACTCACGGCTCCTCTACACACCTGCTTTACGTGACTGGGGAATCTGGAGGCCTTCCCCCACCACATTGCACAAAGGAGTGCCCACTAGCCAGGGAGCCCTGAGGAAGTGCCAACCACCTTGGCAAAGGCTGGGGAGAGGGGTCGGGAAAGGCTTCAAAGTGGCAGGGGCTTTGGGCAGAGCTCCAAGGAGCATACCCAAGCTCCAGCTGTGAGGTCACCAAGCCGAGTTCCTACTGGACTCCACCGCCTGCAAGCTTGACTTCATGTCTCAGAGCTTCAGTTGCTTCATCTATAATATTTGAGGGTAACAACATCATTGTCGGGGGAGTTTCCACTTTACACAAGTCCCATTAGTAAAGCGAGACAGAATGCAACCAAAAAATGACTATTTTGCAACTCCTAATACAAACAATGGACACAGATATCGATCATCATATCATCATTTTATCATCAGTGGATGATAAAACCACTGGGTGAGGCTACGGGGGAATCTGATAAGGGATGGAACAAGCCACAGTCAAGGTCAACATCCCTGAAGAGTGGTATGGGGTACACAGGACACACACGGCATCATCTAGGAAGGACCCTCACCCCCAAAGTGAACTGCAATCAAAGCAAGTCCCTAAAACTAACCACCAGCATCCAGGAGATACAGAGGGTAGCACAACAGATGAAATGATACCATGAGGAAGCAGCAGCAAAGCCAGACCATGGGACCATCTACAGGACGAAGGACCTGGTTTCTCTCAGGAATCAGTGGCTTATAAACAAAGGTGGCTGAGGGGCAGTAATAGAAGAGGCCAAGGAGACATTACAACTGAACGCAACGTGTGACTTTGCTGAGTCTCTGTTAACAAACGAGTGACTTAAAAAGATATCTTTATGGATACGTGTGTATGGATGACTGAGTCCCTTTGATGTCCACCTGAAACTATCACAACGTTGTTAATTGGTTATACTCCAATATAAAATAAGAAGTTAAAGAAAATAAAAAATAAATTAAGAACAGAAGAAGACATCTTTGAAACAGACAGCACACAAGAATTCCTGCCAATTTTGTTAAGTCGCTTCAGTCATGTCCAACTCTTTGTGACCCTAGGGACCACTGTCCATGGGATTCTCCAGGCAAGAATACAGGTATGGATTGCCATTTCCTCCTCCAGGGGATCTTCCCAACTCAGGGATCGAACCTGCATCTTCTGTCTTGGCAGGTGGGTTCTTCACTGCTGAGCCACTTTGGAAGCCCACGTTAGGTGCACGGTAGCTTTGCAAAAATAAAAGTGTTTATCAATGGAGGAAGAATAATCATTTCAATAAGTAGTACTAGTTAGAACAACGCCCACTCCAGTGTTCTTGCCTGGAGAATCCCAGGGACGGCAGAGCCTGGTGGGCTGCCGTCTATGGGGTCGCACAGAGTCGGTCACGACTGAAGCGACTTAGCAGCAGTAGCAGCAGCAGTTAGAACAACTGGATATCCAGAGACCAAAAAGAAAAAAAACACCTTAGCCTAAACCTTACACCATACACAAAAATTAATTCAACATGCATCATGGATTTAAATGTAAAATGTAGGGACTTCCCTGATGTCTCCGTGGATAGGAATCCGCCTGCCAATGCAGGGGGCATGGGATCCCTTGCCCAGGAAGATCCTATACGCCGCAGAGCAGCTAAGCCCACGCACCCCAACCAGCCTTACTCTAGAGGCCAAGAGCTGCAACTACGAAGTGTGTGCACCCTAGAGCTCGTGCTCCACAGCAAGAAAAACCACCACTAGGAGAAGCCCGGGCACCTCAACAAATACTAGCCCCCACTCACCCTGACTACAGAGAGCCCACGTAAGAAGCAACAAAAATTCGCGCAGTCAAAAATAAAATAATAAATCATTTTTAAAAATGCAAAATATAAGACTACAAACCTTTTAGAAGACTTAAGAGGAAATCTTTGAAACACAGGGCTAGGCGCAGCATTCTTAGACTTAACACCAAAAGCATGATCCTCTAAAAGGAAAAACTGACTGGACATCACCAAAAGTAAAAACTTTTATGCTGTGATTATGTGAACAGCATGAAAAGACAAGCCACAGAGCGGAAGAAAATATCTTTGAGCCACATATCCAACAAATAACCAGTATCTGGAATATAAAATATAGAAAGAATGCTCAAAGCTCAACAGTGAAAAAAAAAAAAAACACCCAAACAATTCAGTCAGAAAATTCACAAAAGATACAAACAGACACTTCACACAAGAAGAAGCATGGCCAACATGTAAATGGCTGTTCAACATTAGCAATTAGGAAAATGCAAACTAAAACCACAATGAAGTATCACTCAGTTCAGTTCAGTTCAGTCACTCAGTCGTGTCCAACTCTTTGAGACCCCATGAATCGCAGCACGCCAGGCCTCCCTGTCCCCACATATAAATACGAAATAGTGACATCAAACATAGGTGAGGATGCAAAGAAACCGGCTCACACATACATTCCTGGAGGCAGTATGAGAAGATAGAGCCGCTCTGGAAGAGAGTCTGGTAGTTTCTTATAAAACTAACACGCACTTAGCATACAACCCAGTAATCACTCTTAGACATTTATACTAGAGAAATGAAAACATTTATCACACAAAAACCTATACACAAAATGTTCACAGCAACTGCCTTTGTAACTGTCATGGAAACATGGAAACAATCCAAATGTCTTTCTACAGGTGAAAGGTTAAACTTTTGGTACATCCAGACCATGGAACACCACTCAGCAACAAAGAGGAACAAACTATTGATACAGGTAGCAGTCTAAACAGACCTCGAGGTATTGTTTAGTGAAAACAGTCTCAAAATACCACATACTGCCTGGTTCCATTTATATAACTCAAGACAACATACCAAGACAACAAATCTATAAAGATGGAGAATAGATCATGGTTGGCCAAGGCAGCAAGGAAAGTGGGAGCACAAATACACAGGGAGGGAAACACAGGAGTTCCCTCCAGGTGGAGAGATACTTTGTGTCTTGAAGTGGTGGCGGCTACATGAGACTACAGGTGAAAAACTGCAGAAAAGGACACACACAAGAAAACAGTGGAAACTGAGTAAGGTCTGTCGCCTGTCGTCTAGTTGGGCTTCCCTGGTAGCTCAGCAGTAAAGAATCTGCGTGCAATGCAGGAGATGCAAGTTTGATCCCTGGGTTGGGAAGATCCCCTAGAGAAGGAAATGCCAACCCACTCTAGTATTCTTGCCTGGGAAATCCCAGGGACGGAGGAACCTGGTGGGCTACAGTCCATGGACTGTAGAGTCAGACATGATTTAGTGCCTAAACAACTGTTGCCTGGTTAACAGTACCATAGGGACTTCCCTGGCGGTCCAGTGCCTAAGACTCCATGCTCCCAAGGCACCGGCCCTGGGTTCCAATCTCTGGTCAGGGCACTAGATCCCACATGAAGCAACTGAAAGTTTTCAAGGCTCAACTAAAGATCTCACATGCTGCAACTAAGACCCAGCACAGCCAAATAAATAAATATTTTCAAAAAGCAGTACTATACTAATGTCCACATCCTGGTTTTGATATTGGCCTACAGCAATTTTGCGATGTTAGCCTTGGCGGAGGAAGGGTACATGGGGTTTTATGTACGATTTTTGCAACTTCCTATGAGCCTATAATTATTTCAAAATGTAAAAGGTTTTAAAAGGTCCGTATCAAGTAGAGATGCATACTGAACTACTTCAGGATGAAAAAGAACATGACAGCTGGGATTTTGCTCTTTGGAAAGGGGGAGAGAGACAGATGCCAACAAGACTGCCAGATGTCACTAATGGTTGCAGCTAAGTGACTAGCAGGTAGAAACATAATCTTCTAGGTGCTCTACTTCCCTGCGTTAGACACTTTGCATAATAAAGTTTTCGACCACCAATAGGAGAATTTTCCACCAAATTTGTAATGAGATGGGCGCTGACTCAGGAAAGCATCTCTATCAGAGATTTGCCAGTTCTTATCTTGTAGAAACACAATCAAAAAGATTTGTCAAACCTAATCACTGACCTCAACAGATCTTTCTTTAACCAAAAAAGAAAGTTCTACTTGCCCGTTTTTCCCTGTGACCATTGGCTGTCAGAGATATGCTTCCCAAGGATGTTTCAAAAACATCTTTTGGTGCTATTTTAGTGGCTAAGTCATGTCCTACTCTTGTGACCCCATGGACTGTAGCTTGCCTGGCTCCTCTGTCCATAAGATTTCCCAGGCAAGAATACTGGAGTGAGTTGCCATTGCCTTCTCCTGGGGATCTTCTTGACCCAGGGATCAAACCCGCATCTCCTGCATTAGCAGGCGGGTTCTTTACCATTGAGTCACCAGGGAAGCCTAATAACATCTTTCAGCATGTTTAACATGTCCCTCACAGGAAAGGCTTGTTATCACAGTCAATGAGAAAGGAACTGCTCTTTAAAAGAAATCTCTTAGAGCAGAGGTTTCCAGAAAAGTATATATAAAACACTTCTCCTGTTACAAGAGTATCTCACCCAAAACAATATGCTGAAACTTAAAAAAAAAAAAAAAAAAGCTCATATCTGAGCTCCTAAAAGCCTACGTAACAGAATTTTCTAATCTGTTTAAAAATTTCCAAAGCATCTGAGTGGGTTTTGGACTCATGTGTTAAGAACTTTAAAATACCTTCCATTTAGTTTACAGGAACATCTGATTGGCCTCGGGGAGGATGGAAATGTACTAGCTAAATTTCAACAAATCCTCTGCATACGCATGCATGGGATGGAAAAATGAGTAACCCGATTTAGAAAACAAGCCAGTGATGCGTTTCCTCTGTGTGCAGCTACGTGTCCCAGGCAGGGATCTTTTTCAAGGAGAGTGGCCATTAAAATGGAGTGTCTAAACAAACTGGTCTCTCCCACAGCATCAGAGCACAGTTTCCAAAAATAATACATGAAGCCAGAAGGTTTTTGAACTACTAACAATTTTTAATTTTAAAAAATCATTACATCTTTAACTCATCTTCTGATTTCCTTTTAGTGTAGGTTTTATGATACATGTATTGTAACAGTGTATCTTTACAGTTTTGGTGTAAACACTGGCTTCCCCAAAGGCTCAGCAGTAAAGAATCTGCCTGCCAACACAGGAGATGCAGGAGACCTGGGTTCAATTCTTGGGTAGGGAAGATCCCCTGCAAGAGGAAATGGCACTCAACTGAGTGACTAAGCGCGTAACGTGTGTGCCTGTGTTAGTCACTCAGTCGTGTCTGACTCTTTGAGACCCCATGGACTTTAGCCCACCAGGCTCCTCTGTCCATGGAATTCTCCAGGCAAGAATACTGGAGTGGGTTGCCATTTCCTTCTCCAAAGTTCACAATGTAACAATAAGAAAATACAAGTATATAATAATTACAACAGTATCCATATGATGAGGGCAAATGCCCCCAAAGTTCTTCTACTGATAGGGACCTGTGAGTAAAGAAAGTCTGGAGTGATGCTGTAAGCAGTGGGAAAAGCCAGTCACTGACACGGCTCCTAACTTTCTCTTCAGTCCCTCTGCTTCTGTCTTCCCGCCTCCCTCAGCCCCAGGCTGAACCAGAATGAAAGCACAGTCAAGGCCTGGTCCTGCCTCTCTCTTCCAGCAGCCCACCTACCCCCAAGGTGGCTCCAGACGTGGGCCTGATTCACCTGCCCCTGCTGCACTCGGTCGTAGGCTGTGAGTCTGGGAAGCCAGGCTGGAACCTCGGTGCCGCTACCCAGCAGTGACTGGGCAGGTGACCGAATTGGTTTTCTGGGTGCACCATGCTGTAAGCAGGGCCCTTGGGCCAAAGGAGTTTACCAGCTCAAGAGCTGTTCAGATTTAAGGAAGGGTTGTGGTGCTGTATTGGTTGGATGGCATCACCAACTCAATGGACATGGGTTTGGGTGGACTCTGGGAGTTGGCGATGGACAGGGAGGCCTGGCATGCTGCGGTCATGGGGTCACAAAGAGTTGGACACGACTGAGCGGCTGAACTGAACTGAACTGTGGTGCTGTATGGGCTTCCCCGGTGGCTCAGATAGCAAAGCGTCCGCCTGCAATGCGGGAGACCCAGCCTAGATCCCTGGGTAGGGAAGATCCCCTGGAGAAGAAAATGGCAACCCATTTCAGTACTCTTGCCTGGAAAATTCCATGGACAGAGGAGCCTGGTAGGCTACAGTCCATGGGGTCACAAAGAGTCAGACTTCACTTTCTTTTTCTTTCTATGAGCTTCCTGGGTGGCACTAATGGTAAAGAACCCATCTGCCAGTGCAGTAGACGGAAGAGACTTGGGTTCAGTCCTTGGGTTGGGAATATCCCCTGGAGGAGGAAAGGGCAGTCCACTTCAGCATTCTTGCCTGGAGAATCCCACGGACAGAGGAGCCTGGTGGGCTACAGTCTGCCGCTAAGTCGTTTCAGTTCAGTTGTGTCTGACCCTGGACGACCCCACGGACAGCAGCCCATTGGAGTGGGTTGCCATTTCCTTCTCCAATGCATGAAAGTGAGAAGTGAAAGTGAAGCCGCTCCAGTCATGTCCGACTGTTCGCAACCCTCTGGACTCCCGCTGGACCCAAGTGGAGCGACTTTAGCACGCATGCATGGTGCTGTATATACTGCTTATGTGGTAACACCCCTAGAGGGGTCTGGGTGGCACCCCCAAATCAAACACATAGTATTTCCACAGAGAAAGGTGAGATATTTTTAAAGACCATAATTAGTCTCGCATCAATTCAGGTCAGATTTTTGCCACAAAATTAGTTTGCTGCAGACTTAGGAAGAACCTTTGGGATTTCAAGCGTTCTGGATTCCAGAAAGGAGGAGAAGGGACACGGCCCTGGACCATCCTCCAACGCTTCGGGGAGGTGATGCTCCAGGAAGCAGGAATCAAGTGCAGTTTATGTTTTCACCTATCTTCAAACATGCCCACATCCCTCCTCCTGATCTGAAATTCTCTGAGAACACATTAGGCTCTGATGTGGGATGCAGAGGTCCAGAGCCCTTGGCAGCCAGGCCCTAGCCTCCCTCCCTGCCTCCTCCTTGAGTGCTGGCAACACAGGGTCCGTCCACATGTGGCCTGGCCCCTGTCCCAGCACACCCTCCTCTCAGCCCTGGTCCTTGTGGCAAATGACCACTTTCACTCATGAGTCATCCTCAGCATCACAGCCTCCGTGAGGGCCGGCCCTCTCCCTCCCAGCTGTCTCCATGAAGTTCGTTCTGACAGTGTTCCCGTCTCCCCACACCTGAGTCATCTATCTCTCGGCCTGGCATAGCACCAGATACACAGCAGGGACCTGGAAGAGAAGGATCAATCAGATGACTGATGAATGCCAGGCATTAAGCCACATAACGCAGGCAGCCAGCTTTCCGTCACTTGGTCCCTTCCTTGCCATTCAGAGTTCTGCTGAAGGACCTCGATGTTTGGCTGGAGGAAGGAATAGGCCAGGGCAAAGGATGGAGGCTGAGTCACGCTGTCTCACACACGTCTTCCAATGTGGAGAGGCCACACCACTGAGGGCAACGGGATTTGTCCCAAGTGCTCCATTAGAACTTAGTCCACCTGGTGTGAGCAACAGGAAGGTGAGAACCTGCCAAGATAGGGATGTGTGAACCAACTGGCACAAGATAGCAAAATGTTCTGGCTGCTTCCAGAAGAAGGAAGCTCCCAATCAAACAGGGCTAGAGGTCTCCTGGTGCAGGGACACTGGTTGAGGAACCTCTGGAGGGTGGTTTACTCTTTCTTGTCTTCTTCCCAGTCAGCCTGCAAGCCTGTGGAGGTAGAGGTCATGTCTCATGTGCAGCTCTGATCTCTAGCACCTATCTCAGAGCCCGGATGTGGTCAGCACTCAACAGGCTTTGGCTGGATAAGGGCAGGGGAAACCAAACGAATGTTCAGGCTCTGCAACTCCTTCCAACTCTAACATTCTATGACACCTCCCACCAACCCTGTACCAACCCCCAGGAACACCTCCTCCTGTGCCATCTGCCCCCGGATCTTTACACCGCCCCCTCCTCCCTGCCTCTGTAGCTGTCAGCTTCGATGGACCATTACAGTTTGTACCTGGCGTGTCCTCCCTGGCCTTTCCCATTATCTACCACTGGCATCAACTCTGTTCCCTTAACACCCTGTGAGTCGGGCTCCACGAGGGCAGGGACTAAGCAGCATGATGTACTGTGCCTGCTGAATGACTGCTCTAGGGGCACGGCGACAAGGACGCCCAGCCGGGTGCGCCCAGAGCAGGACGCCCAGCCGGGTGCGCCCAGAGCAGGACGCCCAGCCGGGTGCGCCCAGAGCAGGACGCCCAGCCGGGTGCGCCCAGAGCAGGACGCCCAGCCGGGTGCGCCCAGAGCAGGACGCCCAGCCGGGTGCGCCCAGAGCAGGACGCCCAGCCGGGTGCGCCCAGAGCAGGACGCCCAGCCGGGTGCGCCCAGAGCAGGACGCCCAGCCGGGTGCGCCCAGAGCAGGACGCCCAGCCGGGTGCGCCCAGAGCAGGACGCCCAGCCGGGTGCGCCCAGAGCAGGACGCCCAGCCGGGTGCGCCCAGAGCAGGACGCCCAGCCGGGTGCGCCCAGAGCAGGACGCCCAGCCGGGTGCGCCCAGAGCAGGACGCCCAGCCGGGTGCGCCCAGAGCAGGACGCCCAGCCGGGTGCGCCCAGAGCAGGACGCCCAGCCGGGTGCGCCCAGAGCAGGACGCCCAGCCGGGTGCGCCCAGAGCAGGACGCCCAGCCGGGTGCGCCCAGAGCAGGACGCCCAGCCGGGTGCGCCCAGAGCAGGACGCCCAGCCGGGTGCGCCCAGAGCAGGACGCCCAGCCGGGTGCGCCCAGAGCAGGACGCCCAGCCGGGTGCGCCCAGAGCAGGACGCTCAGCCGGGGTGCACCCAGAGCAGGACGCTCAGCCGGGGTGCACCCAGAGCAGGACGCTCAGCCGGGGTGCACCCAGAGCAGGACGCTCAGCCGGGGTGCACCCAGAGCAGGACGCTCAGCCGGGGTGCACCCAGAGCAGGACGCTCAGCCGGGGTGCACCCAGAGCAGGACGCTCAGCCGGGGTGCACCCAGAGCAGGACGCTCAGCCGGGGTGCACCCAGAGCAGGACGCTCAGCCGGGGTGCACCCAGAGCAGGACGCTCAGCCGGGGTGCACCCAGAGCAGGACGCTCAGCCGGGGTGCACCCAGAGCAGGACGCTCAGCCGGGGTGCACCCAGAGCAGGACGCTCAGCCGGGGTGCACCCAGAGCAGGACGCTCAGCCGGGGTGCACCCAGAGCAGGACGCTCAGCCGGGGTGCACCCAGAGCAGGACGCTCAGCCGGGGTGCACCCAGAGCAGGACGCTCAGCCGGGGTGCACCCAGAGCAGGACGCTCAGCCGGGGTGCACCCAGAGCAGGACGCTCAGCCGGGGTGCACCCAGAGCAGGACGCTCAGCCGGGGTGCACCCAGAGCAGGACGCTCAGCCGGGGTGCACCCAGAGCAGGACGCTCAGCCGGGGTGCACCCAGAGCAGGACGCTCAGCCGGGGTGCACCCAGAGCAGGACGCTCAGCCGGGGTGCACCCAGAGCAGGACGCTCAGCCGGGGTGCACCCAGAGCAGGACGCTCAGCCGGGGTGCACCCAGAGCAGGACGCTCAGCCGGGGTGCACCCAGAGCAGGACGCTCAGCCGGGGTGCACCCACAGCAGGACGCCCAGCCGGGTGCACCCAGAGCAGGACGCTCAGCCGGGTGCACCCAGAGCAGGACGCTCAGCCAGGGTGCACCCAGAGCAGGACACTGCCGGGTGAGGGGCGTCGCGTCCTGACTGGCAGATGGCCTGCGGCACTCTGCAGTTGACAACGCACTCCTGACAGCCGTGGGGAGTGGGTTTTATTGGAGTCGCAGCACCCTGGCAGGGTAACAGGGTTTTCTGGAAGGGCCTTGGGGAGCAGCAAGCCGCAAGACTGGACAGAGCTCACCTGCAGGTGCAGAAAGCCCAGCTTCAGGGCACTGGGGGAACAGGGCCAGGCAAACCCAGCACACAAGTGAGGAGCGCTGGTTTGTGAATGTCCTCCACACCTTCTATCAGCCCCCAGAAAGGCACCTGAGATCACAAGATCAGAGTGCAAGGAGATAGGAGGCCTCAAGTAAAATTCAACCAGGCCCTGGCAAGGTTTGATGAACCACGCCACAGCTTAGCAAACAACTCGGAGTGACGCAAATGCTCACGGCTGCTAATACAGCCCCACCCCGTCCTTCTCTGGGAAAGACATCTTCTGGCTGACTCCTGTTCTGAAGACACCCACCTTTTCCAGAAAAGCTACAGAGCTATGTATAGTCCCCAGACTCAGCCACCTGCCTTGAAACTTATGTATTTCACCGTCTCACCCAGATTTTATTCTATCATTTCACTTCATGCTTGGGCGATACCTCGCTGTTCCATGTCCTCTACAGATATTCTGTGTGGAAGGCTGAATAATGGCATCCCAAAGATAATCACATGAACTTGTAAATATTTTACCTTAAATGGCCAAAGGAACCTTGCAGGTGTGATTAAGGCTCTTGAGATGAAGAGATTACCCAGATTATCTGAGTAGGCCAGACAGAATCACAAGGGTCCTTACAAGAGGGGAAAAGAAAGGCTTTGAAGCTGGAGGACGGGCCCTGAGCCAAAGAATGCAAGTGGCCTCTAGAAGCTGGAAAAGGCAAGGAAATAGATTCTCCCCCATCGAGCCTTCGGAAGGAATGGGGCCCTGCCACGCCTTGACTTCAGAGCTGTGAAATACATTTCAGGCTTCTGACTGCAAAACCAGAAGAGAACAAATTCATCTTTTAAGTCACTAAGTTGCTGGCAGTTTGTGACAGCTGCAGTGGAAACTTAATACACCTAGTTTACAGATAAGGAAAACAGGAGTCTGGAGGGCTAAGGCCATCTGCCCACAGAATCCTGGTAAAAGGCTCCTCACGCTGCCTGCGCCATCCTGTCAGGCCCCGGATCTCCAAGGGCTGTTAAAGAGCCGTGAGCTCTGGAGTCAGACAGCAGGACTTGACTTCCAGTCCCATCACTTACTCGCTCTGCGTCTGTGGGCAAGTTACACAACCTCTCCTTGCTGCAGCTTCCTCAGTAGTAAGATGGGGCTGCAGCCACACTTAGGTTCAAGAGAACTGCAGGGAATAAACAAGTTACTACACAGCACCGAGGACGGGGTCAGGAGGGCATGGCGTTATCCGTGACAGTTCGCTCCCATTTCACAGGCATTCCCTCCTTTGGCCAGGGTGGGAGGGCACCCAACAGTCTCTGAGACCCGGGCCAGTCCTGTCTCCAGTGGTCAGCTCTGTTTTAAACCTTCCAAGGTCATATTTTCATTTATTAGGTTCCGATCCAAACTCTTTTGAGCTGCAGCCATGAAGTGATTGCTCGGACAGTTGCTACACACCGATGAGCCAAGCTGGGCTGGCAACACGCTTACCCGCACATCTCTGGAATATTAACACAGCCCGGGAGGGATTTCAGTTCTTTTATTTAAGATCCATGGAGAAACTTTCACGTCCGCAGAGCTCACTAGGCAGCACTTGACCTGAGCACGGTTAATCTGAACTGCCGCTGCTCCCACTTCGGCCACCGGGGGGATGACAGGCCCTCTGATCTCCGGGGGCTGTCTGCTCTGTGAACTTCTGGGTGGCTGCCTTTTGGGGGAGGCTGACCCACATCAGAGCAGGTCAGCAGCCCTCAGCCTGGCCTTTCTCCAGAGGGGATTAGAGGGAAAGAGCAGCCAGGGGCTGGGCGGTTCTGCCTGGTTAGCCTCTGGAAAGAGTATCACATACCCTCCTGAGGGGGCAGGGTCCTGTCTCTCAGTCCCACTCCCCTGGGATCAACACAGACAAGCCAAGGCCACTCCAGTGGCTCGGCATCTGTCCCTCTTCTCCTGGGGCCAAGTTCCCACGAATCTCTCAACAGGAAAGAAAAACCATCCAATCGTGTATCTATCCTTCACTTGGTGGTAGGGACGGGGGGTAGGTGCTGAAATGAAAGAGAACAAAGTAATCCAAAATCCTTCAGCAAGAGCTTACTTAATTCAGCCTTGTAATTAAGTTTTGTTTTGTTTTGTTTTCCAGTACATACCAGGCCAAATTTTGACCCTTATAGTTTTCTCCCAAACTGAGAACAGATGGGCCAGTGCTCAGCCTCTCTAACTAGACTCTGTGTCCCTCTCATGAAACCACTTTTTCAGCCAGCTAAACCCAATCCAGCCCTAAGCAAATGGGTCCCCTTCGGATGAGAAACCCTGAACCTCAATGGCACCCCACTCCAGTACTCTTGCCTGGAAAATCCCATGGATGGAGGAGCCTGGTGGGCTACAGTCCATGGGGTCGCTAAGAGTAGGACATGACTGAGTGATTTCACTTTCACTTTTCATTCTCATGCATTGGAGAAGGAATGGCAACCCACTCCAGTGTTCTTGCCTTGAGAATCCCAGGGACGGGGGAGCCTGGTGGGCCGCCGTCTATGGGGTCGCAGAGTTGGACACGACTGAAGTGAGTTAGCAGCAGCAGCAAACCCAATCCAGCCCTAAGCAAATGGGTCCCCTTTGGATGAGAAACCCTGAACCTCAACAGTCCCACGGCCTGGAAGAACAGCCTGTGGGAGCTGAGACAGGTGAACCTGCCCCGACCCCTGGGACTCCTCTGGCAAGAAGTCCAGCTTCAGCCCTGGGTACCCAGTGAGAAATCCCAGCCTGAATGTCATTCATGAAAACATGTATGTACTGAGTGGGCTGAGCCAGCATTCCACCCTGGGGGCACACCCCACAGGAATCCACGTGTGTCCCACAGATAAGAACAAGACATTTCATAGCAGCCCTGTTTAAAACACCCAAAACCTGGACGCAGAGTGAATAAACAGGGATGGTGGATCCAGGAACAGTGAGTGAGGGGCTCCAGCCCTCGGGGGTGGAAAATATCACGCATGACTTACAGTCAGCCCTCTGCAGCCACATCTGCAGATTCAACCAACCACAGATCAGGCAGCCCTGAGGGCACATTTATTGAAAAAAAATCCATGGACAAGTGGACCCACATAGTTCAAAGCCATGTTCAAGGACCAACTGCACATTGAAACAGCGTGGACTTCCCTGCCACAGTGAGCAAGGACTGCTCTACACAACCGGGGTGACTCTTCTAAAGACACGACTCCATTTTCAAGCAGGCCAGATCCAGTCAGTAATGGTGAGGTATGAGAGTGGTTCCCTCAGAGGTTCTGACCCGGAGGAGGCCCCAGGGAGCGGTTGGGAAAGTTCTGCAGCTTGAGCTGGACAGTGGTTTACATAGGTATTTACAGATGTAAAAATCATCGCACTGTACACCTACCTGTGTATTTTACTGTAGCAGGTTAATGAACATACACCTTCAAGCACCTTCTGTGTGCCAAGTCCAAAGGGTATCTCAAGCAAGGCTCTAGCCCTTAAGAGCTCACAGTCCAGTAGGGAAGGAAATATTAATACACTCAAATAACAATGCAAGGTTGCCCATGACCAGTGGGGCAGGTGATGAGAGTTGGCCAGGGGATTGCTGGCATCACTGCTGAGTCAGGGAAAGGGGTAGAAAAAACTGATCCAATGCAGGAGTTTTGGAGGCAGCCAGACCTGGTCCGATCCTACTTCTCACTGTGTGACCTGGACCCGATGTCTGCTCTGCTTCTTCAGCCTACGGGGGAACCACAGTGGAAAGCACAGCATTTCCTGGGTCCTTGCAAGGATCAGAGAAAGAATGCACACAGAGCACTGGGCCGTGAGATTTGTTATTCCTGCCGCGAGGCTGCGCCCGCCCTGTGCCAGGCACCACGGTTCACAGATGTGAAACGGGCCCTGCCCCCCTCCCCCGCCTCCTGATCCCATCACGAAGAGGGCAGCCACCACTCACCCACTCTAACAAAAGTGCAAGCATCTAACAAAACAGGGGCTGTGATGCGCACTTGGCCCTAAAGGAACCTGCAGCCCAGTGGGGAATCAGACACCTAGGACACAATGTAAAAGGCTTAAGTGCAGCGGAGAGGAAGAGATAAAGAGACGGGGGAGGTCAGAGGGCAGAGGGAGGTGGAAACTGAGCTGGGCCTTCAGAGGTAGATAGGATTTGGGCACGAGGAGACTGCCTGGGAGGGAGAGGCAGGCAGGCAGAGGGAACAGCGTGAGCAACAGCACAGAGGTGGGCAGGCGAGGAGGCACGTGGAAGAAAGGGTGCCCAGTCAAGTGTGGCTCAACCAGGGGCCCAGTAAGCAGGGCCTGGGGCAGGGACTTCATTCATGTGTCAGAGGGGGAACCCCTGAAGATTTCAGAGGTCAGAAAATAAACATATCAGAACAAGGATTTAAATACCAAGCTAGACAACAGCAGTGCTTCAGAGGGACCAGAGGGAGGGGGCTCCATTTCTCCAGGGCTGGGGCTAAGGGCCAGACTTCCCAGGAAACACCCAAACTTCCACATCTGGTCCCCTTTGTGAGACCCAAGCTTGCATTCTTGATTAACTGATGGTCAGGGGGTCCCTTGAACAGCAAGGAGAACAAACCAGTCAATCCTAAAGGAAATCAACCCTGAATGTTCACTGGGAAGGCGATACTGAAGCTGAAGCTCCAATACTTTAGCCACCTGTTGTGAAGAGCCAACTCACTGGAAAGACCCTGATGCTGGGAGGGATTGGGGGCAGGAGGATAAGGGGGGACAGAGAATGAGATGGCTGGATGGCATTACCGACTCAATGGACATGAGTCTGAACAAACTCCGGGAGATAGTGAAGGACAAGGAAGCCTGGTGTGCTGCAGTCCATGGGGTCGCAAAGAGTTGGACACAGCTCTAACAACTATAACAGGGGCCTGAGTGAGGATGCTGCTCCTTGACAGGGTAGCCTTGGCCTTCCTGCATTGGCAAGAGGTGAGGATACATTTCCTGTGCTTCTTGTTTATTTAATTGTATTCATTTTAAGTTTTTGAAAAAGTCACATAGTCACATGAATCGGCACTCAAAAGGTATGACGGGTCTTCCAGTGAACAGCTCCCAGGCACCACCCCGACCCCAGAGGCACTCCAGCCACCGACTTCGTGTGAACCCCCAGAGACCCTGAGCACACACAGAAGCAAATATACTTTCCACTTCCCTTCACTTTCACACAGACGGAGGCACAGCAGACACACACGTCCTGTACCTGCCTTGTTCACAGAAATCTATTTGGTGACTGCTCTGTATCTGTGGATGGCAAGCAGTCTCCATCTTACTTTTCATGGCTGCACAGTGGTCCACGGTGTGGATGGACCATAGTTTGTTCCTGGCCCTCTGCGGATGGACTTTCAGGTTGCTTCCAGCCTTGTGCTATTAAAAAAGAGGCAGCCGTGACGAACTGCACAGTCACTTTGTACACGTGGAATTTCATCTGCAGGGTAAGTTCCTAGAAGTGCAACTGCCGGGTGAGAGCCTCAAGCATCTGTAATTGTAAAAAAACATTGCTGGAGATGCAGGATACGTTTTAATCACTCATCCAAGAAAGAAGCCGAATTATGGAGGAAAATGCTGACAACAGGTAGTCCCACAGACATCCAGACGAAGAGAAAGCAGAGAAAAGCCCCATTTTCAGCAGACAGAGAGCACTGGGTCAGGAGATGGCTAGACCCGGAGCAGCCCTGGGTCGCCAGGGCCCTGGTCCTGAACTCGCATTTCCTCACCTGCGAGTGAAGGGCCAGACCTGCTCAACCCCTCGGCCCTTCCCGGCACAGACAGGCTCTGGTTCCAGGGCCAGTGGGAGTGCGGACGAAGACTGCAGTCACCACGACACCCGGCTTTAATTGGTCTCTCTGGGCAAAGGTGCCAGGGGAGGGGCGGGCAGACCACAAAGAAGGCCTGGAGGGGAGGGGTGGGAGTGCAGAGCCCAGGAGGGCGGGGTGCTTTCAGTCTGGCCATCCGGATCCAGTGACACGCACCTGCGTGAGCTGGAGGGACACCTGCATGACACACTCAGGCTCCATCCCATTCACTGCTGTGTCCAGCAGATCTGTTACGTAACAGCCACGGCCACCCAACCCTCGCTCGTCAAGCGGCGCCCGGCAGAGGACGGAGGCGGGCCTCTGGATGCCTTGCATCCTCCCTGTGAGATAGGACAGCTGGGTAAACGCAGCGGGCAGGCTGGGGCTTCCTCCCACCCCAACAAATCCGGCTCAACGACCCAGAACTGCAAATGGAAGAAGTGGTCTTCTGCCTCAGTCGAGTGGGAGATACCTCTTGGCAAACCAAAGGCAGCATTCGAGGGGCAGAAGGCTCACCAGCCTCCCCCTTCCCAGCCTGTGCTCTGCTCCAGCAGACTGGATGGCCAGGGCCTCCTGTAAATCGAATCATACTCAGATGCACTGAGGTTATGGCTGTTAACACTTTTCTAACCACTGCCCCATGCATCAACCTTTCTTTGTAAAGCAAATACGTACCGTCTTGTCAAGTCCAGACTTTCATACATACTATTTGTTTAAAACCCACTGACCAACTCATGGGGAGACACACTTCTCTTTCTGGAAGCAACGCCTTGACACCTACTGTTCCAGAAAAGCTCACTCCCTCCGTTCCTCCACTCACAAGCCTGGGCCTGTGCTCCGGGTGGCCCTCCTACCTGCAAAGCCTTCTTTGGCTCCTCCACCTGCCCACTGCCACTGTCCATCAGAGCCCCAGCTCAGCTGCCTTCTCCTGGGGAGTCTCAGCTCCTCAGCCCACCAGCAGGCAGAGCAGAGGGTTGCCTCTTGGGGCCCCCACAGCTTCAACCAGATTCTCTATTAACATGCTTTCCAAGTCTGAGAAGCAATTCCACCTGCCAGGCTTCCCACTGGGACTGCGGGCTCTCTAGGGGCCGTAGCTGTGCTGGAGGGGCCACTCAGAGCAGCAAGGGCACAGGATTTGAAACTGAAAACCTGGGTGCTTCCTTCCACAGTTTCTTAGGCAAATTCACCGTTCTGAGCCTCAGTCTATCTGTCTACAAAATGGGTGCAAAATTTTCAGGATGCCAGGGCCTTTGGGAGAATTAAATGAAATGTTATTTGTGAAAAGTCATTCACAAACTGCAAAGCCTTCAATCCCAGTGAGGATTAGGAATATTAGTACTAATTAATATAAGAACATTGATTAATACTCATTTCTTCACACACATCCCTTTACCAACACCTGTCATTGTGCCTGCAGGCACCCAAAACAACTGCTCATGGAATCTCAGGTTCTCTGTTCATTCTAGATGGAAATAAAACACACAACTGCTAGAGACATAGAGACCAAGAGCCTCTGCCAGCAGCTACAGCAGCCGCCGCTGTGGGGTTAGTTATTTTCGCCTGGAGCTTTCCTGTAAGTGATGACCCACAGGGCTTTGGTGAACAGCCCTGCCCAGCAGGATGGAGGTACCCAGCCACCCGCCAGAAGGACAGGGCCTCCCTGGGTGCAGGCTGCCCACAGGGGCTGCAGTAGGAGAAAAATAAAGGTACCAACCTCCACACACATTTCACTCAGGATGCGGAGGCTGTCAGATCTGAAAATCCCTTTCAGGGTGACAGACGTGGTAACTTCTAGGGGTCTCATGCCACCCCCTGCCTTGACGTGAGGGTCGGGGACAGCCATCCTGGGACCACCCTTGGCCAGAAGCTACAGGGCCCACAGATCATGGCTCCCCACCAGGAGACTGAAGTCTTCCGGAAGACTGCCAAACACACTTC
Source organism: Aepyceros melampus (assembly GCA_006408695.1). Classification (NCBI taxonomy): domain Eukaryota; kingdom Metazoa; phylum Chordata; class Mammalia; order Artiodactyla; family Bovidae; genus Aepyceros; species Aepyceros melampus. The sequence continues at coordinate 272,648 of SJXQ01012374.1, forward strand.
AGGTTGGAAAGAAAACACGCACACGCACACACACACCCCTTCTCCATCGATCTTCACATGACGATGAAGACGGGTTCTCCCTCCAAAACAGAAACCAGGCCCCTTCTCTGGGAGGTGGGAGGAGGTTCAAGGTTTTCTAACCTAGGACCTCCTCTGGGCCCTGTGGCGGCCAGCAGGTGACGAGCAGCCGCACTGGAGGGCAAGTGACCGCACCAAGGTCAGCACCAGGCTCTCTGACTCTGGGCAGTGTTCCGCCTGCTCCTCACACTTAGGGCCATCCAGCAAACAGGGTGTGGACCCCGTCTTTCCCACAGAAACCTTGACACAAGGCACTAGGAGGCACTGCTTTAGCCCCTCTCTGATTCTTTCACATCGATGGCTACCTTTTTTATGGCATGGGTAAAGGCCTGTGACTTGCTGTGATATGAACAATGAGATAACACAGGACTATGCCTAGGAGGATTATGCCACTTTTCCACAGTGACTATTTCTTGGTTTTTGGAAATCCGGGGTGATTTTTATTCTTACCCTCCACTCTCTTCTGTGCTCCAAATTTACTATAACCAACAAGTACTATTTTCAAAAGCAGAGATGCCTATTGTTTTCCATAGGCTGAAACATTGCAAGCTTTCCGTGAAATGCTCATTTCGTTGTGTGTGACTTTTTAGAAACACAGTAAAGCTGGAAGTGACGCAGGTTAGGCACAAAGGCTTTCTGGGTGGGATCTTCCCTCTCTGGTTTCCGCCCCAGAAGAGAAGGAAAAGGAGGTGACTGTGGGGCTTCCTGCCTCCCAGCCCAGGCCTGAGACCTCCAGGTCATCAGACAGAGCCTGCCCTTGGGCAGACCCAAGGCTGTTCAATGTACCTGTCGGTTCCTGATACAAGCTCAGTCCTAATAAACAATGTTGTCCTGACCTGTCACTTCTCAAGAACAATTCTAGCTTTATCCTGAGTGGCAATGATATTAAGCCATCCAAGTGTTGGCTTGTTTGGTCAAAAACTATTTCAGCACCTACTCTGTGCAAGGCATCAGCCAGACACTGAGCCACCATTAACCCCAAACTGGAAAAATGACCAACAAGACAGAGGCGGGCCCATGTCACCCTTCTAAGTTCTGCCGTGGCATAGGGTTTCAGATGCACTAAAACAGCAGCAAACAGGAATGTGAACAAGTGCTGCCTAATTCCAGTGCCGCCCCTCCCAGGACTTGGGCGAAGTAGGGGCCAAGCCTGAGTCCCTGATGACAACCCAGCAGCATAACTGCCCTGAATTAAGGTACCTGAACTGCAGGCCACTTGGTAGAGGGAGACAAGATGGGGAGGGAACATGAGATAACCTGAAACCTGGGGACCATCCAAATCTTCTCTCCTAGGCCCTTCACACTGTACTTCCTCCCCTTTCTGTCCTCTTGGAGCCAAGAAGATCACATTCAATTAACATTAACTGAGGGCCTACTATGTGCTGAGCCCTGATGCCAAATAGTTTTGCAGAGAAAGAACTCAGACCTTTGCTCTGCATATGTTCTTCCCCCTGTCTGGAACCTGCTTCCATATACACCAGGTGACAGCTTATATGTTATCTGGTCAGAGAACTGCCTGCCCAGGCAGCAATGCCCCAATGTTCCCTCAGAGTACCCATGACACCTGAGCGGTTCTCTCCCCAGATGGATACTCAGCTCCCTGCAATGACACACAGGTGTGCAATACCTCTTTCCTGAATAAACTAAACAGCCTGGAAGGTATAATAAAAGCCACTGTTTACTGAGCACGTACTATGGGCCGAGTGCTGTGGGAACTCCGTGCAGACATTAGAACATCGTCGGCGTATGACGGCTGCACTCTTACTACTGCCCTTTCACAGATGAAGGAAATTGCATCATCTCCCCCTATTTTCAAAGAATGGGAATTAGAACTCGGTCAGCAACTTGTCCAAGGCCACGCAGCTAATGAGAGTGAAGGCTGAACCTCAGCTCTCAATTTGCTCTCCAGAAGGCTCGGCTGACCTCCCTCTCTCCCTGGGACCCCAAGGGGCGCTTCTTGGCCCTGTGTTCCCAGGACCATTTCTGTCCCCTTTCTGAATCCTCAGCCTCCTCTCCCAAGGCACTCCACTCAAAAGTCATCCCTGACTCCTCCCCCCACAACCTACACCCATGGGTTCCCATAGCTGACGTGGACCCCCTCTGCTGTGTTTTACCAGACGTCCTGTGCAAAGACCCTTAGTCTTTCAGCCCTGCAGGGCAGGACAGGCTGGGGCACTCAGCTGGCTACTCAACACCCAGCAAAGCAGGCGGCTAGGGCGGGCATGCCCTCCATGAACCCACAAGTGGGATCGGGCGGTTAAGCCCAGCTCTCTATGCCCACTTCCTGCTCTGTCCCTAGCCCCACCCCTGCCTGTATTTATAGCACTCATGAGCATGGGGGCCTGGAGGATGCAAGATGGGGAAGAGGGCCGCCCACTTAGTCCAGATCCTCAGGGTGAGAAGTCAGGGAGGACCTGCCAGGCCCAGAACAGCCAGGAAGGACCGAAGTTCCAGCTCAGAAAGCCACCCCCACCACCAGCCACAGTGGCCAGGCCAGAACCACCATGACAGCAGTGGGCTCTAGAGGCCCGTCTTATGTCACACAGGGCTATCAAGACCAGAAGCTGCTGGAAGAACAGAAGGGAAAGGCTACAGGGACCAAAAGGATGCCACTGACCTGAGGGAAAGCAAAAGGAAGAAAAGCCCAGTGTCCTTGGAGTTACCTGCAGGAAGGAAGGAAAGGGGAGACGCACCAACATACTGCCCTGGAATATGCAGTTGAGGATGTTGCTTCCTTTTTGAAACCTTCAGGACTCCCTGCTGGCCACTCTGGGGTCAAGTCTGAACTCCTTAGCAGGGCCTTCAAAGGTTTTCAGGCCCCAGGCCCTTGCAGCCATGTCTGGGAGGCGAGGTATTTCAGGCCTTTGCACCTCTGTCCGGGGGCTCCCTCTGCCTGCAAGGTCCTCTCCCTCTCCTTGGGCAGAGCATCCTTGTCCTTCCAGGCCTGGCACACCCCAGGGTTAGTGGGGAAGAGCGAGGGCTCCAGGGTCAGCTCCCGAACAGTGCAGCTTTACCCTCCTAAGCTGCCTCCTCTGAAAAACGTGGAGAAAACTGTCCCCACCTAACTGGGTGGTGGGGGATGAAACGCAGTAATTCACGAAAGCGCTTTGAACTGTGCCTGGCACACAGTAAGTGCTTAATAAGCGAGCTGTTGTTCCTATTGTCCTCTGGTTCCGCTAGGGCCCTCTGTTTTCACCACAAGCAGAGCACTGTCTGTCATATATCTGTTACTCGGTCGACAGCCTCAGCCAACCACTGCCTCGCAAGAGACACAACCCACGACACAGCACAGTGCTGGGCACACAGTAGGTCTTCAGCAAGTGCTCACCACCTATGAGGGTCCAACGGCATACCCCCCAGAGCTTTTCCAGGGCCCAGCTGCTTCCACAGCTCACACACCAAATCCCCAGTCTCCAGGCCCAGCTGAGTGAGAAGGGCATTCACAGTTACTTGGTTTCAAAACAATGAAGGGCTGTCCTCTGCCTTCCCAGGCTGCTTCCACTCCAGGGAATTCACAGGGAGAAATGAGCACAGCAGGGACTGGAAATAGCACGGAGCCCCTCTCGGGGAAGAGAGCACGGCCGGCCCGCCAGGAACCAGGAGCAAAACCTCAAAGGCAGAGGAGAAAACAGCCTCCAGACAGAAGCCCGAGCTCTGCAGAACTCGGCCAACCCCAGCGAACTAGGACAAGATCACTTGCACCCATTCTGCCTTGAAGCTCTTCTTCCCACCCTCTTGGCCACCTTTAGACGGGGTTCCTGGTATAACCCACTACTACCACGTGGGAGCAACTGACAACACATCCCCCCTAGGCTGCACAGAGGAATCAGGTCGCATGGGGTTCCTGGAGGGAGCTAACAGTGCCTTCTCCACGCACACTAGCTATCGGGGCCTCGTGTCTGGACTGAGGTCACTATCTACGTCCATCTCCCAGCAGACCAGAAGCCCTCAAAGGCCAGGCACCAGGTCCCATTCATCTTTACACCCTTGTGCCCCTAGCATAGTGCCTGGCACATACTGATGCTCAGTAAGCTGTGCGTGCTCAGTTGCTAAGTCCTGTCTGACTCTTTGTGACCCTATGGACTGTAGCCCGCCAGGCTCCTCCATCCGTGGGATTTTCCCAGGCAAGAATACTGGAGTGGGCTGCCATTTCATATTCCAGGGGATCTTCCCTACTCAGAGATCAAACCCACATCTCCTGTATTAGCAGGCGCATTCTTTACCCCTGAGCCACCTAGAAGTCCCACTAGGTTAAGTTACAAGGCAGCAAAACCTGGCAGCAAGAGAGTGGTGCTGGTTCATGGACCACTCCATCTGGGCCTCCCACATACACAGACAAGGAGTCACGTGCTCCCTCTGGGTCTCACTTTGCACGTTTGTAAAGAGGGATAACAAACAGTTCTGTATTCTCACAGCCTCAGAGAGAACTAACTGGGGAAACACACATGGAAAGCACCATAGCATCAGAGGAATGCTAGTTACCTTTCCATTTCAGCTCAGCTCTCTCTGCTCCTTCCCACCTCCTGTTGGAGCCTTTTCTGCTGGCCATGTGCCCCCTCCCCCAGCACTGAACCGACTCTGCATTGCCTCTATTGTTTTACATCTTTCACATCATTGTGACTGCTTGGTTTTAAGTTGGATTCCCCCACCGACTCGAGAGGTCCTGAATCCCAGAGGCACCATGTGTTCCGTGTTCAAAGCCTGATAAAATGGGCACACAGGCCTGACTGCAGGGCCCCTCCCACCCACAGTCCAAGCTCTGACACACACACACACACACACACACACACACACACACACACACGGCACAGATAGGAAGGGACGCTGCACATGTAACCTGTGAAGGAGTCACACCTCTGAGACCTGTGCCTCCTTGGCAGGTGTGTGAGCTTGTTTGCTCCACGGCACAAGGGCCTCCAGGGCACTGATTGCTGCTTCTTTCCTTACATAAAGCACCAGGCAGTCAGATAAATAATACATGGCCTTTGCCTCACTTGTAGGTATCAGACGTGCAAACACCTGCTTAGTCCCAAAGTGCCCTGGTGTGTGTGCGCATGTAATGCCTGGCCTTACACAACTCCAGGGGGCATATATGAGTTGGGAACTGATACTCATGCCCACCTCTCAACCCTATCCTCCAGCCTTGGCCTGGAGTCCATCAGCACTAGACCCCAGCAGCATAGTCCAGGGAGGAAACCTAGGGCAGGTATGCACACGCCCTAAACCAGTCTCAGGGGTCCTTTCCCAAGAAAACATCCTTGGAGCCCCAGGTCCCTGCCGGTGCCCCTCCAGACTGCAGACCTGTATGCAAGCCATGTACACCTTCATGCACGAATCCCCGGGAGGCCTTGCCAGGCCAGCCACCATCCCAGATCACAGCTCGCCCCCCGCGCACCCCCCCAACCCCGGCACAGGAGCTCCCCCACTCAC
>SJXQ01012374.1:295612-370559 GCA_006408695.1 Aepyceros melampus
GGAACAACAGACTGGTTCCAAATTGGGAAAAGAGTACGTCAAGGCTGTATGTTGTCACCCTGCTTATTTAACTTACATGCAGATTACATCATGTGAAATGCTGGGCTGGAGGAAGCACAAGCTGGAATCAAGATTGCTGGGAGAAATATCAATAACCTCAGATATGCAGATGACACCACCCTTATGGCAGAAAGTGAAGAGGAGCTAAAAAGCCTCTTGATGAAAGTGAAAGAGGAGAGTGAAAAAGTTGGCTTAAAGCTCAACATTCAGAAAACGAAGATCATGGCATCTGGCCCCATCACTTCATGGGAAATAGATGGGGAAACGGTGGAAACAGTGTCAGACTTTATTTTTTTGGGCTCCAAAATCACTGCAGATGGTGATTGCAGCCAAGAAATTAAAAGACGCTTACTCCTTGGAAGAAAAGTTATGACCAACCTAGACAGTATATGGAGAAGGAAATGGCAACCCACTCCAGTGTTCTTGCCTGGAGAATCCCAAGGACGGCGGAGTCTGGTAGGCTGCTGTCTATGGGGTTGCACAGAGTCAGAAAAGACTGAAGCGACTTAGCAGCAGCAGCAGACAGTATATTCAAAAGCAGAGACATGACTTTGCCGACTAAGGTCCATCTAGTCAAGGCTATGGTTTTTCCTGTGGTCATGTATGGATTTGAGAGTTGGACTGTGAAGAAGGCTGAGCACCGAAGAATTGATGCTTTTGAACTGTGGTATTAGAGAAGACTCTTGAGAGTCCCTTGGAGTGCAAGGAGATCCAACCAGTCCATTCTGAAGGAGATCAACCCTGGGATTTCTTTGGAGGGAATGATGCTGAAGCTGAAACTCCATTACTTTGGCCACCTCACGCGAAGAGTGGACTCATTGGAAAAGACTCTGATGCTGGGAGGGATTGGGGGCAGGAGGAGAAGGGGACGACCGAGGATGAGATGGCTGGATGGCATCACTTACTCGATGGCCGTGAGTCTGAGTGAACTCCAGGAGTTGGTGATGGACAGGGAGGCCTGGCATGCTGCGATTCATGGGGTCGCAAAGAGTTGGACACGACTGAGCGACTGAACTGAACTGATATAACTTTACAGCTTGAATATACTTTGGATTTGAGTCATCAGCATAATAGGAATAACTGGAATAACTCCAGTAGTAGCAGATGAGATTTCTAATGGAAAAAGAAGGCCAAGGAAAAACCTTGAGGAATACCATATTTCAGAGAGAGAGAGAGAGGAGGAAGAAGCTGGCAATGAGAACTTCACAGATAAAGAAGAAAAATAAAGAGTCGAAAAGTACATGGAAGTCACAGAAGGAAAAGATTCCAGCAGACCATGGTCAACAGCCTTGGATATTACAGAAAAATAAAGGATAGTCTGAAGAGGAATTCTGAATTTATGAGTTGTCACTGATGTCTTTTAAGAGAGAAATATCAAAAGTACACTAAAAGAAAACACAAAACCGTAAAAAGAGATATAAACCTGTGGTGAGGAAATCTAAGTATGAAAAATAGATAACCCTTATAAGAAATGACATAGAAAAACAAAGATAACATATAGGTAGCTTGAGAGGACACCAATGTGAAAGTAAAACCTTTAAAATATATATATATGCAAATTTTTAAAATTAATTTTTATTTTTTAGTTTGTTTTGCTTTACAATACCATATTCGTTTTGCTATACATTGACATGAATCAGCCACAATATATATGCAAATCTAAAATTGGGTTTAGTGAAGTGAAAGTTGCTTCCAACTCTGCAACACCATGGACAGTATAGTCCATGGAATTCTCCAGGCCAGAATACTGGAGTTACAGGTAGCCTTCCCCTTCTCCAGGGGATCTTCTCAACCCAGGGATCAAATCCAGGTCTCCCACATTGCAGGAGGATTCTTTACCAGCTAAGCCACAAGGGAAGCCCAAGAATACTGGAGTGGGTAGCTTATCCCTTTTCCAGGGGATCTTCCAGACCCAGGAATCAAACCAGGGTCTCCTGCATTACAGGTGTATTCCTTACCAACTGAGCTATTAGTTTACATGTTAGTTAAATGGAATGAGTCCGTTGAGGAGAAACTGAATATTTTGAGAGACTCAGACTCAGACTGAGAGACTCAGACTTTGTTGATAGAACTTTGTTGACAGAACAAAGGATGTCCAGGTGGTAAAAATAAAGAGGAGTGCCTAACAGACCAAGTTTCCTCTAAATAACAGATACACATTCTAGGGTGAAAACCTATTTGAGGTTTTGGAGACCCAACTAAGGAAGACAGATTTTGGAGGGGAGTCAACATCTGGAGCAAGTGACTTGTTTCTTGCTGTCTTTCCGTAAGTGACTTGTTTTGTCCTGTTTGTTTTTTTTTTTTTTTCTAGAAGCAGCTGCAGTGGCAACAGTGGTAGCAAAGGAACTTGGGGAGGGCAGTCAACTAAAAGTTATATCACCTTTCTAACTGAAGAAACAGGGAGAAAAAGCCTGGAGCAACCAAAGGTGCTGGAGAATGAAGAGGAAATCCAAAAAGAAGAGAAATAGAGAAAAAGAACCTGAAATTCTATCTTAAACTCAGCCTAAGTCCCTGACTGATTCTTGAACCATGAATGTGTGGAACAAAGTGAAAGCAGCTTGGAGCTAAGGTATAAAGAACTGAACCAAGATCTCAGTCTCTGCCCACTATAGACATGATAATTTGCAATTTGAATCCAAGTTAATTGAATGCTAAAAGAAAATATCAACACTCTTTGGAAGAATGTAACAAGATCTTGAGCTTTCAGAGGATAACAGTTAAAATATCCAAGATACACTCAAGAATTATTCAGCATAGGATGAACAGGAGTGTGTGACTCAATCTACTGAGACAAGTTGAACTAGCTGTCAGCAATATTAAATCAGGACTTTAAAGAAATCATTATAAGATGTTCAGTAAGGTAAAGAAACATATGCTCATATTAGTTTAAATGATGGAATATTTCATCAGAGAAAGAGGAAATGCAAAAAAACAAAAACAAATAAAAAACCAACCAAACAAAAAAATACCACATAGAAATAACAGAACTAAAAAAATATATATATATATATTTGTGATACAATTCAATTGATGACATTAATAGCAAACTGGAGATAACAGAGAAAAAAATTAGTAAACCTCACAGAAAATGTCTCAAATTCAGTGAAAGAAATAAATTTACTGGTTCAGGAAGTTTAGAAAAATCACAGTGTAATAAATGCAAATAAACACACACCCAAGCACATTACAATCAACTGACGAAAGCCAAAAATAAAGAGAAAACATTAAAATTAGCCAGAGAAAAAACAACAAATTACATACAAGAAAACAACATTAAAATTATCTATTTTTCAGAAACAATGTAGGGAGCAAGATAACATCTTTAAAGAAACCTACATCTTGTGAAAATATCCTTCCAGAATATAGGTGAAGGATTTCCCTGGTGGTCCAGTGGTTGAGAGTCTGCCTGACAATACAGGAGACACGGGTTCGACCCCTGGTCCAGGAAGAGGCCACATGCTGCAGGGCAACTCAGCCCATGTGCCACAACTACCGAGCTCCAGGGCCTGAGAGCCGCAACTACTGAAGCTCACGTGCCCTAGTGCCTGTGCTCTGTGCTCTGCAACAAGAGAAACCACCACAACAAGAAGCCCACACACTGCAAGGAAGAGTAGGCCCCGCTTGCCACAACCAGAGGAAGCCTCTGCACAACAATGGAGACCCAGTGCAGCCAAAAATAAATACATAATTTTTTTAAAAAAAGAATACAGGTGAAATAAAGATATTTTCTGATAAAGGAAAACTAAGGGAATTCATTGTCACAGATCACATGACAGAAATGACAGACTTTCCTCAAGCTAAAAAGAAACAATAGGGCTTTCCTGGTGGTCCAGTGGTTAAGAATCCACCTTGCAAGGCAAAGGGACACCAGTTTAATACTTGATCCAGGAAGATGCCACATGCCTCAGAGCAACTAAATCAGTGCACCACAACTACTGAGCTGGTGCTCTAGAATCTGTGAGCCACAACTACTGAGCACGTGTGCCAGGACTAATCGTGTCTGACTCTTTGCAACCCATGGACTGTAGCCCACCAAGCTCCTCTGTCCATGGGATTCTCCAGGCAAGAATATAGGAGTGGGTTGCCATTTCCTTCTCCAGGGGATCTTCCCGACCCAGGGATTGAACCCAGGTCTCCCACACTACAGGCAGATGCTTTAACCTCTGCACCACCAGGGAAGCCCAAATGATACAATAGTGAATTCAAATCTTAAGGAAAGAATAAAAAGACTGGAAATGGTAAGTGTTTGGGTAAATATTAAAGACTAATTTTACTGTATATTTACAAAATACCTGTGACAGTTTTAAGCAAAAATTATAATTTTATTATGTGAGGTTTACAATGTATTTAGATACAACATATCCTTAATATAATATAAAGTGAGGGATGTGATAAATGGATGCATCAATATATATCTGCAAGATTTCTACATTTTATGTAGACACAACATTAACTCTAATTAGATTGCAAAAAGTTATGAATGTATACTTTAATACATAATCATTCATAAAACCATGCCAAGAGGTTTATCCCAAAAGTCAATAGAGAAATTAAAATTAAACTATAAAAATTCATCCAAAAGAAATCAAACAAGAGGAAAGAGGAACAACAATAGCCAAAAGTCAGATAATAGGAAAAGTGACAGACTTAAATCAATCATATTAATTACTACATTAAATGTTAATATACTAAGCACTTCAATTAAAAGGCAGAAATATTCGCAATGGATTTTAAAAAGAAAAAGCAGTCTTTGTCTACAAGAGAAAAATAGGTAGAAAAAGAAATCATGTAAACAATAAACATGTAGGCTAGAGTAGATATATGGTACATATATTATTGATAGTATCAGAGAAAATAAACTATAAGATAAAGAATATCACTGAAAATAAAAAAGGATACTTTGTAATGATAAAAGACTCCATTTTTCAAATAGAGTCATTAGGCATATATATATATTTATGTTAATTATACATATGTAAATGTTAATTATATATATATGTTAATTATATATATATAAATGTTAATTAAAAATGACAGAGCCTAAAATTGACAGAATTAAAAGAAAAAACAGACAAATCCATAACCATAGTAAAGAGACTCTTTCTTAGCAACTTGTAGAAAAACTAAACAATATTTTAGTCAAGACATAGAGGATTTATGATTTACCTTAAATTTTTAGAATAGTATGCCCCTCAAATTGTAAAATACTCTTTGTAAGAACAGATGGTACATTTCACATGATAGGGTGTAGCTTGGCTATGCATATCTCAATAAATTTAAAATGGCTAAAACCATACACAGTATCTCCAACCACAATGTGAATAAATTAGAAACTACTGCCAATAAGATATCTAGGAAAACTCTAAATTTTCTGAAATCAAACCAACACACTTTTAGATAATCCACGGGTCAAATTTTTAAAATTCACAAATTTTTTTGTATTTTAAAATACCTCATTTTTCATGAAAATACAGGAAAGTAAAATTTGTGGGATTCAGCCAAATCAGCATTTAGCAGGAAAACTATAGCTTTAGGTGATTATATTAAAAAAGAACTGTTCAGAATTAATGACCTAAGTTTCAACTTTTAAAAAAGCAAAGGAGACCCAAAGCAAACAAAAGTAAGGAAATAACAAAGATGAGAGCAAAATCAATGTAAGAGAAAACAGACAAATCAGAGGGAAAACAGGCCCAAAAAACCTGATTATTTGAAAAGATTTTTAAAAACTAATGAACCTCTAGTGAAATTAAAAAGAAAAAAAGAACAAACATCATCAAAACCAGAAATGAAAAGGTACTATCATTAAAAATCTTATGGACATAAAAAGTATAACAAGAAAATGTTCTGAACAACTGCACATCAAAAATTTTACAATTCAGAAGTAGATAAATTCCATGAAATAACAAGTTATTAAAAGCTCACTAAAAAATAAATACTCTAAATAACTCTCTATCTTTAAAGAAATTGACTACAGTTTAAAGCCTTCTTACAAAGAAACTCCAGGCTTAGATGGCTTCACTGATAAACTCTATAAAATATTTAAGGAAGAAATAATACCAATTCCACACAAAATCTTTACAGAAAGACAAAAAGTATAAACACTTGTCTACCCTTACGAGGACAGAATTACCTTAATAGCAAAACCAGACAAAGAAAATTCATGAAAACTATAAGTCAATATCTCTCATGAACATAAACACAAAAGTCCTTAACAAAATTTGAGCAAACTGATTCTCGCAATATATAAGAATGTTAAGACATGACCAAGTCCGTTTATCACAAAAATGCAAAGCTAGTTTAACATCGAAATTCAATCAATTTAATTTGCCACATGACTGATTAAAAGAGAAAAACCATACGATTTTTCATAGATTCAGAAAAAGTGTTTGCAAAATTCAATACCCATTGATGATTTAAAACTCTTACCAACACAGGAATAGAGAGGTCTTCCTCAACCCAGTAAAATGCATGTAAAAAAACTTTTCACAGAACATCATGTTTAATGGTGAAACTCTGCATTTTATAAAATGTAAGGGCAATTTAAAGTTTTTAAAATTAGGCTGAAGTGGCAGGGCAAGAAAGTAGAACCAGTACCACCTAGGAGCTGAGACTATAGTATGAGGCTATCCAGTGGGCAACTGGGATCTTTCAGGCTATTTTTTTAAATAGCTTTACTCTGTGTGTATGTGTGTGTGTGTGTGTGTGTACTTACACTTCTTAACCAGAATTCTGGGTTATAAAAATATATGATCCTTAAGACAAAAGAGATTACCCTAAGCAAAGAAGAAAACAAAATTTCTCAAGTATAATATATAGTCATTATTATCTGCTTTCTCTTCTTTTTTTTTTTTTTAAATTTTTGTCTAAGCTAGGGCTTCCCTGGTGGATCAAACAATAAAGAATCTGCCGACAATGTAGGAGACCCAGGTTCGATCCCTGGGTCAGGAAGATCCCCTGGAGAAAGGAATGGCTACACACTCCAGTATTCTTGCCTGGAGAATTCCATGGACTGAGAAGCTTGGTGGGCTACAGTCCACAGGGACCCAAAGAATCGGACAGGACTGAGCAAATAACACTGTAACACTAACTGTAAAGCAAGATACATTTGTTGGCATATCTGGGAATTTTGCCCAAGTTAGCTTAAACTTTTTTTCATCTGTTTAGTCTTTTGGGGGTATAGTGTGACTGATAATTTTTAGATGATAATTCAGCATTATTTCTTCATTTATATGCCTTCTTTCAAACCTGAGACCAAAAGAGGGTGTTAGGCATTTTCTGTACTGTTCATAGATGTTTAAGTAAAGGAAAACCCCAGTTGAACTAATTAGCTTAACTAAAAAGGATTGTGTTCAACTAAATGTATCAGTTTAAGAAGCCCTTTAAAACATAATCAGCTTTAATAACAAAAATATTTAAATTATAGGTTATTAATTCCTATATTCTACTCTAATTATAATTCTCAGTAGATGGCTTCAAATTTTGATCTTACCAAAACAAATCTCAAATTTTAAATAATAATATTTAATTGATAATGCTTGGTACAAACATGCCAAAATTATTTCATCTTCTGGATATACTAGAAAAGCATCCACAGATATAAGAGGAATAAAGCAAAAAAGTAGATACTGTGTTTTTAAATCAACCATTTATTGTTTTAAAAAGTAATTTAGGGTTATACTAGGCTCTACAGGTTCCACCTCCAAATTCTAATAGTAAAAAGGAATATTCATAAATAAAGCAAAAATATACAGCTTTCAAAAGAAATAGTCTAATTTGCAACCTTGCAACAGCACACACTACTGATGCTTAAGTATGAAGAGAAAATTAGGAAATGCCCAAAGAGAGCATTTATGTCCCATGGCACCTTCTCAGCAGCTCCTGCTGGCAGGATCACAGGATGTGGCAGGATCACAGGACTGCAGCCATTTATGTCCATCTTAGGAGTTTCCATGATACCCTCAAATTACAATTCTTTTCACAACAAGTTGAAGAATTAACCAAAAAAAAATAAAAAAAAACAAGCCAGTGATGTGACCTCTCAAGGAAAAAGGCTCTAGGATGGCATATCCTTTACTCCTGGGTCCATGTTAGGGTTACTGAACCCCATCTTGCTGAATGTAATTTTATCATTTTACTGATTTAACATATTTTGAACACTTAAGAGCACAAGTTCATAAGATTTCAAATATATTCACAGTAATAAATATGGATCTTCTTGCCAGAAATGTTGTTGTTCAGTCGCTCAGTCATGTCTGACTCTTTGCAACCCCATGGACTGCAGCACGCCAGGCTTCCCTGTCCTTGAGCAACTCCTGAGCTTACTCAAACTCACGTCCATTGAGTCAGTGATGCCATCCAACCATCTCATCCTCTGTCATCCCCTTATCCTCCTGACTTCAATATTTCCCAGCATCAGGGTCTTTTCCAAAGAGTTGGCTCTTAGCATCAAGTGGTCAAAGTACTGCAGTTTCAGCCTCAGCATCAGTCCTTCCAATGAATATTCAGGACTGATCTCCTTTAGGATGGACTGGTTTGATCTCCTTGCTGTCCAAGGGACTCTCAAGAGTCTTCTCTAACACCACAGATCAAAAGCATCAATTCTTCAGCACTCAGCTTTCTTTAAGGTCTAACTCTCACATCCATACATGACCACTGGAAAAACCATAGTTTTGACTAGATGGACCTTTGTGGGCAAAGCATTGTCTCCGCTTTTTAATACTCTCTAGGTTTGCCATAGCTTTTCTTTCAAGAAGCAAGAGTCTTTTAATTTCATGGCTGCAATCACCATTTGCAGTGATTTTGAAGCCCAAGAAAATAAAGTCTGTCACTGTTTCCTTTGTTTCCCCATCTATTTGCCATGAAATAATGGGACTGGATGCCATGATCTTCATTTTATGAAAGTTGAGTTTTAAGCCAGCTTTTTCACTCCCCTCTTTCTCCTTCATCAGGAGGCTCTTCAGTTCCTCTTTGCTTTCTGCCATGAGGGTGGTATCATCTGCCTCTCTGAGGTTATTGATATTTCTCCTGGCAATCTTGATTCTAGCTTGTGCTTCATCCAGCCAGGCATTTCTCATGATGTATTCTGCATATAAGTTAAATAATCAGAATGACAATACAGCCTTGATGTACTCCTTTTCTAACTTGGAGCCAGTCTGTTGTTCCATGTCCAGTTCTAACTGTTGCTTCTTAACCTGCATACAGGTTTCTCAGGAGGCAGGTCAGGTGGTCTGATATTCCCATCTCTTTCAGAATTTTCCAGTTTGCTGTGATCCACACAATCAAATGCTTTAGTGTAATCAATGAAGCAGAAGTAGATATTTTCCTGGAATTCTCTTGCTTTTCTATGATCCAACAGATGTTGGCAATTTGATCTCTGGTTCTTCTGTCTTTTCTAAATCCAGTTTGAATATCTGGAACTCCTCAGGTCAAGCCTTGCTTGGAGAATTTTAAGCGTGGCTCAGAGGTTAAAGCGTCTGCTTGGAATGCAGGAGACGCGCGTTCGATCCCTGGGTTGGGAAGATCCCCTGGAGAAGGCAATGGCAACCCACTCCAGTACTCTTGCCTGGAGAATCCCACGGAGGGAGGAGCCTGGTAGGCTACAGTCCATGGGGTTGCAAAGAGTTGGACACAACTGAGTGACTTTACTTGCTAGCAAGTGAAATGAGTACAACTGTGAAGTAATTTGAACATTCTTTTTAGCATTGCCCTTCTTTGGGAATGGATTGAAAACTGACCTTTTCCGCTGAGTTTTCCAAATTTGCTGGCATATTAAGTGCAGCCAAAAGCATTCAATTCAGTCACTCAGTCGTGTCCGACTCTTCGCGACCCCATGAATTGCAGCACGCCAGGCCTCCCTGTCCATCACCAACTCCCAGAATTCACTCAGACTCACGTCCATCGAGTCCGTGATGCCATCCAGCCATCTCATTCTCTGTCGTCCCCTTCTCCTCCTGCCCCCAATCCCTCCCAGCATCAGAGTCTTTACCAATGAGTCAACTCTTCGCATGAGGCGGCCAAAGTACTGGAGTTTCAGCTTTAGCATCAGTCCTTCCAAAGAAATCCCAGGACTGATCTCCTTCAGAATGGACTGGTTGGATCTCCTTGCAATCCAAGGGACTCTCAAGAATCTTCTCCAACACCACAGTTCAAAAGCATCAATTCTTCGGTGCTCATTCTTCTTCACAGTCCAACTCTCACATCCATACATGACCACAGGAAAAACCATAGCCTTGACTAGACAGACCTTAGTCGGCAAAGTCATGTCTCTGCTTTTGAATATGCTATCTAGGTTGGTCATAACTTTTCTTCCAGGGAGTGAGCGACTTTTAATTTCAGGGCTGCAGTCACCATCTGCAGTGATTTAGAGCCCCCCAAAATAAAGTCTGACACTGTTTCCACTGTTTCCCCATCTATTTGCCATGAAGTGATGGGACTGGATGCCATAATTTTTGTTTTCTGAATGTTGAGCTTTAAGCCAACTTTTTCACTCTCACTTTCATCAAGAGGCTTTTTAGCTCCTCTTCACTATCTGCCATAAGGGTGGTGTCATCTGCATATCTGAGATTATTGATATTTCTCCCGGCAATCTTGATTCCAGTTTGTGTTTCTTCCAGTCCAGCGTTTCTCATGATGTACTCTGCATAGAAGTTAAATAAGCAGGGTGACAATATACAGCCTTGATGTACTCTTCATAGACGTTAAATAAGCAGGGTGACAATATACAGCCTTGATGTACTCTTTTTCCTATTTGGACCAGTCTGTTGTTCCATGTCCAGTTCTAACTGTTGCTTCTTGGCCTGCATACAGATTTCTTAAGACGCAGGTTAGGTGGTCTGGTATTCCCATCTCTTTCAGAATTTTCCACAGTTGATTGTGATCCACATAGTCAAAGGCTTTGGCATAGTCAATAAAGCAGAAATAGATGTTTTTCTGGAACTCTCTTGCTTTTTCCATGATCCAGTGGATGTTGGCAATTTGATCTCTGGTTCCTCTGCCTTTTCTGAAACCAGCTTGAACATCAGGAAGTTCCAAAAGCATTAGAACTCTTTAAACTTAATGGGGGCTTCCCTGGTGTTGCTATTGTTGTTCAGTCAGTAAGTCATGCCCAAAGCTTTGCAACACCATGGGCTGCAGCACACCAGGCTTCCCTGTCCATCACTCTCTCCCAGAGTTTGCTCAAATTTGTGTCCACTGAGTCAGTGATGCTATCTAACCGCCTCATCCTCCCTGGAGGTTCAGTGTTAAAGAATCTGCCTGTCAAGCAAGAGACACAGGTTTGACCTCTGGGTCAGGAAGATCCCCTGGAGAAGGAAATGGCAATCCACTCCAGTATTCCTACCTGGGAAGTCCCATGGACCAGAGGAGCCTGGTGAGCTGCAGTCTTGAGGTCGCTAGAGTCAAACATGACTCAAGGACTAAACATCAAAACACTTCTGCTCTCTAGCCTGATGCAGGCCACCTGACCTCTAAATTACCTAAAGGCCTCTTGTCTTAAATCTTGGCTGCATTACAATCATTCCTTTGGGGCCCAGTACTTACTTTTCTGTTCAGTCATCAGAGATTAAAATGTTGCCTGGAAAACAGTATGATATCAACAAAGACAGTGAGATTTGTTAGAGGAAATGGATGTAGCTAATAAAAACAAAACAAACAGAAATAAATGCAAGAATTCTTTTTTGTCAGACCATGGGGTCACAAAGAGATGACTGAGTGACAAATGCTTTCAAACTTTCTTTTTTGTCACCTTTTTTACCAATCACCAAAATCAACCTCTACATCAAGAAACCAAGAAAAACATGATCAGAATAATTCCCCTTAATTAAGTTACTTTCAGACTACTCCAGGTAAGATTTGCCTAAATCAAAAATGCAAATGTTCTTTCCACAGCTTTTCCCTGCCTGCCTGCCTGACTAGTCCTAAATATGTATTCCGTTCATTTATTTTGTGTCTTTTTCCCCATGTATATCCCACAGGCTCTGAAAACTTCCTGCTGGACTAATGGCACCTGGGCAGATTATGACATTATTGAAGAACTTCCCAGTACCTGACCAAAACACATCAGTGGAT
This sequence comes from Aepyceros melampus, assembly GCA_006408695.1. Lineage (NCBI taxonomy): Eukaryota > Metazoa > Chordata > Mammalia > Artiodactyla > Bovidae > Aepyceros > Aepyceros melampus. The sequence continues at coordinate 307,739 of SJXQ01012374.1, forward strand.
CCAACCTGACTACCAACGCCCAGGATATTTTCTATTACTACAACTGTTAGAGAACCAAAACACTCTCGACTTTGTATGTAATTGCAACAAGTCAGGTATTTTTTGAAACGTTAGGTAGTTTCTAAATCTTGTCAACAATTAATCTTTTAACCCAAATTTACTGGTCATCTAGTGGAAGCACAGTACAATATTAATGGGTCTATTTACAAAGAAATGTGTCACACTAAAAGAGTAGTATGCCATACAATTAATAAATTTAGAGCTATGAAATAGATCTTCGTGGGCACACACACGTATATATCATAAGCAGGGGATTTCTGAAGACAAATAATTCTTCAGTGTTTCTATTTCCAAAACCAGTTTTTATATTGTCTTGTCTCTTAGTTCTCTCCAATTGATTGAATGTTGAAGAGCCTAGGCTATAGATAAAATAATCTGTTTTTCCAAAGAAAATCAGGAGAATAAAAGCAAGATTGTGATCTTCATTGTTTTTTAAAATAAAATTCATAGTAACTCAGAAAGCCATACAAATTAAAGAATTACAGCTTTCCCATTCTACCATACACACTAGTATATTCACAAATGTTACAATTATATCCTTAAGCATTAAGAATCATTTATAATGGCTAGAAATCCATTTGTCTTTAATTGCTTTAAAAGTATTATCACAACTGAAAAGTAAAATTTATTCAAATGAAAGGAGCAATGGACCATGAAAATTTGAAGAGAAAATTAGTGTAGGACATATACTTCATCTAAAAGCAGAAACTTCTTTCTAAATTTTGGTCTTTTCCTCTTGCAGTTCATAGGCAGCAATCTTAAGGCTTTATTGCCTGAACAATACTCATACTGAAGGAATTATAAGGTAATAGAAAGTTGCCACAGTTTGAAGTAATTTGACCATAAATTACAGTGTTCAGCCACATATTCTGAGGCACACAAAAAAGGAGAGACTAGTTCAGAAAGTGCAGACTTCCAAGAACTCTCCTAGGGGTTCAAATTTCACGATATTGTATCCCAAGACATGCTCCTCCTTGAAAGATTTTCCTTATTTCTCTTTGACAACAACACTATTCCCTAATTTTTCTCCTATAATTCGACATCCTTCTTAGTTGCCTTAATTAATTAACCCTTCTTTCTCTACTTATCTCTTAAATATTTTTATTCCCCAGAATTGTCTTCAGCCATTATTATGCTTCACTTTTCTTACTCTATTAATTTCAAATATTCCATGGCTTCAGGTTTTACCTCCATCCCGAATCTGAATTGCCTATTACCAAGATTGCTCTTCTGAAATTTAGACAGTTTCATACATTCAACTAGATGTTCATGGCATCTCAATTCAGTGTGTCCAAAACATATCTTTTACGTGTTTGCTAATTCTGCTCATCCTCATGTATTTCATATTTTAGTTAAAGGTATTAAAATTCATCTTCAACAGTCCCTGGTAGTCAATGAGTTGTATTGAACAAAGGAAACCAGTCAGTTGGTCAAACCACTATTGAATATATCAATATAGCCAGACACTGCCTCGTGCTAGGGAATACAGATATAAGCAAGAAAGACAAAGTCCCTGCCCTCATGGAGATCAGTGCAGTGGAGAAGACAGCCATTAAACAAGTAGCTACAAATGTAATTAACTTTTTACATTAATTACAATTATAATGACAAGGGAAAAATAACTTTTTAATCACACATACTGGAAAATTTAGAAAATACTTGAATATTTTTCTCTCCCTCCAAATTCAATTTCCAATTAGTTCTCAAATCTTAGTCTCATCGCTGAAATTTTTCTGATTTATTTCTTCTTTTCCATCATTACTGTCTTGCTCAGTTCAAGGCTTCATCATCTCTTTTCTTTAACTGGTCTCCCTGATTGCAATCTCTCCTCTTTATGGCCCAGTCATGACACTATCATCTTTCTACAGTATAGATGTGATGGTGCCACAATTCTTCTGAAAACCATTTATGGTACCATTTGGCATAAAAAATAAAACCCCAAATATATGTTTTTATGGGTCTTACAGTCCAGTCTTCACTTGCCTTTCCAAACTTATTATATCCCTCTCACAGTCTTCTTGCACTTTGGTCTTGAGCCATACTACACTTGTGTTCTCTCAGACCTTTCTTTTCTAATGCTCGATTTCAGAAAAATAAACTTGGCAGGAAGACATGGAGCTTGGCTGGAGCAGGACTCTAGATGCCTGGTCAGATCATATGAACAAACCTCCTCTTGTTTGCAGCTGCAGTAGGTTAAGGAGAGGGACAGTCACCCAGAAGCAGAGTAGTTTGACAGTGCCAGGTCAGACTAAGAGTAGATGCTGAAAGCCAGGTCAGTCATGGAAAATGGACCAGATGTCAACCAAGACCCCAAGAATAAAACAGATACAACAGAGATCAAAGGCTGCAGTATGAAAAAGCATCTGCGGCAAATAGCAGGGAAAATGGAAGCAGAAATATCTTCAAAGCTAAAAGGATAAAGATGACATCTATTGATCTTTAAAAATCTGATTCTCACAGTTGCCATTATTAATGTAACAAGAAATATAATCAACTTCAATTTATTCTTCAAGGTTCTTTTCCATGAAGGCGGTCTGCACCTCAAGTCCATCCATCTCCTAGCTAATCCTTTTCTCCATAATATTCCCATGACCCCTTGCATTTGCCTCCATTATAGCAATCAGCACACCCAATCATTTACTTCTATGTCTGTTTATTCAACTAAATCATGGGTAGCATAAGGGTAGAGGCTATGTCTTATTTATACTTTCATTCTCAATGGGAATACATATTAAGTTTGCTAAATTAATGAATAGATGAAATAATCAATGAATAAACAAATTATTAAAGTAGTCTTAATAGTACCTATTAATACTAATATCTGCCATCAGACTTAGAAACTGTTTTTGTGAGCTTGTTGTTTTCAACTATAGAAGAGTTTGGATACAGGAGGAGAAACAATTTCTTTTTTTAGCTTTAATTAAATAATTCAGAAAGTGAAAGTGAAAGTGAAGTCGCTCAGTCGTGTCCAACTCTTTGTGACCCCACGGACTGTAACCTACCAGGCTTCTCATCCATGGGATTCTCTAGGCAAGAGTACTGGAGTGGGTTACCATTTCCTTCTCCAGGGGATCTTCCTGACCCAGGGATCGAACCCAGGTGTCCCGCATTGGAGGCAGATGCTTTAACCCCTGAGCCACCAGGGAATGGAACTCAAATAGAAATATTCAAGTAGTCCACAAAAGGTGCAAGTAAATACAATTAAAAAATTACCACAATGCCAGTATCATGCTATTCAATAATGTCTTGTTTTACTCTGCTTTTAAATAGTCATGTCCTAGTGAGGCAACTATATAACAAACATTCCACTCACTAATTTATTCCTGCATTAATAGTTGGTTTGACTGCATGAAATATAAAACATGGATACTTACAATAATATAAAATGTATACTATGTGGCTGTTCATTTATTGATGTGAGAAATTCTTGCTTAACAGCCCTGAGACTAGAAACGTAAGTATAAATGCAATTCATAAGTTATAGTTCATAAAATAAATTGTATTTTAGAAATAAAAATATTCTTCTCTACTTTAATCAACAACCAAGTTAACCAAATATTTACATTACTTGAACAATCAAAACTATTATCTACTTATCTCAAAATCTTGAGAGCATACATAACTGAAATTCTGTAAACTTTATGGCATATAATTCCATGAGAACTACCCTTTGGAAATGCAATATAAATTTGTTAACACTTAGAAATAAATACATTGAATTAGATGATCTCAACAGCACCTTCCAGTAAAAATTCTATTCTGTTACAATTATTTTAGATTAAATAGACAGAGACTATCAAGTATAGTATTACATTTCACAATGAACAACGTCAAACTGGCTATATGCCAAGTCACTTAACCTGCCTTTGAAACACACAGCTGTTTCCCACTAAGAATTAGCAGTCATTACCCTTACTATCTATACAAATTAGGCTCTTAGCCCTTTGACCTGGTTCCATCTTATCTATTACACATCTCTTTTGACCTTGCTTCATCCTATCCTCTCAAATCCACTACTGCTCCTGCTCCTCTGGTTTCCCTCCGAAGCTACTTTTTTATATTCAGCCCTCAAATCTGGATTTCATAATATTTCAACCAGTCCAACTTGCCATGGAAGACTCTACCCTCTGCTGACCTATATGACCAGCTTTGCTACCAAATTTGCTGTATCAACATGAGACAGAAATGTGCAAGACAACTTGTCAAGGGTCATGGAGCAGACAGGATAAAGAACTATGTGTCCGAAATATGATACAGTATGATATCATAGGACATGAACAGAGCTTAGAGCTAAATGACAGATCTGAATCCTAACTCTGCCATTTAATGACTGAGTAAATGAACTTGGAAAATGGGCTGATCTCATATAAACAAGGAGCTCTCCCAATTCAAAATGGTTTATCATGAAAACATTCCACCACACACAAAAGTATACAAACAGTATAATGAACACCATATGCCCTTTAGCTAAAGATCCACAAACATTGACCAATCTTGTTTCATCCACTTCCCCACAAATACTTTTTTCTCTAAAGCAAACCCTAGGTATTACGGTATTTCAATTGGAAACTTCACTTTTGTGGTTTTAATAATATAACCCACGGCTATTATCACACCTAACAAAGTTATCACTAATTCCATAAAAATAACCTAATCTCTGATCCAGGTTCAAATTTCCCAGATTGTCTCAAAACTATCTTTTAAACTTTTCATAGTTGGTTTCTTCTAAACAGTCTCCAACTAAGAGCTACACATTCTATGGCATTTTTTTTTTAATCAGATAATAAGAGAGAAAGCCTCTAGTAGACACTAACTTGACTTGTTAATTCTGTGATTTGGTGAAATGGAGGACTTTACTCTGCTCAAAATAAACCTCTAGATCTATGCTTTCTAATATAATAGTCATTATCCACATGTAGCTGTTTAAATTGATTAAAATTAAATAACTAAAAAAAAACTCAGTTCCTCAATCATACTAGCCATACTTCTGTTGCTCAAGAGCCATATGTGGTTAGTGGCAACCATATTGGATGGCAAAGATACAGAACATTTCTCTGATCAAAAAGTAAATAGTCATATGGGATATATTTTATATCGTTGCAGGAAATTCTATTAGGTATTCTTGTTTGAGATCCTAAAGAGAAGACATAACTTTGTACCAGTCAGACTGCCTCTCACTGCACAGAACTTATGAAACAACTCTTACTATAAATCTAATGTGCAGAATCATTGAGGACTCTTTAGAGTCATCCAAGACCTACTAGACCACTCCTGGTCCAGAGTCCTTAGATATGACTGACCAGCAGGCCACAACTGACTAATAGGCTATGCTATCAAAGTTTATTTGTAACTTGTTTTGAACTTGAAACCATTTTTTTATTCAGGTTCAAGCTACCCTTAAAACTCCAATTAACTCAAAATATGGCTAGAATTTTATACAATAAATAACAGTAGGAAAAACACTATTATTGCTATTGTGGACAAGCCTGGAAACCAAGTAATTGTGCATTTCTGCAATTTTTGTGTATACAAGGGTCTTTCAGGTAGAGAAGAAGAGGAGAGTGTTACTGGCAAGGTCTAATCCCTCACTCTCTTTTGTCTACTCCCTCCACGTAGAGAAGTAATAAGAACACAGAACACTGGACACTTCACTTCAGAAGGGTTCTCCCTGACCTAAGGTAAAACCAATGATATGGCATATTTGTAAATGAGTCATTATAAATAAAAAATCAAACAGTCCAACAAAGGTAACTCTTTATAACTTATTTAAACTAAGCAATATGAAGGCTTTGTCTGATTATTCCCTCCTACATCACAGTTTCAAAAGAAAGAAAATTTTATATAATTTAGGGTTGGTGCAGGTCTTTCAAATCTTAACAAAGAAAGAAATCATAGACTAAAAGATTACTAGATTTAACTGTAATCATTTTTTAAATTATATATGCCAAAACCATTGCAAAGTTAAAATACCCCCCCCAAAAATCTAGGTAAAATATTTGTAATATACACATCAAAGTGCTAACGGTTTTAACAAATAAAGAATTTTATAACCAGTAAGAATTGAGTACTCAATAGAAAAATGGACAAAGAACAAGGATAAGCAATTTATAAGGGAAGAAACATAAATGGCAGAATAAGCAAATTTTCTAACTTCACTGATAAGGTAAGAATCAAAAATCAAAACAAAGTTAATTTTTTCCTATCAAACAAGCAAAGAGAAAAATGTTAATTTAAATTGTAATCTCTAGCACTCACTCTTAGAGGGAGGCTTGCTAGAGAGCAGAGCTATTGGCACCTAAAGGTGCAATTCCTGTGTTTCTCAGTGCTCAAAAGAATGAGAACAATACACTTGAAATGAGTCTACACCTCACTGGAAATGCAAAGTGCATCAAATAAACATAAAATAGCACCCCAATAGTTACAGTGAAGAATTTTATTAAGGGGCTGGGCATGAAAAACTGAAAAACCAGACTTTTATGTAACATTATTTTACCTCTATTATATTTCATGTTAAGGTATTTTAAAGCTTTTTAAGTCTGCTAGTCTGCATCGTCTCTGCATTGCTTCTTGGCATTGACTCATTAAGTATTCTTCATCTGATTCAAGGCAAAATATGCTTCTGATCAAATATGCACTCACATGCTCTTTGGCAAGCTACAAACCAAATTAGAAAAATCATAAATCTGGTGCTAAATGTTCTGGAGAGATGGTATATGCTATACCTTCCTTATCAGAAAAGCACACATATGGATTGCAATATGTCAACAAACTACGTCTGTGACTTTTCTCACTCCTAATTTTAAAAATCACAGATCAATAAAATAAGCTCTATTACTATATTTGGATTAATAACTAACAAACCTAACTCCTCACTTCTCAAATGGAATTCATTCAAAATTACTTTGAAAGACACTTGAAATGTACTTGAAATGTACATTTTAATAGCTGTATCTGCATAAAAGTTAAAAATACATTTTATATCCCAAAGCTGATACCAATTTTAATATCACTAACCACTTACACAATATGGTTCTCCAAAAAAGTTTGCTGTTAAATAGCCTTTAAAATCATTCTATCACTTTGAATATGCCCTTTTATTCAAGACCTTCAGTTTCCCTCTTTAACATAACAAAAATGATCAATAATCACTAATCATATATATAATGTGCATTTTTATGCCACAGTTTCACATTAAAATCATTTTCAAAGGATTTTAAATAATTGTGACATTAATGTCCAAAAAACCATGCATATAGTAAACAAAATTCTTTGCTGCTCATAAGAATTAAGGTCCAAAAGTACAATTCTGTTCATCATCATTCACTAACGTTAACAAAAATTGAACTCTGCAAAATGAGATTTAGGTATACAACTAACCTACAAACTCTTTGCAACTCCATGGACTATAGCCTACCAGGCTCTTCTGTCCATGAATTTTCCAGGCAAGAGTACTGGAGTGGGTTGCCATTTCCTTCTCCAGAGGATCTTCGTGACCCAGGGATCGAACCCAGGTCTCCCACATTGCAGGCAGATGTTTTACCATCTGAGCCACCAGAGAAGCCTATAAAACAATAAAACTTTCTATTCAAGTAACAAAAATGCATTTGTCAAAATTCTATAGGACTTAATCACCATAAATTTTAATCTTGAAAAGAAACTATATTAAAATATCTATACAAAAAAGTCAAAACCTCCTCATACTTTATATAAAAAAAGTTTAAAAATTTATTATAACTGTAATTCAATATTTAAATATTTATTTCAGGACCAATACATACAAAGTGGGCTTCCCTGGTGGCTCAGATGGTAAAGAATCTGCCTTCAATGCAGGAGACCTGGGTCCAATCCCTGGGATGGGAAGATCCCATGGAAAAGGGAATGGCTACCCACACCAGTATTCTTGCCTGGAGAATCCCATGGACAGAGGAGCCTGGTGGTCTACAGTCCATGAGGTCAGAAAGAGTCAGATACCACTGAGTCACTAACACTTTCACTTTCGCATGCAAAGTACGTGGTACATTCTGAGCCATGCACCATGAAGAGCAGGATGCATAATACACTGTTGTTGAATTTATCAAGGATAAAACAAATGGGTAACAAAGATTTGACACACACATCTCAGAAACATGGAATTTCATGGCATGAAGGATATTTAATCTGACATTGGTAACTACATATGAGAGATACTATATTCAAAATAGGGAAATTTCTTTCTGCTTTCTTAAAAGTTCACCTTTATGACTACATTACATAATTAGGAATCTTCTTCTCTCTTGCATTTTTCCACCTGTGCAATGCCTCTGTATGCCTTATACCCACTTTTTTTTGCAGTACTGGTTTTATCATAAGTGAAACATAATACAACAAATATCTATCATCTATCATTTGTTGTGAATATTTTACCTGTTGCAATTTTTCCTTTAAATTTATTCACATATTGTTGTTGGTTATTGTGTCTGAAGCTTTTTTTCTGTTTTGATGCAGAAAAACCCATTGATCATTTCTTCATGATTTTTATTGGGAAGCCATTCTTAGAAAGATTAAAGGGTCACCAGTGTTTTCATCGACTAGTTACATGGGTTCTATTTTAAAAAATTAATTATTCAGCCCACCTAGGGTTTTATTCTGGGGCATACTGTGAAATAAGGATTCAATTGAATTCATTTTCCACATGCCTATAACATTAAAGTTAAATAGAAATTGCCAAAAAAAATTTTAAGAGAATAAAGGAAAAAACGGAAATCATGCACAAAACTGAAAACAATTAAGCAAGCACTGGATTCTGCCACAGCACCTTTCAACACCAGAGGACAACTGACCAGTGTTTGCAGATTTCTGAAGAAACCACGTCCCCAGAGCAGTCTGACTAGCCAAGATGTCTACATAGGATAAATACAACAAAAGACATTCTCAACAAGAAATAGCCATCTACAGAATTATCTAAATAATTCCACTTATTGATGGAAACTAAACAACTAAAATAAGAATCAAAATTAAAATTCAAGGATACAAACACCATGGTTAAAAAAAAAAAATCATGGTGAGTACTGAACTCTAGTAAAATACACAACTAGATTTAAACCATTATAAGCCTGGCCTTCAGTTCAGTTCAGTTCAGTCGCTCAGTCGTGTCCCACTCTTTGTGACCCCATGAATCGCAGCACACCAGGCCTCCCTGTCCACCACCAACTCCCAGAGTTCATGCAGACTCATAGCCATCGAGTCCATGATGCCATCCAGCCATCTCATCCTCTGTCATCCCCTTCTCCTCCTGCCCCCAATCCCTCCCAACATCAGAGTCTTTTCCAATGAGTCAACTCTTCACATGAGGTGGCCAAAGTACTAGAGTTTCAGCTTTAGCATCAGTCCTTCCAAAGAAATCCCAGGGCTGATCTCCAGAATGGACTGGTTGGATCTCCTTGCAGTCCAAGGGACTCTCAAGAGTCTTCTCCAACACTACAGTTCAGAAGCATCAATCTTCGGCGCTCAGCTTTCTTCACAGTCCAACTCTCACATCCATACATGACTACCGGAAAAACCATAGCCTTGACTAGACAGACTTTGTTGGCAAAGTAATGTCTCTGCTTTTCAATATGCTATCTAGATTGTTCATAACTTTTCTTCCAAGGAGTAAGCGTCTTTTAATTTCATGGCTGCAATCACCATCTGCAGTGATTATAGGCCTTAGTTTAACATTTATATAACAATGTAAACGTTATAAAACTTAAACAAGTACAACTAATGTAACAAACAAAAATTGGAGTGGGACAAGAAGGTAGAGCATGCACGTGCATCTTTCAAAAACAATCTATATGGTCTCAAGAGAAACACGTATGGTAAAACAGTGACTCTAACCTCGTTATGTTTTTCATTAATTCAGTTCTTAACTGTAAACAGATCTTTCAAAATATATACTTATACTACATCCTGTAGTCAAGAAGTTCTTATTTGGAAGCTCTAAAATTCTTTTAGGTACCTTAAGTTTCTTTTCCTTTTCATAAATTTAAGTAAAAGTAAATTTAATCTTTTTTATTTAAAATAATAGGCACACGCTGATCAACAAAGCAATAGGAAAAAAAGAAAGAAGGGAGAGAAGGACATACAAAGAGAAGTTCGTTCTATTTCTGGTTATTTAATGTATTGTGGTTGTTATTTAAGGAGCAATTTTTAAAATTTCTTCTTTGTATTTTAATTTTAATGAACTTACACAAATAGTGATATTTTTATGTTACAAAAAAATCAAGTACAAAGTAGTCATAAAGATAAATCATCAAGGTTACAAAGGCATTGTACATCTTTTGAAAACTACACAAGTAAGTTTGACCCATAAACACCACACCTGGATATCAAACATAGCTCATAAATTTTGAACCCAGTGGTAGTCCTCTGGGATATTTTAACTTTGTATAAACAAAGCTGTGAGGTGGAAGTCTACTTTGTATTTTAGTACACAACTAAAGGAACTATTCAGGAAGTCTGATCTCCTGAATAAACAAACCGATGATCCTCCCTTCAGTCCCCATCCTAAACTGTGCCCTGCAGCAGCTGATTCTGCTCAGGTCCTCTATGCGCTGGACAGCGGCTTCAGTGCTCTGTGCTCAGCAGCAGTGCACATATTGTTGAGTGACAAGTGGGGCATTTTCCTGTCTGCTCGCAGCTCTGTCAGGGTTTGTACAGGCTCCTACCCACACTTCTTCCTTTCTTTACCTTCCTACATGCAGGCATCCCCCAAGGTTTCGTTCTCACTTCTCTCCTCTTCTCAGTCTAATTGCCCTGATTTATCTCATTCACTCCCAAACTCTAGCTCTGGCTTCTCTTCTGAGCTCCAAATCTAAAACTGGAAGTATGCGCTAGACATCTTTACAAGGATGGATGCCCTCCAGCATTTCCAGTCTGATATGACAGCACCGAATAAACCCCACCCTCCACCTCCACTCCAGCCTCTGTCACCCTTTACATCTCCAGTTGGGGTAATGGCAGCTCATTCAACTTTCTGGTCACAGAGACTGAAAACCTAGGCATTCTTTTGGACACCAGCTTTGCTCCGAATTTGCTATGAGACCTGGTGCACATTACCTAATATATTTTTAGTACAAATCTTTAAATCTCAAGATACTTCTAAAGGCTTCCCTTGTGGCTCAGATGGTAAAGAATCCGCTTGCAACGTGGGAGACCTAGGTTTGATACCTGGGTTGGGAAGATCCCCCGGAGAAGGGAAAGGCTACCTATTCCAGTATTCTGGCCTGGAGAATTCCATGGACTGTACAGTCCATGGGGGTTACAAAGAGTCGGACACAACTGAGCTACTTCCACTCCAGTATAAACAAAGTTTATAGGTTTAAAAGTATTTGAATTGAGTTTGAATACTTCTAAAGGATATAAAATACAAATACATATATGATTTAGGAACAGTATTATTATATAAATTGTGTGTGTGCAAAAATATATATACAAACACATATACATCATTCCCTCTATTCACCATTTCTATCAAGCCACACCCTTATATTTTCTTTGTCCAAATATATCCTGCATTGCTGCTCTTCTCTCCAATCTAGAATCTCCATTTTAAAAAACCTCTCCTTCACAGTCCAATTCAAATATCAACCTCTCAATGATATTTCCAATGATTCTTTATCAAGATAAGTGGCCCATATTCTACCTTATAAATAGGAAGATCTTCATAATTCCCTCTATTCAACTAGATAAGTACCTGAAGGACAGAGACTGTGGAGTATTCACCTTTGACTCTTCATTACTTGTCTTACATACATTAGACATTTGTAGGATTGAGCTCCAATACTTTGGCCACCTGATGCAAACAGCCGACTCAATGGAAAAGAACCTGATGCTGGGAAGGACTGTAGGAAGGAGAAGAGGGCGACAGAAGATGAGATTATTGGATGGCATCACCAACTTAATGGACATGATTTTGAGTAAACTGCAGGAGATAGTGAAGGACAGGGAAGCCTGGCGTGTTGCAGTCCATGGGGTTGCAAAGAGTCAGACACAACTTGGCGACTGAACAACATGTAGGGCTGAATTGCATAAATAATGCCTTTTTTAAGTCTTAATTTCAAAGAAGAATTAGAAGCATAGAGAAAGTTAAACCTACACAGTAAAAAGTGTATACTCAATAAATGATCAGTTGCAGATATATTTTTAAATGAAAACGGAGAAAAGAACTTAAAAATACACTATTAAGCTTGAAACTAAACAAAAATATTGTTTGGTGCTCCCTCTGCTGGCTTTGCAGCAGCAACTTAATGGCTGAACACTGACACCACAAAGAAGTAGAGTCAGCTTACTGCTCCTTGTGTGAACCTCCTGCAAATAATGAAAGCAGAAATTTTTTACTGAGTTCATTTGGAAATAATCTTATCTTTCAAAACATTTGGTCTATGAAAATTGTTTATCAAGAAACAAAACTTATAGTTTTGGTGATAATAAATCCTATAAGAACACCAGTCCGTATGTTTTCTAAATATATCACCTAATTAATGTATAAAAAACTTTAAATTTGAGCTGAAACTATTAAGAAAAAAGAAGGATGAGATCTTTTTGTTTTCTAATTAATCTACAGTTTTTAGAAACTGATTTGGAACATAAGAGGTTAAATTCTTCTTGTGTTTCTAAACAGAGTTATTCTGAGTACCCTGAAGGCATTTAATTCCAAAACAGGAAGCCACAGAGAGGAACACTTGGTTACACTAATGTTATGCAGATCTTTTGGAACATATTTTCCTAAACACTTGCTGAAAGAACCTTTTCTATACTGTATGCTATCACATAAAGCTGGAGAAGGTCCCACAGATAACACAGTGCCTCTACTGCTCAAATTGCCCTTTACTACTTTTCTATTTTCTTCCACTTTTTTTACATTAAATGGTCTTCAGCTTGCTCATAGAAAGAACGGTAAGAAATCAGGTAGGAGTCAGGGAATGTTTATCTACAAACTATAACTCAGTTATTTTTGCATATATTTGTACAAAAACTATGGTATGACTTATGGCAGTTACATTTTTTAAAAAATGATTATATGACACGATGCCATAGAAAGATTATCGTGAGCTGTCACTATTAAAGATCAGTGTCCTTGCTAACAAATTCATGTTTTCTATGCTTTTAACTGTACTATAGTATCCCTTTAATCCAAAAACACATTAAATGAGATCTCACCCTTCCTGCTGAAACAAAGGACTATAAACCACAGGAAAGTGGAAAGAGCAGTGGGTTCATGTGAGTAATTGGCTTAAATGCTGGAATTACCTCTGTTACTGAGTTACTTAACAGGTGGTGGTGTTCAATCCCATTCGTGTCTAACTCTTTGCGAATCCATGGACTACAGCACGCCAGGCTTCCCTGTCCTTCACTGTCTCCTGGAGTTTGATCAAACTCATGTCCATTGAGCTGGTGCTGCCATCCAACCATCTCATACTCTGTCGCCCCTTTCTCCTCCTGCCCTCCTACTTAACTGGATCAGCTCTTCCCCAATCTCTCAAGTAAGGGTTCAGATGTCCAGTGATCAACAAGGTGCTTCCTATGGTTCTGTGACTAAATAGCTAACTAGATCTTAGGTCCACTTTAAGTTACAGGTATAAGGTTAAAAAAAACACACACCAGATTGAGTGCATTTTTCATATGCCATTTGATTTCATATACCATTTCAATGCCATGTTTAAAAATAGCTTTTTCTTAGTTTCTGTCTTAGTTTATATTCAGTTATGTTTTAAAGAAAGTAAATGATCACTGAGCAATTATCCTTCTGTGCTGGAAATTAAGGTTTCATGCACATTCTTGATTATCCATAAAAATGAAGTACAGTAATCTTAAAAGCACTAGTCTAGTCAGAAGAACTCAAATAGGAAAAATAGTCAATATATTTGGATCTGCTTATGGTTACTTTCAAAGAATTTATGAAAATATTTATTCCATTCTTAACATGTAGGCACTAAGAATTTTTGTTGAAATCAGCTGTGAGAGCATCAAAATAGTATTTCAAATCCATTCTGCAGAGCTTGGAAATTGCGTTTCCTTAAAAAAAAAAATCTCCATGAGAACAAGAACAAGGGTTAGCCACTAAAGTGAGCTTCTATTGACTGACATTCTTGTGCAGGGATTCCTGAGTGTGGCCCCAGCGCCCCTACCACCGAGATCACTGAGGTGCGAGGCTGTTGGTGGGCTGGTGCCTCCCTGTCAGGGTCACAGGACAACGACAGCCAGACACAGAGGAGGAGGCAGAAGGGCAGAGGACAGAGGATATTCCTAGGCTCCCCCTGACTCTGTCATTCAGTACACTGAAACCTCGAAAATGCTGAGCTGCTGTTTTTTGAGCAGGCTGTCAAATCATTAGATTTGTTTTTGGAATTTCAGCTCATGAATATCTCCTCTAATGTTCAGAGGGCATTTCACAGAAATATACAATTACATGTGTGACTCTAGGAAAAGAAACCCTTATATCACAAAAGATTTAACAGCAGTTCTTCATCATTTAATGATTCATTTCACTTTAAATTATTGAATACTCTATTCCAAAATGACACAACAACAAGCTCTTAGGGCTTTAAATTAGCTGGTAGTTAGACATATTTTAAAAGGACATTTTAAAGTGCAGGAGAAAAATATTCAGAACGTGTGATTCATTTAATTTAATATATACTCGGGATGAACAAACAGAAGAAACTTATGATGTGGTTTGTTGCAAAATGGAATCAGTAGTAAACAACAAAAGTTACGCTTCTTGCATTCCTATTAGCCAATACCAGTGCAGTAAAATACTACGCAATTTCTGAACATTTCTGTAAGAAAATTTCATTTCCAAGTGAAATTATTGAACATTAGAGAAAATATCAGGAAAATCCATTTATCAGGCTCCAGCTGTGTTGATGTCATTATGTGCAACTGTGTGACATTGAACACTGACATTATAGACTCTATGACGTAACATGAACAGATAACAAAATCAACAAAAATCAATGAATGTCACATTCATCTCAACATACCTATAAAATCAATAAACAATAGATATTTTGAAACAAGAATAAATATAGATGAATATAACTTTATATTCCAGATGTTTTTCCCAAGAAAATAAGAATAATACCCAAAGACCTTAACTATGATAATTCAATGTAATCTCACATAGAACTTCAATGATGAAGGTTAAATTGTCTCCTTTAGGATCAGCAGGTCTCTAAAGTTGCTTAAAACTTTAATAGCAAGTCAAACACTGCTATGCAAAGGGATGCCATGCTCAGCTTTGAGTTTTAGAAATATTACTCTGGTAGCCATGTTGGCCATGTGGCAGGACTGGGGGCAGGATGGTGTGATAGGTAAGAATGAAGACTACGGAATCCAAGAGACTCAGGACTGTAGGACAAGTTGCTTAGTCTGTCTGAGTCTTAATTTCCTCACTTTAAAAACAAAGAATGATGACAACACCTATGTAGGAAAGTTACCATGAGATGAAATGAGAGCTGTTTTGCACAGTAAGTGCTTCATAAAGGTCAGCTATTCATCCTGTGAGCTCTTCCAATAAAGTTTACAGACCCTTGCTTAAAAGCTAATTTAATAAGACAATGGTGTTTAGAAAAAAACTATTAAATTGTATAACTCTTTTCTATTGCCTTTAGCTAATCCCCTGTTGGCTCAGTAGTAAACAATTCACCTGCCAATGCAGGAGACATAGGTTTTATCCCTGGGTGGGGAAGATCCCCTGGAAGAGGAAATGGCAACCCACTCCAGTATTCTTGCCTGGGAAATCCTATGGGCAGAGGAGCCTGGCAGGCTACAGCCGATGAAGTCACAAAAGAGTTGGGCATGTCTTAGTGACTAAACAACAACAACAACAATCCCAATATGGCAGCCCAAACTGGAACAGAATCTGGTCAGTTAGCTTACTAATCAGTTTGGTTGAAAGTTCAAATGAATTTATATTGAATATTACACAGAATATTATACAGAAAAACAGACTACCTGTACTTAATTTTTTTATATTGATGTTTTGTATTGAGAAAGGTTGATCCCAAACTGATAGAAATATTTTATCAGTATCTAAAAACTGATAATTAATTTTGAAGAGAGGAGATGAGAACATTTCAATAGAGAATAAATTCACTTCATCTTGTTGACAGAGTAGGCTCTTTTGAAACTATAAGCCAGGTTGGAGTGCAAATTATTAAAATTATCTAGGAAGACTGTTTCCATATAGTCTGCTAAAGATGGACATATACATACCCTCTGGCCCACCCAATCCACTCCCAAGTATAATCCCACAGAAATATGTCTAGACATTCAGCAAAAGAGATGCATAAGAATATTCACAGCAGCACTCTTTGTAATAGCCCCAAAATGGAAAGAACCCACATCCCCATCATTCTAAAGGATGTATAAACAACTGTGGTAAATTTACACAATGCAACCATACACAGCAAGCAGAATGAACAACTAACTACATACAATCTGGATGAATTTTACAAAGTATCAAAAAAAGAAGACACACACAAAAGAATATGTGGTATATGATATATTTATAGAAGGTTAAGAGAAAGAGAAAAAGGCAAAATGAATGTTAAGTATCAGAAGTCAGATTACTGTAACCTTTGGAGAGCAGGTAGTGACTGAAGTGTCTGAAGGGGTTCTGGGGTTCTGGTAATGTTGTTCTTCTTTATCCAGGTGTTGGTTATATAGGTGTGACTGCCTTGTGAACACTTACTGAGGTTTAAAAATCAAACAAACTCACCTAGAAACCCATGTATGTTAGTCACTCAGCTGTGTCTGATTCTTTGCAACCCCATGAACTGTAGCCTGCCAGGTTCCTCTGTCCATGGAATTCTCCAGGCAAGAATATTGGAGTGGGTAGCCATTCCCTTCTCCAGGGGACTTTCCCAACCTAGGGATCAAACCCAGGTCTCCCACATTGCAGGCAGATTCTTTTTACCAGCTGAACCACCTAGGTACACATATAATATACTGTAATTTATCATGGATGCCTAAAAGAAAGATAAGTCTTCTTCTAGGACAGGGAAGGGAAACAAGTGGGAAGCAGGACAAAGAGGGGAAGCTGAGAAATAGACCTAGTAACAAGCCTATATGCAATAGAAAAAGAAGAGAAAAGTGCAGGCAGGTTTAGGTAAGAGTAAATCCCAACCCACAAGCATAGCTAAACTGAGAGGCCCATGGAATAATGTCTGGGACTGGAGGCTCATAGGGGTCCTTGTTATATGAGGACCTCATTTCAGAATGCAAAGGGAATCACCATTGTTGATTATTACATACTGTGCTAAAAGCTTTACAAAGAAATAATTTTACATTTTACCAGACCAAGATCCCAGAAAAAATTCAGAAGTTTATTGAATCTTTACATAATAGGTATTTTTATCCTTATCTGCAGATAAAGAACCTGAGGCCTGATGAGCTTTTTGTGCAAGGTTTTAGAAAAAGCAAGTGTAGGAAGATTTGTCCTTTTTTTCTTGGGGAGGAGTTGGGAAGAAACAAGGAAAGAGACAAAGGTAATCAATCCCTCCACTTTAATCCTTCTCTCAGAAAAATAAATTGTGGTCTTTAGAAGGCTTGGTTCAAGTCAGTTCAATGCAGTACAGACCACATTAGTTACAGATTTCGTCTGAGGATCAAATTAAAAGTCCTCAAACTAAATTATTCAAATTGGGTGTGAAATCAGGCCTAGATGCCAAGGAAAAGGAGAATCGAACAGCTGGCATCCTACAGTTGCTTCCACAAAGCAGAGCTGAGCTGTCCATGTGTATCAGGTAAGGACATTCCCCCTAATGCTGTCCTTTTATACTTTGTCCCATGAAAACTCTAGGTTGAAGCAAAAAAAAAAAAAAAAATTTGTTTTCCAGGACTCTTCTCTGTGAGTAACTAAAATAAAACTATACAGAACCTTGAAAATATATACAGGCCAACTTAAATGTTGTCAGAATTTTTCTGTATTGGAAAATTCATTTAAGTCTATACAAGAGCACAAGTTGACAGTGTTTAATTGTACTCTCACAATTTGGTGTACCTATTTGAAAACTTGAAAAGAAAGTTTATTTTTTATATTAAATTTTTCTAGTTTGGCAAGTGATAGATTTTCTTCTACTATTTCTAATGGAGCAGGTGTCTAACAACTATTATGTATAACTTTTTAGTATTATTTGTGTCAGGAGAATAAACACAGGCCTAGAAGCACTGGAGAGTTTTCAGTCTACTTCATAAAGACTTACAGCGCAGGCAGGATACTATAGTCTAAAATTATAAAACTCACAACTCTAATAGGTTAGATCTCTTAATTCAGTTCAGTTCAGTAGCTCAGTCGTGACCAATTCTTTGTGACCCCATGAACCGCACTATGCCAGGCCTCCCGGTCCATCACCAACTGCCAGAGTCCACCCAAATCCATGTCCACTGAGTTGGTGATGCCATCCAACCATCTCATCCTCTGTCGTCCCCTCCACCTCCTGCCCTCAATCTTTCCCAGCATCAAGGTATTCTCCAATGAGTCAGCTCTTCGCATCAGGTGGCCAAAGTATTGGAGTTTCAGCTTAACATTAGTCCTTCCAATGAATACTCAGGACTGATCTCCTTTAGGATGGACTGGTTGGATCTCCTTGCAGTCCAAGGGACTCTCAAGAGTCTTCTCCAACACCACAGTTCAAAAGCATCAATTCTTCGGCACTCAGCTTTCTTTACAGCCCAACTCTCACATCCATACATGACCACTGGAAAAACCAGACGGACCTTTGTTGGCAAAGTAATGTCTCTGCTTTTTAATATGCTGTTTAGGTTAGTCATAACTTTCCTTCCAAGGAGCAAGTGTCTTTTAATTTCATGGCTGCAGTCACCATCCGCAGTGATTTTGGAGCCCCCAAAAATAAAGTCAGCCATTGTTTCCCCATCTATTTGCCAAGAAGAGATGGGACCAGATGCCATGATCTTACTTTTCTGAATATTGAGCTTTAAGCCAACTTTTTAACTCTCCTCTTTCACTTTCATCAAGGTTCTTTAGTTCTTCTTTACTTTCTGCCATAAGGGTGGTGTCATCTGCATATCTGAGGTTATAGATATTTCTTCCAGCAATCTTGATTCCAGTTTTATAGAATTGCAAATACAAATCCAGAATACACATTATATCAACATCTTAATATTTTCTGAAGAAACTCATGTAATCCAAACCTTAAGGGAAAATAAAAATCTACCACAAACTAAAACTTAAGCTATACATTTCATAGGCCACAAATCTTAAAATGTATCTGTCTTATAGCTATACTAAGAGAAATTTAGGTCAATCAATTCATCAGTACTTCCTGTGGCAAGTTAATTACTAACAAAATTCATAAGGCATAATGCTTCATGTATCAGAAAGACTGCTAAGTATATGAAGTCATAATGTGTCCACAAAATCCTACTTCACTAGGGCCTTCCATTAAAAAAATATGCTGGCTTTTAAATAACATGAAAATAAGACTTGTATACTAAGCACTTACCTTAAGGAACACTTGTCATTAAATGGAATAGCCATCATGGTCAACAAAAGAGTCAGAAATGCAGTACTTGGATGCAATCCCAAAAATAACGGAATGATCTCTATTCGTCTCCAAGGCAAACCATTCAATATCACAGTTATCCAAGTCTATGCCCTAAGCAGTAAGTCTGAAGAAACTGAACTTGAACAATTCTATGAAGACCTACAAGACTTTTAGAACTAACACCCAAAAAAGATGTCCTTTTCATTATAGGGGACTGGAATACAAAAGTAGGAAGTCAAGAAATACCTGGAGTAACAGGCAAATTTGGCCTTGGAATGTGGAATGAACCAGGGCAAAGATAATAGAGTTTTGCCAAGCAAATGCACTGGTCATAGCAAACACCCTCTTCCAACAACACAAGAGAAGACTCTACACATGGACATCACCAGATGGTCAACACCAAAATCAGATTGATTATATTCTTTGCAGCCAAAGATGGAGAAGCTCTATACAGTCAGCAAAAACAAGACCAGGAGCTGACTGTGGCTCAGATCATGAACTCCTTATTACCAAATTCAGACTGAAATTGAAGAAAGTAGGGAAAACTGCTAGACCATTCAGGTATGACCTAAATCAAATCCCTTATGATTATACAGTGGAAGTGAGAAATAGATTTAAGGGCCTAGATCTGATAGAGTGCCTGATGAACTATGGAATGAGGTTCGTGACACTGTACAGGAGACAGGAATCAAGACCAGCCCCATGGAAAAGAAATGCAAAAAAGCAAAATGACTGTCTGGGGAGGCCTTACAAATAGCTGAGAAAAGAAGAGAAGAGAAAAGCAAAGGAGAAAAGGAAAGATATAAGTATCTGAATGTAGAGTTCCAGAGAATAGCAAGAAGAGATAAGAAACCCTTTTTCAGCGATCAATGCAAAGAAATAGAGGAAAAGAACAGAATGGGAAATACTAGAGATCTCTTCAAGAAAATTAGAGATACCAAGGGAACATTTAGTGCAAAGATGGGCTCAATAAAGGACAGAAATGGTCTGGACCTAACAGAAGCAGAAGATATTAAGAAGAGGTGGCAAGAATACACAGAAGAACTGTACAAAAAAGATCTTCACGACGCAGATAATCATAACGGTGTGATCACTCATCTAGAGCCAGACATCCTGGAATGTGAAGTCAAGTGGGCCTTAGAAAGCATCACTATGAACAAAGCTAGTGGAGGTGATGGAATTTCAGTTGGCTGTTTCGAATCCTGAAAGACGATGCTGTGAAAGTGCTGCACTCAATATGTCAGCAAATTTGGAAAACTCAGCAGTGGCCACAGGACTGGAAGAGGTCAGTTTTCATTTCAATTCCAAAGCAAGGCAATACCAAAGAATGCTCAAACTACCGCACAATTGCACTCATCTCACATGCTAGTAAAGTAATGCACAAAATTCTCCAAGCCAGGCTTTAGCAATACGTGAACCGTGAACTTCCAGATGTTCAAGCTGGTTTTAGAAAAGGCAGACAAACCAGAAATCAAATTGCCAACATCCGCTGGATCATGGAAAAAGCAAGAGAGTTCCAGAAAAACATCTATTTCTGCTTTATTGACTATGCCAAAGCCTTTGACTCTGTGGATCACAATAAACTGTGGAAAATTCTGAAAGAGATGGGAATCCCAGAGCTCCTAACCTGCCTGTTGAGAAATCTGTATGTAGGTCAGGAAGCAACAGTACGAACTGGACATGGAACAACAGACTGGTTCCAAATAGCAAAAGGAGTACGTCAAGGCTGTATAATGTCGACTCTGCTTATTTAACTTATATGCAGACTACATCATTTGAAATGCAGGACTGGAAGAAACACAAGCTGGAATTAAGATTTCCGGGAGAAATATCAATAACCTCAGGTCAGTTCAGTTCAGTCGCTCAGTCGTGTCCGACTCTTTGCGACCCCATGAATCGCAGTACTCCAGGCATCCCTGTCCATCACCAACTCCCGGAGTTCACTCAGACTCACTTTCATTGAGTCCATGATGCCATCTCATCCTCGGTCGTCCCCTTCTCCTCCTGCCCCCAATCCCTCCCAGCATCAGGGTCTTTTCCAATGAGTCAACTCTTTGCATGAGGTGGCCAAAGTACTGGAGCTTCAGTTTTAGCATCATTCCTTCCAAAGAAATCCCAGGGTTGATCTCCCTCAGAACCTCAGATATGCAGATAACACCACCCTTATGGCAGAAAGTGAAGAGGAACTAAAAAGCCTCTTGATGAAAGTGAAGAGGAGAGTGAAAAATGTTGGCTTAAAGCTCAACATTCAGAAAACTAAGATCATGGCATCCGGTCCCATCACTTCATGGAAATAGATGGGGAAACAGTGGAAACAATGTCAGACTTTATTTTTGGGCTCCAAAATCACTGTAGATGGTGATTGCAGCCATGAAATTAAAAGACGCTTATTCTTTGGAAGAAAAGTTATGACCGACCTAGATAGTGTATTCAGAAGCAGAGACATGACTTCGCTGACTAAGGTCCGTCTGGTCAAGGCTATGGTTTTTCCTGTGGTCATGTATGGATGTGAGAGTTGGACTGTCAAGAGGGCTGAGTGCCGAAGAATTGATGCCTTTGAACTGTGGTGTTGGAGAAGACTCTTGAAAGTCCCTTGGACTGCAAGGAGATCCAACCAGTCCATTCTGAAGGAGATCAGCCCTGGGATTTCTTTGGAAGGAATGATGCTAAAGCTGAAACTCCAGTACTTTGGCCCCCTCATGCAAAGAGTTGACTCATTGGAAAAGACTCTGATGCTGGGAGGCATTAGGGGCAGGAGGAGAAGGGGAAGACAGAGGATGAGATGGTTGGATGGCATCACTGACTCAATGGACGTGAGTCTGAGTGAACTCTGAGGGTTGGTGATGGACAGGGAGGCCTGGCGTGCTGTGATTCATGGGGTCACAAAGAGTCGGACACGACTGAGCGACTGAACTGAAGTAGAAATCAAATTTTATCAAAATCTCTTTTAAAAAAAAGTAAATCAAAATAAAACTCAGCATGGCCCATACACACATATATTGAAATAGCCTTAGCACATAGTATTGGAAGAAATTGTTTACATATCAGCATGCATGCATGCTAAGTTGCTTCATTGATGTCAGACTCCTTGGGACCCCATGGACTGTAACCTGTCAGGCTCCTCTGTTTATAGGATTCTCCAGGCAAGCATACTGGAGTGAGTTGCTATGCCCTTCTCCAGGGCATTTTCCTGACCCAGGGATTGAATTCACGTCTCTACTTCTCCTGCACTGCAGGCAGGTTCTTTACCACTAGTACCACCTGGGAAGTCCTATACATATCAGGTCTTCCCCTAAACTTCTCTTGATAGCCAATTTCCTAGTTGCTTTTGAATGTTCAACAACAACAACATCAGTACCTCTAAAAAAGTTGCTCTTTTAAAACTTTTACCTACTGGGTTATATTCTGCCTTGATAGCAGCCAGGTGTGGGCATGAGACTAAGTTGTGGTTAAAAAGATGTAGGAGAGTGAAAAAGTTGGCTTAAAGCTCAACATTCAGAAAACTAAGATCATGGCATCCGGTCCCATCACTTCGTGGCAAATAGATGGGGAAACAGTGGAAAAAATGGCTGACTTTATTTTGGGGGGCTCCAAAATCACTGCAGATGGTAATTGCAATCATGAAAATTAAAAGACGCTTACTCCATGGAAGAAAAGTTATGACCAACATAGACAGCATATTAAAAAGCAGAGACAGTGCTTTGCCAACAAAAGTCCGTCTAGTCAGAGCTATGGTTTTTCCAGTAGTCATATATGGATGTGAGAGTTGGGCTATAAAGAAAGCTGAGCACCAAAGAATTGATGCTTTTGAATTGTGGTTTTGGAGAAGACTCTTGAGAGTCCCTTGGACTGAAAGGAGATCCAACCAGTCCATCCTAAAGGAGATCAGTCCTGGGTGTTCATTGGAAGGACTGATGTTGAAGCTGAAACTCCAATACTTTGGCCACCTGATGCAAAGAGGTGACTCATTGGAAAAGATCCTGATGCTGGGAAAGATTGAGGGCAGGAGATGGAGGGAACGACAGAGGATGAGATGGTTGGATGGCATCACTGACCCAATGGACATGGGTTTGGGTGGACTCCAGCAGTTGGTTATGTACAGGGAGGCCTGGCGTGCTGTGGTTCATGGGGTAGCAAAGAGTTGGACATGACTGAGCAACTGAACTGAACTGCAAAAGATGTAAGGGAAAATGTTTATGGAAATTCTGGGAAGGTTTCTTTTGGGAGAAAATGTGCCTTCCCCTACACCATACCTTGCTTCTTCCTGCTGTCTAGAATAGGGATGTGATTGCAGGAGCTCCAGCAACTTATTATCAAGTGATCTTAAAAAGAGAATCATTCATTGAAGATATCATAGTTAAGAGTCCTCAATGACTTTATGGAGCTGCTTCTCTAATCCTGGACTTTCTGTCCCCAGACTTTATTTACAAAGAAAACAATTGTATGCATGTAGTCTTGGTACCCATAACTTAGAAACTTAATTCCCAACTCACATACAGAGTCTGCAGATATATTTTCAATATTTAATGGTCAATATTGAATCTACCTATATCACATTCTACCCATATCCTCTCTACTTTCAACTTCTATTTCCAGCTTTCTCACCATCTGAGTTATCCTCTTCTATACTGTTTCAAACTTTTCAGAGTCCTTAACATTTTTAGAACAAAACTCGACAATCTACCAGATGTGATTTAACCTGTGGAGAACTGAGGGATTTTTATCTTCCTTTTGCTTCCATTCTAAAATAGACATGCATTAGCTTCTTCAATCATCCTTAGAACTAAAGATTCATACTGTTGTTAGAGGTAGACAAAAAAAAAAATCTAGATATTACATTATTCTATATAATGGAAATAAACTTTGAACCCCAATTTGGTAGCCAATCTAGTTAATTTTCATTCTTAGCTTCTATATTTTGATTATTTGGTTTAGCAAGTGTTCTGTGTCCTTGGTAAGAATGTGACATGATCAAGGCAAAAGACAGAGCCCTTTAGTGATCACTGAAGACCTCTCTCTCAATGGGCAGGCAACACATGACCAGCACTCTAGGAATGCTGCTCCAGTCAGCTCTGAGTCCCGAGATGTGCTCCTTCAAGAACTCAGGGCCAAGAATAGGGCCATAAAACGCCCACAGGTGGCACTCAGGAAGCCACTGATCTCGACATCTGCCACCTAGAGAGACTGGCAGCATGGGCTCCCTCACCGTGCTGGTGGGTTAAATGTGCAGAGAAAAGGTGGTAGGGGAGAGGAGGCGGTCAAAGCAATAGTACCAGCTATATAACAAATACTGAGATAAAAGTAACTCATTGTCTCTTTAAAAAGAAAAAAATCTTTTAGTATTTTAAATGTAGGGTGGAGACTTGACTAGTGATTGATTGACAAAGCTGTGTAAATTCCATAACCACCCCATTTGCATAGATATTGATTGCAGTGGGCTTCAAAAGACTGATTATGCTGCTTTTCAGATTTGACATGAGTGTCTTGTACCTTAGCCCTACAGAAAAACCAAGATAGCAAATGTTAAGGAAATTAAATATGCACATGTGAAAATGTATTTATGATTAATGATAATTTATTGAGTGCAATACTGTGCTAAATTACTACATGCAGAGTAAGACTGACTTGTGCTGATGGGATTATCTTGTTTATGATTATTGTTATTGACTTTAAAAGAGCTACATCCCTATTTTCTGAACAAGAGGCACAATCTAACACACACAATGCATTCATATGTTTGACTGCATTGTCCTTGCTAATCTGTTGCAGGTTCAGTCACTGTAAATTAATAGTTTTCTATATAAATGTGATTCTACTTAGAAAAGAGAATATATAAAAATAATATTTAAATATAAAAGATAATCATGCAAAGTAAATTATAATACGTTGTCAATAAACCATTAGACCAATATAGCTTAAACAAGTTATCTGTTAACTGAAATTATTCAATATATAAACAACTGCTACTTTATTAAAATTAACTTTAAATACTTTTATCAATCAATGCAATTTTAAAATTCATTTAACTACCATGAAATAGAGGACAAACTGCACCCATTCTTCTCTTTGGGAGCTAAACTTTTTTTCCCAATTAAATAGTATATTCAGGTTTGGCTGACAAATATTTGTAGTTGTTCTAGTTTGTTTGTTTGTTTATTTCTTTCCAGTGAGTAATCTGAGAAAATACAAATCTCAGTGAAGTTGCAGTTTGACCATTCCAATAGCTTTTTATTTCTCTTTTGGTGAAAGAAAGAATATCTATAAATTAGTATGGTTTGTCTAGTTTTTCTTTTTTTGGTCACGGTTCATGTCTGTTCAAATCTCTATTTAAATCTAAATTAAATTAAAGATGCAATGCTGTTTTATTGCTCTTATATGGTTCATCTTTCTATTTACTTCAGTGCTGTCAACAAGTCTATGGGTGGTGGGTAAGCTGGACAAAGGTCTCTGTAATTTGGTCAAGCTGACTTGTTGGGAACCATTTAAAGAACTATCTATATAGCACTTGTGAACTCATATTGTTCTTTCAGTGACAAGAACTGTTTCAATAAATCTTATTCAATTCTAAATGACCTGAAAATTTTTCACTAGTCCCATTAGCTAAGAGCTTTGTCTTCTGGTCAAATCAAAGAATGATCCGGCCTTTTGGACTCTGTAGGAGAGGGAGAGGGTGGGATGGGTTGGCAGAGTGGCAGTGTAACATGTGTGATATCATAAGTGAAACGAATCGCCAGTCCAGGTTTGATGCAGGATGCAGGATGCTTGGGACTGATGCACGGGGATAATTCAGAGAGAGGGTGTGGGGTGGGAGAGGGGAGGTGGGGGTCGGGATTGGGAGTTCGTGTACGCTCATGGCTGATTCATGTCGATGTGTAGCAAAACGAATATAGTATTGTAAAGCAAAACAAACTAAAAAAATAAATAAAAATTAATTAAAAAAAAAAAACAAAGAATGATCCCTTTATTTGCAAAGTGTTAGTTAAAACTTAGTTAAAACTAAAGGAGCAAATATTTTAAAAGAAAAGGCTGAGTTCAATTAAAAATATTAAGTTTACTATTACCATATACTCTATTTCCTTCGATACTAAAATACTACTCTTAAGAAAAGACTTATGTGATGCTGTCGAAAAGGTTAAATGAACTTTTTTGGCCAACCCAAAATTTACTTCTTATTTAACTGTTTAATATTCAATATTTAACTGTCTCCTATTTAACATAAAATAAATTTAATATTTAACTGCCTCAAAAGTGATTAATTAATCCAAATTAAAAGTATTCAACACCTTTGCCTCTCCTTAGTTTTTGATAACCTTGGCTGAAAGATAACCTTCCTGACCATGTTGAATGAGACCATCAAGACTACAGCAAAATCCAGACTAAACATCACAGTGAGAAATAAAACTTCCTTAGAGCAATAATTCATCCTTTTCCATATGGCATCTTTATTGTTTTTTGTTGATATTATTAAACCAGTTTTAAGATGTCCATTCTCTTCCTTCTAGTTCTCCAGCTCTATATACCAATTCTCTCCTGAAGCCACATCACTGTGAACATGGTAAACAACACCCTAATTTTACAAGATTGCTTTGATTTTGTGAGAGATAGTAATATTTTAAAAAAATCTGCTACAGAAATATGCTCAATATTTTGCACCTTATAATCTGGCATCTTTAGTTATTAAAATGTAGCTAATATAATTGGAAATAGCTGGAAATTTCTTTTTAAATTAAATGAAAATGATTCATGTTTCTAGTCTGACTTCAGTGTTTAAACATGGCTATTTTGTTGCTCAGGTCGAAATTTTCACGGCATGGACCTATTGTAAGTTCTCCTGAGACTTCCTTGGGCAAATATTATGTGGTAATTCAAGATGGTCCTAGACCTTTAGATAAACCTTTTCCCATAATTTAAGCAACTGTGAAAAAGACTTTCTAAATACTTTAATATTTTAGTACTGAATCATCATAGCTCTGTGACCTTTGATCTTTTATTCAGGAATGTTTGGATTTGCAAAAAGAAAGGTGTTTAAATTTTAATGCTAATATTTATAGGGATAAAGGTCATTAGCATCCATAATAACAATAATGTTGATATTTGAGTATATAACATTCTTCCTTAAGAAAGAAAATTCCTTCTTTACAAAAAAATCAAAGTTGACTGAAACTTCTTTTACAAAACACATAACAAATTTAAAATATTTTAGATTTAACTGACTATAATTTTGAAGAGGATTTAGTTTTATTAAACTTGAAAACAGACTATGTTATAGCTTCAAAAAACATACAACTACTAAGTAAACACATCTAATTTATCTTAACCTCGAGGTAACTCAGAAGATATTTCTTTGTAGGTAATTCATAGGTATCTCTTTTATAAGTAGATTTTAAAATAAGTATATATATGGAAACACCTGAACAAAGTGTTTCGGCTAATGCAGTATTTCATTCTTATATCTCAAAACTGATTTATTAATCTAAATTAAAAGTATTCAAACCTTTGCCTAGCCTTAACTTTTGATAGCCCAGCAGTTTAAGCAAAATATATGTAATAATATGAAGATGAAAGACAGTAATTAAAAGACAGAAGGCATTGGTATTATTTGATCAGATGACATTATTAAGAAAACTGGGGTAATGGGTTGTAGCAGAGCACAGTACAGAAACTATGTGAAGTTACTTATTAGTCATTTCTCTTGTTAAAAAAGGTCAGTAGTCTACATAATGTATTCCGAGACTTTCACTTTAGGATGAAATGTTAAGTCACCAGGCTAGCTCACACCTCTTACTAGGATGCTAACGCCAGCAAACAAACTTTGTAATATTTAGGACAGCACTCAAGACTAATAATAAACCAACATAGTTAGACCACAACCTTTGAATGACTCCCCTAAACATCTCAGAACCTGACACAGGCACTCATCAAGGAAATACAATAATGGAAAGTGAAGCCGAACAGTTAGAGGGCAGCCAAATAAATTGCAAAGCAATGTTGATACCACAGACTGGAAAAAGACTGCAAAATTCTAATATTCTAATAGGAGGAAGCAATATTCTAATAGGAGGAAGGTTCCATTTTGAGCTAACTTTGGGTTTAAGCCACTCCATAGGAAACAGCACTATTCTAATAGGAAGAAGTTTCCATTTTGAGCTACCTTTGGGTTAAGCCACTCCATAAGAAATGCATCTGTGTGATTCAATAGGTTACAAGGTATAAGTTGTTCTAAAATAAATAAGAAGTTAGACTTATTTAGAGCTAAGTTTTAAGCTGTTCTACTAATACTGGGCCTTAGGAAGCATTAATATGAACAAAGGTAGCATTTGGACAGAATTCCAGATAAGCTATTTAAAATCCTAAAGGACAGTGCTGTAAAAGTGCTGCACTCAATCTGTCAGCAAATTTGGAAAACTCAGCAGTGGCCACAGGACTGGAAAAGGTCAGTCTTCATTCCAATCCCAAAGAAGGGCAATGACAAATGATGTTCAAACTACTGTACAACTGGACTCATTTCACATGCTAGCAAGGTGATGCTCAAAATCCCTCAACCTAGGCTTCATCAGTACATGAACTGAGAAGTTCCAAGCTGGGTTTAGAAAAGGCAGAGGAACAAGAAATCAAATTGCAAATAATCACTGGATCATGGAGAAAACAAGGGAATTAAAAAAAAAAAAAACAACCTACTTCTATTTCATTGACTATGCTAAAGCCTTCGACTGTGTGGATCACAACAAACTGTGGAAAATTCTTAGAGATGGGAGTACCAAACCATCTTATCTGCCTCCTGAGAAACTTTTATGATGGTAAAGAAGCAACAGTTTGAACTGGACATGGAACAACTGACTGGTTCAAAATTGGGAAAGGAGTACATCAAGGTTGTATATTGTTACCCTGCTTATTTAACTTATATGCAGAGTACATTATAAGAAATGCCCAGCTGAATGGATTCATTCAGCTGAAATGAAGAGTGCCAAGAAATATCAACGACCTCAGATATGCAAGTGATAGCACTCTAATGGCAGAAAGCAAAGAGGAACTAAAGAATCTCTTGATGAAAGTGAAAGAGGAGAGTGAAAAGGCTAGCTTGAAACTCAACATTCAAAAAACAAAGGTCATGGCATCCAGTCCCATTACTTCATGACAAACAGAAGAAGAAAAGTGGAAGCAGTGACAGATTTTATTTCCCTGGCAACAAAATGACTACAGATAGTGATTGCAGATATGAAATTAAAAGACACTTGCTCCTTGGAAGGAAAACTCTGACAAACCTAGACAACATTAAAAAGCAGACACATCACTTTGCCAACAAAGGTCCAAATAGTCAAAGCTATGGTTTTTCCAGCAGTCTTGTACGGATGTAAGAGTTGGACCATAAAGAAGGCGGAGCACCAAAGAATTGATGCTTTCTAACTGTGGTGTTGGAGAAGACTCTTGAGAGTTCCTTAGACAACAGAGAGATCAAATCAGTCAATCATAAAGGAAATCAACTCTGAATATTCATATGAAGGACTGATGCTGAAGTTGAAGCTCCAATATTTTGGCCACTTGATGCGAAGAACTGACTCACTGGAAAAGATCCTGATGCTGGGAAAGATTGAGGGGAAAAGAAGTGGGAAAGAGAGGGTGAGATGGTTGGATGGCATCACTGACTCAATGGACATGAGTTTCAACAAACTCCAGGAGATAGTGGAAGACAGAGGAGCCTGGTGTGCTGCAGTCCATGGGGTTGCAAAGAATTGGAAATGACTTAGTAACTAAACAAGAAGAACACTAAGAGCAAAAATGACTGAAATAGGCATCTGTTGAAATTTTAAACCCAAATCACCTGATAAAATAGAAAAATCTCAGAAACAGATGTGTGAGTGCACCTGCTCTTCACACAGCAGTGCATAAAAATATCTCAAACCCAGACAGACTGTAGAACTGAGGCTTCATGAGTTTTTATTTGACTGTAAAACAACATTCATGTGACAGCTGATGTGCCACTGTTTTCATTTATAAGAATAGTAATGTTTTTGGTCATAAACCCTGATTCTTATTTGACAATATCAGTGGCAAGAAACTATAAGTGAAAGGAAAGAAGTTGATAGACCTCTTGCCTCTGTAAAGTCTCTAAAGTTGGGCTGTCACAATGGTGAATAAGGGTAAAGGAATGATTTTTATTTAAATAGTTCATGATCATTCATGTCTCTTCATTTTCCTACTAAAGTATACACCTCATTTTAAGAAACACAGGGATCGTCTTGCTCTTCAGACCAGCTTATCTGTGGGAATGAAGGAGTGGTTAGAAACAGAGAGAAGGCTAAGAGATCCTCAGAGATGGAGTACCAGCTCTTCTGGCCCACTTCTTCAGCAGTAAAGGAGGTCTTCATACCTCCTGCCGAAAGCCAGCCCTCCCCAGCCAGAAGCAGGAGCCATGGCGGGCCTGCACATTGAGGAAAGATAGGACAAGAGGAACTACCAGCTGTAAGAATAGACACCACTCCTGGCTAGGGTGAACTGAAATGAAATACTCTGTGATTCTCTTAATTGAAGATCATATTTTAGACAAAAATTGAACTTAATTGAAATTAAAGATAGCAGCTCTCATACAGAGATAATTAGCATTTGCTAATTGCAGCATGATAATAATAAACTCATCCCATCATCCAAGTAGATTTTTATGCCCGGTAAGAACTATTCTCATTTCCTTATTTTATATTAAAATTTTTAAATAAACTACTCTTTGCTGAGTAAATTTTATTACCTGTGACATAAATATAATAATCATATGATTTATTACATTAGAAAATAATGACTTTAAAAACTATTAAAGATGTTTAGTAATTTTTCCATGATCACCCCACCTATAAAGGAAAGAGCCAGGACTCAAACTTGGGTCTTGCTTTTTCTACTACCCAGATCTACCAACTGATAAATCACAAGTATTGTTTCCATTTTACAATCTGGTTTCTTGGAACTTTCTAAGGTTCTTCTTTGTGACGGTTTTCTTTCTCATATCTTCCTTTTAAAAATACAGAAAGAGCACTTTTCCCCCTGACTGTACAGGCTCATTATTTTGAAAATTAAAATACATAACAAGAAACTAGAAAATAAAAAGTCCCTGTAATTCTATCATCCATAAAAATATAGTAGGTGTATATATGTATGTATGTGTTTGTATAAATATATTTCCCATGATATCATCTATAAATACTAGTTTATAAACTGCCCATTTTCACTTAACATGAAGCATTTTTATGTGTTAATAAACATATTTACTTTATTGTTTATAATAGAGGAATAGTGATATCCTGAATGTGTATACATACGTATATTTAACAACTGAAGAGATAATTGCAAACAACAGTAAAGATGATTATTGTAGAATTAAAAGTAATAAATAATTATAAACAGTAACTATTTGATTAATAATTGACATTCAACTTATTTTCATATTTTGTCAGTGATCCTATAATAATTATTTTTTACAAACTTGTGGAAATATTTGTTTCAGTTTAGTTCAGTTCAGTTCAGTCGCTCAGTTGTGTCCAACTCTTTGCGACCCCATGAATCGCAGCACACCAGGCCTCCCTGTCCATCATCAACTCCCGGAGTTCACCCAAATTCATGTCCATTGAGTCAGTGATGCCATCCAGCCGTCTCATCCTCGGTTGTCCCCTTCTCCTCCTGCCCTCAATTCCACCCAGCATCAGAGTCTTTTCCAATGAGTCAATTCTTCACATGAGGTGGCCAAAGTACTGGAGTTTCAGCTTCAGCATCAGTCCTTCCAATGAACACCCAGGACTGATCTCCTTCAGAATAGACTGGTTGGATCTCCCTGCAGTCCAAGGGACTCTCAAGAGCCTTCTCAAACACCACAGTTCAAAAGCATCAATTCTTCGGCACTCAGCCCTCTTCACAGTCCATTCTCACATCCATACATGACCACAGGAAAAACCATAGCCTTGACTAGACGGACCTTTGCTGCCAAAGTTATGTCTCTGCTTTTGAATATGCTATCTAGGTTGGTCATAACTTTCCTTCCAAGGAGTAAGTGTCTTTTAATTTCATGGCTGCTGTCACCATCTGCACTAATTTTGGAGTCCCCAAAAATAAAGTCTGACACTGTTTCCACTATTTCCCCATCTATTTGCTATGAAGTGATGGGACCAGATGCCATGATCTTCGTTTTCTGAATGTTGAGCTTTAAGCCAACTTTTTCACTCTCCTCTTTCACTTTCATCAAGAGACTTTTTAGCTCCTCTTCACTTTTGCCATAAGGGTGGTGTCATCTGCATATCTGAGGTTATTGAAATTTCTCCTAGCAATCTTGATTCCAGCTTGTGCCTCTTCCAGTCCAGCATTTCTCATGATGTACTCTGCATAGAAGTTAAATAAGCAAGGTGACAATATACAGCCTTGAAGTACTCCTTTTCCTATTTAGAACCAGTCTGTTGTTCCATGTCCAGTTCTAACTTTTGCTTCCTTACCTGCATATAGGTTTCTCAAGAGGCAGGTCAGGTGGTGTGGTATTCCCATCTCTTTCAGAATTTTCCACAGTTGATTG
The DNA here is from genome assembly GCA_006408695.1 of Aepyceros melampus. Lineage (NCBI taxonomy): Eukaryota > Metazoa > Chordata > Mammalia > Artiodactyla > Bovidae > Aepyceros > Aepyceros melampus. The sequence continues at coordinate 340,871 of SJXQ01012374.1, forward strand.
TGATCCACATAGTCAAAGGCTTTGGCATAGTCAATAAAGCAGAAATAGACACTTTTCTGGAACTCTCTTGCTTTTTCTATCGTCCAGCAGATGTTGGCAATTTGATCTCTGGTTCCTCTGCCTTTTCTAAAACCCGCTTGAAGATCTGGAAGCTCACAGCTGACGTATTGCTGAAGCCTGGCTTGGAGAATTTTGAGCATTACTTTACTAGTGTGTGAGATGAGTGCAATTGTGAGGTAGTTTGAGCATTCTTTGGCATTGCCTTTCTTTGGGATTGGAATGAAAACTGACCTCTTCCAGTCCAGTGGCCACTGGTGAGTTTTCCAAATTTGCTGGCATATTGAGTGCAGCACTTTCACACCATCATCTTCCAGGATTTGAAATAGCTCAACTGGAATTCCATCACCCCCACTAACTTTATTCGTAGTGATGCTTTCTAAGGCCCACTTGACTTCAGATTCCAGGATGTCTGGCTCTAGGTGAGTGATTACCCCATCGTGATTATCTTGGTCGTGAAGATCTTTTTTGTAGTTTAGGATAATCATTTAGATTTGGAATTACTAAATCAAGTAAGCATTTTAAATGTTCATACATAGTATCAGATTGTATTCCAAGAAAACTATGACAATTTACATTCTTACCTACGTGATTTTCCTCCTTAAGAATATGATAGGTGAAAAATGATATCTCTTTGTTATTTCAATTATGTTCTCTTTGATTAGCATTGAACATAATTTTTTCATTTGCTGATCATTTTCATTTCTACCCATTAACAGAGGTAAGTACACAAACAAAATGTTGTTGTTGTGGTGGTGGTGTTTAGTCACTAAGTCATGTCCAACTCTTTTGCAATCCCATGAACTGTAGACCTCCAGGCTCTTCTGTCCATGGGATTCCCAAGCAAGAATACTAGAGAGGGTTCCCATTTCCTTCTCCAGAGGATCTTTCTGACCCAGGGTTCAAATCCACGTCTCCTGTGTCTCTTGCTTTGTCAGGTGGATTCTTTACTACTGAGCCACCTGGGAAGCCCTTTCCTATTGGGAATGTTCATCTTTCCTTACTGATTTATGAGACTGGCTTCTATTAATGTACTGGCACTATTAATCCTTGCATGTGTAATAAGCTACTACAGGTGTGTCTGACTCTTTGCGACCACGTGGACCACGGCCCACCAGGCTCCTCTGTCCAAGGGATTCACCAGCCAAGAATACTGGAGTGGGTTGCCATGACCTCCTCGAGGGGATCTTCCCAACTCAGGGATTGAACCCACGTCTCTTATGTCTCCTGCATTGGCAAGTGGGTTCTTTACTACTAGCACCACCTGGAAGCCCATTAATCCTTAGTAGGGCACAATTTAACTGAAAATACTTTTCCCAGTTTGTCACCATGTCTTTCAACTTATTTTACAGTGTCTTCTACAATATTTCAAACCCATAATTTGTTTTTAAAATAGTAAAACACAAATATCCCTTGTCATCTAAAGTCATCAGGTTTCTGAAGATCATTTAAGCCATGAAGTAGTAACGGGGACGAGATTTACCTTGCAACCTGAAACAACTAAAAACTTGAACAGAATATATGAAAGAATGATTTGTCAAGATTCGGGCATCAGGCAACAAAAGACAGTGATCCCTGAAATACATGAAGCAAACATACAAGCACTAAGACTGCCCCAGCGTATTGCCCAGAGAGAATTTTCAGGCCACAATGCAGGGAGCCATAATCCAGGCAAAGCCCATAAGATTTCAATTAAGAAATTTGAAAAGAAATTCAAAATAAGAAATAAAATTAAGAATATAAAACTGGGAATACAGGGAGGCCAAGTTCATTAAAAGAGTGCAGGGCAAAGAATGAGAGAGGAGAGAGCTGTACAAAAAAAGAAGTCTCTCTCATCTTCAGCTAAGTATGAATTAAGTCATGTGTAGGAGGAAACAACACAGGTCAAGAAAACAGCCATCCAAAAGGATTGGTGGAAATAATGGTTGATGCTTGCACAGAGCTCAAAATAATTTGGGTTTCTGCTAGTCATAACTCTTGATGCACTGGATAAAGTCCTCACAAGAGCTATGCCTCAATAATGAGGTAAAATTAGCCCTACACAAAAAAGGCTGCTCTGGTCCCACTTAACAAAGCTTAACAGCCAGACTTGAAAAGGATTAAATTGCCTTCAGAAAATCTAACTATATCTCAGGACAAAGTTGAAGAATATTTATAAGAATACAAAAATATCCAGCTCTCAACAATTGACCAGTATCTGGCATCTAATCAGAAAGTGCCAGGCATGCAAAGAAGCAGAAAAATACAAAACTGAAGTGAAAAGAAAGATCAGTCAATTGAAACTGACTCAAAAATCACATCAGTTATAGAATTAGTAGAAAAATGTAGTAAAACAGTGATTATAATGTAAATTCCATATGTTCAGGAACCTGATAGTAAGAAATGTAGACTCTGCAGGTATGGAGTCTCTGTAAAAACTACTCAGCTCAAATACTGTATTGCAAAAAGCAGCCATAAACAATGGGTTAACAAATAGGCATGGCTGTATCCCAATAAAACTATTTACAAAACAAATATGCTAGGCCAGATTTGATTTATGAGCTCTTATTTGTCATCCCCTGAGCTAGAAGACTGAACATGTTAACTAGAAACACTGAAGATATATAAAAAAAAATAATCCAACCCAAAATTGCAGAGATAGAAACTACAACATCTAAGAAAGAATTAAAGAAAGACTAGTCATTGCAGAAGACTCATGAACTTGAAGACACAGCATAAATATATCCAAAATGAAACAAGGAAGAGACTAAATAAAAAAGTAACCAGAGCATTGGTGAACTGTGGGGAAACCTCAAGGAGACATGTAATTGGAAATACATGTAATTGGAATCCCCAAATGAGAAGAATGGTAGAGGGGGTGGTATATAAATATTTATAAAGCTATACAAACCCACACATTCAAGCTTAATAAAACTGAAGCACACAAAACACGAAGAAAACTACACCAAGGCACATCATCATCAAACTGCTTCATGCCAGTAATAAAGCTATTACACCTCTGAATTAGGACAGTGCATATATAGTTGGCAAATTCAGACAGCAAGGTTAACACATAATGCAAATCTATTTAGATCTTAAGTTTCAGACAGCAAGTAGCTGAATGAGAGTAAGAGATTTATTCAAAATTTTATCCAAATCAACTTCGTTCCTATTTTCAGGCAGAATGTTTAGACAGCAAGAGATCTTGAGGAAGATGATATAATAATGGTTCCCAATGAATTAAGTCTCATAACGTCTGCATCTTTTTGCATTGTGATATTGCTGCTCAAGAGATGGAGTCTATTTATTCACCTCTTTTATCTGGCTGACCTTGTAATTTGATTTGACCAAGAAAATATGACAAAAGTCAATATGAGTTCTAGAGTATAGGCCTCCACAAGCCTTATAGTTTCTAACTTCACTTTCTCAAGACCCAGCCACAATGTAAAGAAGCTTGGGCCGGACAACTGAATAAGACAAAACACGGCAGGAGTGGTCACAGCCACTAGATAAAAGAAGCCTTGTAAGCGTTCAGATGAGACCCAAGGAAGAATGACTTAACCAATCTACAGAATCTTGAGAAATAATAAATCATTCTTGGTTTAAACCATTAAGTTTAGGGACGGTTTACTGTAGAAAAATAGATTTCAGGAACAAGCTTTTCTCGTTATTACTGTCATGTTTAGAAAGCCCTTGCCACTACGTATTATAAAAATATAAACCTATATTTTCCTTAAGTGTTTTTATAATTGAATTTTACATTTAGCATCAATTTGTTTTGACATATGATACAAAGATAGTATCCAATCTTGCTTTTCCAAATAGGTATCTGGTTATCCTAACAACATTTTAATTATTTCCCCTTTCCCATTGATTTGAATGCTACTTTTACTATATATTAAATATTGAGGACACCATAATGAGACAAATCCAAAGAAAAATGTTCAAACTCACCCTCAAATTCAGAAGCTATTAAGCCAAATTAGTAGTGTTTGTATAAAAACTTCATATTTTCATTGTAAGTATGTATGTGAAAGTGAAGTTGCTCAGTTGTGCCCGACTCTTTGCGACCCCATGGACAGTAGCCTGCACCAAGCTCCTCCATCCATGGGATTTTCCAGGCAAGAGTATTGGAGTGGGTTGCTGTAAGTATGTATGTGTATACTTTATTATAAATATCATTTTTCTACTTTTCAAGAAGAAAATTGAAACATGTTTTCCAACATTTTGTCTTGGAAATAGTCTTATTATTAAAAAAGCTTTTTATATTATATTCACTGTAGTATGAATTTGCCGGTACTAATTAACCTTGGTCTTGTAATATGGTTTCTACATCTCCCTGACTATGTGTTAATCAGATGACCTTAAGTCAGCTCTAATCCAACTGAAAATACTTCTTGAAAAGACTTCACTACAGTCTACAAATATGAGATAAGATTTAAGTCTATTTTTTCTACATTACAAAAATACGGGAAAAAACAGACGCTGTCAAATTCCAATTAGGACTTTGTCAATATGCGGGTCTCCTGGGAGTTTCATGGAAGCCACTGAATTGGATCAATATTGGATCAATAAGCCAGCAAATCTGGAAAACTCAGCAGTGGTCACAGGTCTGGAAAAAGTCAGTTTTCATTCCAATACCAAAGAAAGGAAATGCCAGAGAATGTTCAAATAACCATACAATTGCACTCATTTCAAATGCTAGCAAGATTATGCTCAAAATCCTTCAAGCTAGGCTTCAGCAGGACGTGACCTAAAAACTTGCATGTATTTAGAAAAGCAGAGGAACCAAAGATCAAATTGCCAACATCCATTGGATCACAGAAAAAGCAAGGAATTCCAAAAAACATCTACTTCTGTGTCATTGACTAGGCTAAAGCCCTTGTATGGATCATGAAAAACTGGAAAATTCTTCAAGAGATGGGAATACCAGACCACCTGACCTGCCTCCTGAGAAACCTGTATGCCAGTCAAAAAGCAACAGTTAGAACTGGACATAGAACAACAGACTTGTTCCAAATTGGGAAAGGAGTATGTCAAGTCTATATATTGTTACCCTGCTTATTTAACTTACATGCAGAGAACATTATACAAAATGTTGGGCTGGATGACTCACAAGCTGGAATCAAGACTGCCGGGAGAAATATCAACAACCTCAGATATGCAGATGATGCCATTTAATGGCAGAAAGTTAAGAGGAATTAAACAGCATTTTGATGAGGGTGAAAGAGGAGAGTGAAAAAGTTGGCTTAAAAATCAGCATTCAAAAATGAAGATCATAGCATCCAGCCCCATCACTTCATGACAAATAGATGGGGTAAAAGTGGAAACAATATCAGATTTCATTTTCTTGGGCTCCAAAATCACTGTGGATGGTGACTTAGCCAGGAAATTAAAAGATGCTTGCTCCTTAAAAAGACAGTGTATTAAAAAGAAGAGACATCACTTTGCTAAAAAATGTCCATATAAACGAAGCTATGGTTTTTCCAGTTGTCATGTATGGATGTGAGAGGTGGACCACAAAGAAAGCTGAGCACTGAAGAACTGATGCTTTTAAACTCTGGTGCTGGAGAAGACTCTTGAGAGTCCGCTGAACAGCAAGGAGATAAAATCAATCCTAAAGGAAATCAAGCTTGTATATTCATTGGAAGGACTGGTGCTGAAGCTGGAGCTCCAATACTTTGGCAACCTGATACGAACAGCCAACGCACTGGAAAAGACCCTGATGCTAGGAAAGACTGAGGCCAAGAGGAGAAGGGGACAACACAGGATGAGATGGTTGGATGGCATCACTGACTCAAGCACATGAGTTTGAGTAAACTCTGGGAGACAGTGAAGGACAGGGAAGCATGGCATGCTTCAGTTCATGGGGTTGCAAAGAGTCAGACACGGATTAGCTACTGAACAACAACAACAACAGAATTGGAGGAAAGAAAAAAGGTTAAGAAGGTGGAAATAGCAAAGAAGCTAATTTCTAAATAGAGTCCCTAGAAAAGTTAGCTTGCCCACACTTTACCTCTTCTCCAATAAAAGTCCCATATCACTCCAGTTGATTTGTTTCTTGAAATCACATCAATAAGAGATTCACTTCAGTCAATAAGTGTCATCTCTCCAAAATATACAAAAATCTCCAAGATGTTTAAGAGCTTGTCATATATGTGTAATTTGTTCTTTCAATGAATTTTTCTAATAGATTATGGGAATCACCTGTACTGAAGGAGTAGGATTTTTCTAATTATATTAAAAAGCACCTTCATTCTCCCTGATGTTGGCTTTGAAATCTAAAATCATTTTTAATTAAACTTTTAATCTCAAGATAATTCTAAAAACACATGTAAAATAAGCATGTATTATAAGAAATAATACAGAAGGCATATCCTCTACCTAATTTCCCCTAACAGTTACATCTTGCAAAACTACTGAGTAAAATTAAAACAAGGATATTGACATTAATACAGTTAAGATACAGAGCATTCCTATCATAACAAAGTTCCCTCATATTGCCCTCTTATAGCTACAGTCATCTCCTTCCTACCCAATCCTTTCCTTAACCCTGGCAGTAAGATTTTGTTCTCCAATTTATAATTTTATCACTTTAAGAATGTTATAAAAGGAAATATACACTATGTAACCTTTGAAACTGGCTTTACTCACTCATCATAGTCCTCTGGTGATTCATCCAGATTGCTGTATCAGTACTTTGTTGATTTTTATTGCTGAGTAGTATTCCAGAGAATAGACATACCAGTTAATGTAACCATTCATCCATTAAAGGACATCTGGTTTGTTTTAGGTTTTGGTTATTACAAATAAAACTATTACCAAAATCTGTGTACATTTATATATGAGCATAAATTTTCATTTCTCTGGGATATGCCTAGGAGCATAATTCTTATGTTATATGGTAGTTGCATGTTTAACTTTTTCAAGAGACTGTCAAAAGTTTTCCAGATCAGTTACACCATTTTACATTCCAACCAGCAACATATGAGTGATTCTGTTTTCTCTCCATACTTGGTAGCATTGGTATTGCAAATGTTTATTAAATTACTAGTATTTAGCCATTTTGATAGGTGTGTAATAGCCAACAATATTAAATATCTTTTCGTGTGTTTGTCATTTGTGTATCCTCTTCAGTGACACTTCATTTCTTTTGCCTATTTTCTAATGGACTGTTTGTTTAGTTTTGAGGGTTCTTTATATATATGCGGCTTCCCTGATGGCTGAGAGGTTAAAGCGTCCGCCTGCAATGCGGGAGACCCGGGTTCGATCCCTGGATTGGGAAGATCTCCTGGAGAAGGAAATGTTAACCCACTCCAGTATTCTTGCCTGGAGAATCCCATGGACGGAGGAGCCTGGTAGGCTATAGTCCACGGGGTCGCAAAGAGTCGGACACAACTGAGCGACTTCATTTTTTTTATATATATATATTCTCAGTAGTGGCCTTTTGTTGTATATGTAGCTTACAAATATCTTCTTCCACCCTGTGACTCTTGTTTTCATCCTCTTAACTGCATATTTTGCAGAGCAGAAGTTTTCAAGTTCAAGGAAGGCCAAGTTATTGAAGGAAATGTTAACCCACTCCAGTATTCTTGCCTGGAGAATCCCATGGACGGAGGAGCCTGGTAGGCTATAGTCCACGGGGTCGCAAAGAGTCGGACACAACTGAGCGACTTCATTTTTTTTATATATATATATTCTCAGTAGTGGCCTTTTGTTGTATATGTAGCTTACAAATATCTTCTTCCACCCTGTGACTCTTGTTTTCATCCTCTTAACTGCATATTTTGCAGAGCAGAAGTTTTCAAGTTCAAGGAAGGCCAAGTTATCACTTTTTTAAAAATTCATTGTGCTTTTTGTCTCGAGTCAAATGCTTTCCCTTATCCTAGATCCCAAAGATTCTATCTTATTTTCTTCCTAAAAGCCTTACATGTTTTACATTTTATCTTTAAGTCCATGACCCATTTTGGGTTACTTTCTGTATAAGGTATGAGGTTTATGAGAAATGCTGGGCTGGAAGAAGCACAAGTTGGAATCAAGATTGCTAAGAGAAATATCAATAACCTCAGATATGCAGATGACACCACCCTTATGGCAGAAAGTGAAGAAGAACTAAAAAGCCTCTGGAAGAAAGTGAAAGAGGAGAGTGAAAAAGTTGGTTTAAAGCTCAACATTCAGAAAACGAAGATCATGGCATCTGGTCCCATCACTTCATGGGAAATAGATGGGGAAACAGTAAAAACAGCGTCAGACTTTATTTTTTGGGGCTCCAAAATCACTGCAGATGGTGACTGCAGCCCTGAAATTAAAAGACGCTTACTCCTTGGAAGGAAAGTTATGACCAACCTAGACAGCATATTCAAAGCAGAGACATTACTTTGCCAACTAAGGTCCATCTAGTCAAGGGTATTGTTTTTCCAGTGGTCATGTATGGATGTGAGAGTTGGACTGTGAAGAAAGCTGAGTGCCTGAAGAATTGATGCTTTTGAACTGTGGTGTTGGAGAAGACTCCTGAGAGNCATTTATTTAAATGGCTATCCTTCCTCAGTTGAATTGTTTATGCACTTTTGTCCAAAATGAGTTGGACAAATTTGTGTGAGCCTATTTCTGGATTCTCTGCTCTATTTCATTGTTCAGTATGTCTGTCCCACACAATCTTGACTACTGTGTCTACGTAAGAAGTCTTGAAATCAGGTAGACGGATTCCTCTCACTTTATTCTTCTATTTTTTGAAGACTTTTTAATGTGGACCATTCTTAAAGTCTTTATTGAGTTTGTTTCAATATTGCTTCTGCTTTATGTTTTGGTCTTTTGGGCTGTGAGGCATGTGGGATCTTAGCTCCCCAGCCAGGGACTGAACTCGCATGTTCTGCATTAGAAGGCAAAGTCTTAACCACTGGACTTCCAGGGAAGTCTCTATTCTTTTTAAAAGTGCTTCTAGCTATTCTAGTTCCTTAGCCTTCTCCTATTTTTAGGACAATATTTTCTATATCTCAATAAGTCTTGCTGCAATTTTAAGAGGAACTATGTAAGCATATATAATACTATAGTATATGCTTAATATTATATTTGTTGCTGAGTCACTAAGTTGTGTCTGACTCTTATTATATATGTATTTATAATGGTGGCGTGCTCCATTGCTCAATTGTATATATATTATATATACATATAGTTTAGATAGAACTGATATCATTGCTATGTCAACTCTCCCAATTTATGAACACAATATATCTGTCCATTATTTAGATTTTCTTTTGAGTTCATTGATCAGCAGTTTGTAATTTTTCAGCATACAAATCCTATGAATGTCTTTTATAAAGGCTTTCTAAATAATTTCAAAACATGTTTATCTTTCCCTTCCATGAAAGTCTGTCAGTGCTATGAAGGTCTACTTGACTCTTGATGTGTAAACCTTGTCTCGTAACATTGCTTGAGTGCTGGGTCTTATAAGAAAATATTTTATAATTTCCTATATCTTTCCCCTAATGGTAAAGCGTTTGCCTACACTGTAGGAGACCCGGGTTCGATCCCTGGGTTGGGAAGATCCCCTGGAGAAGGAAATGGCAAGCCACTCCAGTACTATTGCCCGGAAAATCCCATGGATGGAGGAGCCTGGTAGGCTACAGTCCACGGGGCCGCAAAGAGTTGGACAGGACTCAGCGACTTCACTTTCACTTTCACTTTCCCCTAATGACTTGGGCAATACCTTGTATTCAGTACATACTCAACAGAAATTGAAATGAAAGCATTAAGGCAATTATTTCTGAAAGATTTATTTTTCTCATTGCAACTAAATCTCTTAGTACTCCTTAGGTGAAAGTACATTTTGGTTATAAAATAGTGTTACATATAAAATCAATGTGAATTTTAGTCTCAGAAGTATGTTGATACAAATTTTATCAAATACATGGTGAAATGGTTATTGTCTACCAATAAATGGCTATTTCACATTGTGGTAGCTAATCTCTAGAGATAACCCTCCTCCCTCCTTACCTCCCTTCTCCTCTCACAATAAGCCATGCCTTCTGAGTGTGCATATGCCCGTATGTGGCTTTCTAACTTTGATTATGAACTGGCTTTGAGACTCAGTTTTGCACAAAAGAATGTGGAAGAAGTGATGCTGCATGCTTTTCTTTTCTTTTTTTTAATTAATTTTTATTTTTTAGTTTGTTTTGCTTTACAATACTGTATTGCATGCTTTTCGAGACCAGGCCCTTCAGCTGCCCAGGGCCTCTTGGACTATGTATTCTAGGAGAGAAGGTCACCAGCTAAGAAGCCCAACTACTCTGAAACAGCCATGCTAGAGGAAGCCCAAACATAGAGAGAAATGCAGAAAGAAAAGAGATGCTTTGCCACGCTTAACTATTCCAGTCATGCCAACTGAGGTGCCAAACACATAAGTGAAAAAGCTATCTTGGATGTTCAGCTCAGTTGAGGCTTCAAGTGACTCTAGCCTCAAGTTTGGCGGTAGATTTTTAGGCAGCATTATATAACCAAAATACATACTTAAAACATAATCAGTCAGTCACAAGCTCATATCCCTAAAGCTATTACTGTTTTATTTGTCTACTATTGTTGTTTTTCATGGTTTTATTTTTGTTAATTCTATTACCACTTTTAATTTTATTTCATCATTTATTATAAATTATAATCATTAATAATAATAATACAATGGAAAATATTTTCTCTTTGTAGAATCCACTCAAATTGTTTATTAAGATGTGTACTTTGAAATATTTTTCAAAGTCAAGATAATGTCTTTTTTTTTTCTGTACAAAAATACTACATAGTAGTTTTTCAAAAAAGACTGAAAAATGAATTGATGGGAAAATGATTGTTTGGCAAATAATTCAATAAACATCATGCACTGAGACTACCATTGACCCAGTTAAAAAAAATTTTTTTAATGAATATTATTTGGCATCTATTGTCTTAAACTTTTATTCCAATTCAATAGTATCCATTTAACCCATTATTACCCTAAAACACATATTTTAATTAACTAAAAATCACAAATAAAATAATTTAAATAGTTTAAGTACATTTTAAATGTATTTGAGGGCCTAATAGAAAATGATTAGAAATAAATAATCTTTAATAGAGTTTTTGAGCAAACTAGGAAAACCTTTTTAAAAAGCCTTCTTTCAAACTTCTTACCAAGTTTTTGCAACTATTTTTTTGCTAGCTTAATGGAATAACAGTTTCTTAAAACTTTGCTGCTGCTGCTAAGTCACTTCAGTCGTGTCCGACTCTGTGTGACCCCATAGAGGGCAGCTCACCAGGCTCCCGTCCCTGGGATTCTCCAGGCAAGAACTCTGGAGTGGGTTGCCATTTCCTTCTCCAATGCATGAAAGTGAAAAGTGAAAGGGAAGTCGCTCAGTCGTGTCCGACTCTTCGCGACCCCATGGACCGCAGCCATACCAAGTTTTTGCAACTATTTTTTTGCTAGCTTAATGGAATAACAGTTTCTTAAAACTTTGCTGCTGCTGCTAAGTCACTTCAGTCGTGTCCGACTCTGTGTGACCCCATAGAGGGCAGCTCACCAGGCTCCCGTCCCTGGGATTCTCCAGGCAAGAACTCTGGAGTGGGTTGCCATTTCCTTCTCCAATGCATGAAAGTGAAAAGTGAAAGGGAAGTCGCTCAGTCGTGTCCGACTCTTCGCGACCCCATGGACCGCAGCCTACCAGGCTCCTCCGTCCATGGGGTTTGCCAGGCAAGAGTACTGGAGTGGGGTGCCATCGCCTTCTCCGTCTTAAAACTTTAGTGAGTACTCATATTCTATATGTATCATTAATAATTTTAGACTTTGTACCCTAATTGTTTATATACCTCATTTGCAAAACCAATTGCTTAAAAAAAACCCTTATTGTGACTATCTGGAAAAATTATAAATGTATCTCTACTTACTAAAACTTCAATCTTCCATAACTTTCTTTTTAATTAAAGTATAGTTGATTTACAATGTTGTGTTAGTTCCTGCTGTAGAGCAAAGTGATTCAGTTATACATAAATATATTCCTTTATTTATACTCTTTTCCATTATGCTTTATCATAGGATAGTAAAGAGAATAATAGTTCTCTGTGCTATATGGTAGGACTTTATCATTTGTGCATTCCATATGTCTGCTTACATCTGTTAACCCCAACCTACCATGCCATCCCTCCTTCACCCTCCTCTCCCTTGGCACCCACAAGTCCATGCTCTATGTCCATGAGCCTGTTTCTGTTTTACAAACAGGTTCATTTGTGTCTTATTTTAGATTCCACATATAGTGATATCTCATGGTATTTGTCTGTCTCTTTCTGACTTACTTCATTTTGTATGATAATCTCCAGTTACATCTGCAAATGGCATTATTTGGTTCTTTTTTACAGCTGAGTAGTATCTCACTGTAAATATGTACCACATCTTCATCCATTCATCAATGGATATTTAGATTCTTTCCATGTCTTGGCTATTGTGAGTAGTGATATGAACATAAATGTGCACATCTTTTTGAAATAGTTTTATCTCAATATAAGCCCAGGAGTGGGACTGCTGGATCATATGGTAATTCTATTTTCAGTTTTCTGAGGAACATACTGTTTTCCACAGTGACTACACCAACTTAACTCCCACCATCTGTGTAGGAGGGTGTGTAGGAGGGCTCCCTTTTCACCACATCCTCTCCACCATTTATTTGTAGAGTTTTTAATGATGGTCATTCTAAGTGCCAAAGAATTGATGTTTTCAAACTGTGGTGTTGAAGAAGACTCTTGAGAGTCCCTTGGACAGCAAGGAGATCAAACCAGTAAATCCTACAGAAAATCAACCCTGAATATTCACTGGAAGAACTGATGCTAAAGCTGAAGCTCCAATACTTTGGCCACCTGATACAAAGAGCCGACTCTTTAGAAAAGGCCCTGATGCTAGGAAAGATTAAAGGCAGGATGAGAAGGGGATGACAGAGGATGAGATGGTTGGACGGCATCATTGACTGAATGTACATGAGTCTGAGTAAACTCTGGATTTGGTGAAGGACAGGAAAGCCTGGAGTGCTGCAGTCCATGGGGCCGCAAACAGTTGGAATGATTGAGCAACTGAACAATAATTCTGATGGGTATGAGGTCATACCTCACTGTAGATTTGATTTGCACTTCTCTAATAATTAGAGATGTTGAACATCTTTTCATGTGCCTATTGGCTATTTGTATTTCTTATTTGGAGAAATGTCTATTTAAGTCTTCTGCCCATTTTTCTATTGGGTTGTTTGTTTTTTCTTTTGTTGTTCAGTTGTATGAGCTTTTTACATATTTATTTTGGAAATTAAGCCCTTGTCAGTTGCACTGTTTACAAATATTTTTTCCCATTCTGTAGGTTGTCTTTTGTTTTGTTTATGGTTTTCTTTGCTCTGCAAAAGTTTGTAAGTTTGATTAGGTCTCATTTGTTTATTTTTGCATTTATTTCTACTGCCTTAGGAGACTGACCTAAGAGAACACTGGTATGATTTATGTCAAAGAATGTTGGGCTTATGATTTCTTGTAGGAGTTTTATGGTATCCCAATCTTTTTGTGCTGGGAAAGTTGGACAGCCGCAGGTAAATCAACGAAGTTAGAACACACCTTCTCACCATACACAAAAATAAACTCAAAATGGCTTAAAGACTTTCATAACTTCTTGATTTGCTTTCTGTTTCATGAAAGTGAATATTTTCTGTTTTAGTAGCTTGGTTTAAAAAATTTTTTAAAACAAGAAAAAGTACTAACAGTTGGACAAAAGGCTGAAAATTTATTTTAGTCCCAATGCATTCATATGCACTTTTAAAAGAAAATCTATAAGTTCATCAGCCAGAAAATATATTATAAAGGGATTTAGCATAAATTAAGCATGTTCAAAGATTTTCAAGAGGATCTGCAGAATAAAGCTGCCCATGAGACATGATGTTTATCAAGTAATTGAAGAAAAACTCAGCATGGTTAAGTTCCTATTTACTAAGCTATTTCTGTGTTCAACAAATGAAAAGATGTAAGAGAATAAGTATTTAGGTGACCCTAAACTATATTTCAGAAAGATAAGCTAAGCAAGGTGCAAAATTCAGTCAGGTTAGCAGAGGTAGATCAGGAGGACCAGTTTCAGATCTCAAAGAGAAAAAGTGTAGCACTGAGGTTTGGAGTCACTGGCTGACCAGGCTCCCTGGTAAAGTGGAAAAGGCCCTAAATGGTCTCTGCAATACACCAGGCTGAAGCTGGTATTAGCTTCACCTCCACCCAGTGTAATGCAAGTGTTAATCCTTAAATACTCAGCCTCAAGGGTCCTAACATAGCTTTTACACACTTCCAGAACCAAAATATTGAAAAGTTTCCTCCCGGTATTCCTACAGCAAGGTGAGGGCAGACAAATCGATGACTGTTCTTCTGGATGTTACTTACTTATAATTTCTTAGGACCAAGTAATTCCAAAGTAGTAAAACAATCTTTTAATCTTCTGAGGTTTCTGGTGCCTTCTTCTTTTGAGTATAAAAATGTATACTAAAACTTTCATTGTACATTAAAGCAAAAAACTAAAAGGAAGGGGAACTATCAATTTAAGAAAGCACAGTGAATAGTAGCTAGACAGGAATCTATATTCTTTGAATAATATAAATCATAAAACCTCAGTATTAAACCCTTTGACCTACTGAGATGCTTGGAAAGATTATGATGGAAGGAAAATGGCTGTATTATATCCAACTTAGAAAGTCAGTATATTTCCATTCTTAAAAACCATGATCCCAATGCACCAAGACCTTCCTCCCTAGTAATAATTGATCAAAAGAGAGACATTTCACTGCTTACATGTACTTCAGTCAGTGAAAGATCAGAACTTATAAGAACCTGCCAACAAAATACTCCAGACAAGTGCAAAATCTATGAAGTATAAGGAGTATATGCCCCACACTATAAAGGAAAGAAAATCTTACAGCTTTTTCTAAGGCATCAATCAAATCAGAATGAAGTGGCACAGAGAGGATTTTGCTTTATGAAGTGCTGGCTTCCTTCAAGGTCATTCATGGCAGTGATGCAAAGATGTCTGCAGTACTGTGCTTCAGTCTCAGCTAGAGAACCGCCTAGGGTCCTTACTTAATGAGTTTACTAGCTGAGTTTCATCTTAATAGAAGCAATTGAGTTCTAAAAAAAAATTTTTTTTTAATCTCAGCTCAATGCAGTATCTTTCACAGTTATAAAAAAAACAAACAATACACTTATTTTAAAGTAATGAATACTAAGTTAAAATAAATGTGACATCCAAAGAGTCACTTAGTATTATTACTACAAACACCAATTTTCTCATTTATTCATCATTCTGTTAAAAAATCTAAATATATATTTACCTTTTAACAATGAACCTCATATTTGTTGCTCTCCTTTATCCTTAATGATCCCTTTCATTTACTAAATCTTAAATCAGTGAAAGACAACCCAGATTATAAAGGCTATAAAAAGCCTAAACCAATGAATTGTGAAGCAATATTAAAATTAGGCAGCAGATAAATGTGAAAATGTAGACTTAGCATATAATTTTTTTAATTATCAGAATTTACCAAATTTAAAAGGAAAGAGGACCACAGATTACTCTTCATGTTATTATATTACTATAATACCGAAGAAGTCCAATTTGCTGTTAGTCTATCAGTGTTTTTTACTTGATCATCTTGTCTGCCCTTTAAGTGTAAAATTCATCACTGATGACCACCAACATATTTAGTAAGCCCTCTGGTTATATTAATACTTAAGTAATCCACGTTAAACTAGTTTCTCTGATAATATTATTCTCCAGTTTAGTTCAGTCATATTTAGTAAGCCCTCAGAGTTGGACACGACTGAAGTGACTTAGCAGCAGCAGCAGCTGGTTATATTAATACTTAAGTAATCCATGTTAAACTAGTTTCTCTGATAATATTATTATCCAGTTTACTTCAGTCACTCAGTGGTATCCGACTCTTTGCAACCCCATGAATCGCAGCACGCCAGGCCTCCCTGTCCATCACCAACTCCCGGAGTTCACTCAGACTCACATCCATCGAGTCAGTGATGCCATCCAGCCATCTCATCCCCTGTTGCCCCCTTCTCCTCTTGCCCCCAATCCCTCCCAGCATCAAAGTCTTTTCCAATGAGTCAACACTTTGCATGAGGTGGCCAAAGTACTGGAGTTTCAGCTTTAGCATCATTCCTTCCAAAGAAATCCCAGGGTTGATCTCCTTCAGAATGGACTGGTTGGATCTCCTTGCAGTCCAAGGGACTCTCAAGAGTCTTCTCCAACACCACAGTTCAAAAGCATCAATTCTTCAGCACTCAGCCTTCTTCACAGTCCAACTCTCATATCCATACATGACCACTGGAAAACCAGTAGACAGACCTTTGTTGGCAAAGTAATGTCTCTGCTTTTCAACATGCTATCTAGGTTGGTCGTAACTTTTCTTAAGATCCTCAAAAGGATCATCACATTTTGTCCTTTCTCTAAGATCTTCTAGTCACACTCACAGGATGGAACTACTTGGCCAAGAAAATCAAAGTTAAATTCCAGAAAGGTTCCCAAGGAGGACTTACGCATCCTCTTACAGCACTTCAGGGTTGTGGAAGGAGCCAAGAAACTGTTTCTCTTTACATATGTCCATAAAAATTATCCAAATAATGCTATTTGAAAGAATTTTACAGTTTAAAAGTACCATAAAAAACAATGTTTAGTACAAATAATAATATGCAATACTAGTAATGGGGAAAACATACAAAACCTAACAGACCATAAAATGCCAAAAAAAATATTTTCTTTTGTAAACTCTCCTGAGACACATGTCACTGCTTCTGAGAAGTTTTATTTCTTTTGGTACCCTTTAACATAGTGCCTAACACTTAGTAGATACTCTAAAATATCTGCTAAATGAAGTGGTGAGTTAAAAAAAATGAAATTAAGAAAAATATAGGCACTAATTTATTGAGGTTAGTGTAACATAATTTAGTATGTAGAAATAATTACTTAAAGTATACTTAGAGTATAACCAAAATTATTTAAAGTATTCCTTAAAGTTTAGCATATATGTACAATGTTCAAAGGCATTTTTATTTTGAAAAAAAAATTCAATGAAAAATCTGTAATTTGTTTACTCCAAGGTTACTTATAGTACTACTATGCAATAAACTATACAATAATAGAGATGTTTGTAACTAAATAGTTTATTAAAATAACTACAAATTAACTAAATTTAATATATAATATAGTACAAAATCTTCAAAATGCAAATAAGTACAAACTAAATAATTCCTCTTAATAAACTCAGCCATTCAAAAAACATTTAATCCTGCTGTTTAACATGGGCTTTGGATGTCCATTCAAAATATCCTTTTTTTCACCTACATGTTTCCAGGACTAAAAAACCCCTAATCTAACCTATGTCTTCTTATGCAAGCTCTTTATATCTTGCCCTCATGGTATTTTCCAACTGTCTGCCTTACACAAAGAGTCCTTGCTGGCATTGGCTTGTTGCTAGTCAGTATTTAGCTCTTTCTTTCTGTAGCTAAGAGAGAGCAACCATCTGCTTCCCACAGCTTTTCAATCCTATGATAGCTTTCTGCTTTTTCCTCTTCAAACTCAGAAACAGAAAGTAAGAGATAAAACAAAGCATTTTAGGTCCACAAGAAGCAGTAGAATACTCAGGAGAGTTTTCTCCCAATCAGAAAAATGCTTCCTTAGCAACCAAGTTACTAAGGCCAATTAACCACCCTTCTCTATCAATATTCAATTTACATTGAAACCCTTTTTGGTTAAGCTTTTCAGTTTTACAATGAGCTTTCTGGCAGAGAAAAAAGTACTTCTGTCTTAAAGGAGCCAGGACTTTTCTCCTGAATATAAGTGTGATTTGAACTTAAAGTGTGAGGTGATTTCCTAACATGATGTAAGGGACTGTAAACATAGAAATGGCACAGAAATTAAGTGCAATCAACCAGCACAGGCCTAAAACGAGAGTGAAACATTTCAGAACAACCAGAGACTGAAAGCCCTGGAGAATAAGAAATATGGAAAAGATGCTTTGTAGCTGTCATGGCCTTATACTTGCTGTCTGATTTATGTCCTTTCCTCACAACCAACAAAGCCCAGGTTACCACTAAATAATCACAACATCAGTAAAATTCTAGAAAAAAGATGATATAAGAGAGAAATAAAGACAGTATCAAAACCAAGGAGTTTTCTTTCAGACAAGAAAGTAAACATTGAACACTAGTGAGGAAACAGCATTTCAAAGTTATGAACTAACTTAGAAGTAGTTAAAACTATAACACCTTTAAAGTAAAGAAGGTGCTTTTATAAAAACATACACATGGATTGAAGGCAGGAGGAGAAGGGGACGACAGATGATGACATGGTTAGATAGTATCACTGACTCAATGGAATGAGTTTCAGCAAGCTCTGGGAGCTGGTGATAGATAAGGAAGCCTGGCATGCTGCAGTCCATGGGGTCGCAGAACTGGAGACAACTGAGTGACTGAACTGACACATGTACAGTGAAAATTCTCCCAAGAGTTCAAGCCATGAGACAGAGGCTACAATTTTCTCACAATTAAATTAGCATATTGCATTTCAGTTAAGGCAAAGAATGTGACAGAAATTTTATACAATAGGTAATTACTTATCTTCTGATGTTCATTTTCCAGGTCTTAATGAAGCAAACTCCTTTGCTGAATAATTTTAAAGTTTCTTTAAATCCTATATATAATGCAAAATGAAATGATTTGTATATACAATTTATAATAGGCACTATAAATAATTCTTTAGCAGTTTGTTAGCAGCTCTCCAATATCAACAAGCAATACCACTATCAATTCAGTTAGGTAACTCAGTTGTGTCTGACTCTTTGCGACCCCATGGACTGCAGCAAGCCAGGCTTCCCTATCCATCACCAGCTCCCGGAGCTTGTTCCCACTCATGTCCATCAAGTCAGTGATGTCATCCAACCATCTCATCTGCTGTCGACCCCTTCTCCTCCTGCCTTCACTCTTTCTCAGCATCAGGGTCTTTTCCAATAAGTCAGCTCTTCGCATCAGATAGCCAAAGTATTAGAGTTTCAGCATCAGCATCAGTCCTTCCAATGAATATTCAGGACTGATTTTCTTTAGGATTGACTGGCTTGATCTCCTTGCTGTCCAAGGGTCTCTCAGGAGTCTTCTTCAACACCACAGTTCAAAAGCATCAATTCTTTGGCGCTCAGCTTTCTTTATGGTCCAACTCACATCCATACATGACTGGAAAAACCATACCTTTGACTAGACAGACCTTTGTCAGTCAAGTAATGTCTCTGCTTTTTAATACTGTGTCTAAGTTTGTCAATAGTTTTTCTTCCAAGGAGCAAGTTTCTTTTAATTTCATGGCTGCAGTCACCATCATTAGTGATTTTGCCAAGAAAATAAAGTCTGTACTGTTTCCATTGTTTTGCTACCTATTTGCCATGAAGTGATGGGACCGGATGCCATGATCTTCGGTTTTTGAATGTTGAGTTTTGAATACCACTCTATCTCGAAACAATCCTGCTATTAAATCATAATACAGAATTTCAGAACTTGTTTTATTTTCTAGTGTTGTCACTTAACCTTCACAGGACTCTCTTCTATCCTACTTTCTCATAGATTTATTCTCAAACAGTGATATTGCCTTAAGGATGCTCTGATAAAAATTCACATTAGTTAGTCTTTGGTTCCATTATCCTATGTGATCCTCACAACCACCCTGTGAGGCAGGGATTTACCATGCTCTTTCCCAGGTGAGGTGTTTGATGTTGAAAAAGAGTGGGGAAAGGAATGCAAACTTTATGAATTGCCTACCATTTTTTCAGCCATAATCAGATGCCTTCTTCCATGACATCATTTAATAGATAGACCCCCAATTCCCAACTTCCTGACTCCCTCAAATATTTGGAATCCATGTTCACAGATAAGGGACTTGAGGCTCACAGAGGTTTAGTCGCATGTTCAAAGTACACAGTTAAAATAAGTAAAAGCAGGCATTTAAAAACAAATTTGCCCAATTCCAAAGCCATTGTTCTTTCAACCATGCCACACCACCTGCTACCCAAAGCCCACGGCAGCAACGTTATGGTACTCTCTGAATCCCTTCCACTGACGTTAGCAATCATCAAGGATTTAAGTAATATTTTCTAAACATGAGTCATGAGCTCTTAGGAGATTCCAAAATCAACTGGTGGACTTCAGCCAGCATTTTTTTTTTAAATAAAATAGAGCAAAATAGATTAATAGAGTAGGTAGATCAAAAAGAATAAGAATTATTTCTTGTGAACCCTGGCTTCAGATATGTGTGTGTAGTATGTGCTGGGTCCTGATATAAAATATATTTCTTATTGTGAGTCTATATCAAAAGTCTGAAAGCCACTGGTCTCAGAGGATGGTCTCACACAGACCTGGAGCATGGGAAGACTTATCAAGGATGGGAAACTACTGAATGCTCAGCTCTATTTATTTAAAATTAAATATTTATTTAAAAATAAAAAAATCAGGAAACACAGACAGGAAGCCCCTTCTCAGACAGGGAAGAAAAAGGATTACCTAGAATCGGCATAGGAGGAGGATGCTGATTGTATAATTACATACCTCCTTCACAGCAGCTCCAGTCCATCAAGCAGATAGTATAGTTTATTTTTTACAGCACTAATTATGTAATTATCCATAACATTAAATCAGTTCCACCTGATTCAGTCTATCAGAGGTTTCCTGAAACATTCATTTGTTTATTATTTTTAAAAAGAACACTAAACTACCAATCATCTTGTATATAAAACCAGTGTGGAGGCTGGCAAACTTTTCTTGAAAAAGATCTGTCAAATATGCCACTTTTGGCCCTTTGGGATAAATGGCAATTGAAATTTCATCTTAATATACCTTGGTGCTTCTACAAGCAACAGATTTCAGACCTGGTTATTTCCATTTATTTTAAGGTAGTTATTTTTCACCTTTAGGCACATAGAGATAAACTTTAACAAATATTCCTGGCCACTTCATTTAATAAGTACCATTTGATAGACAAAAATTGATAATGACAAAATATTTATTTTAACATTGCTAACTTTTAATAGTACACTGGAGAGGGGGGAAATTTTGGATAGTTCCATCCAGAAAAATCAAGATATAGGCTCTATTAGTTTCTGACAGTTATATGCCAGGCACAGTGGAATCAAAGTGATCTAACCAGGACAATGCTTGGAGTCTAGTAGCAAGGTTCAGAATCACTACTTCAGATTGAAAATATTTTGTGTCTCTGTAGAAATAACTGATCCACATTTTTAATAAAGCCTCTTTCAGTTCAGTTCAGTCGCTCAGTCGTGTCCGACTCTTTGCGACCCCATGAATCACAGCACACCAGGCCTCCCTGTCCATCACCATCTCCCGGAGCTCACTCAGACTCATGTCCATCGAGTCCGTGATGCCATCCAGCCATCTCACCCTCGGTCTCCCTTTCTCCTCCTGCCCCCAATCCCTCCCAGCATCAGGGTCTTTTCCAATGAGTCAGCTCTTCGCATGAGGTGGCCAAAGTACTGGAGCTTCAGTTTTAGCATCATTCCTTCCAAAGAAATCCCAGGGTTGATCTCCCTCAGAATGGACTGGTTGGATCTCCTTGCACTCCAAGGGACTCTCAAAAGTCTTCTCCAACACCACAGTTCAAAAGCATCAATTCTTCGGCACTCAGCCTTCTTCACAGTCCAACTCTCATATCCATACATGACCACAGGAAAAACCATAGCCTTGACTAGACGGACCTTAGTCAGCAAAGTAATGAATGTCTCTGCTTTTGAATATACTATCTAGGTTAGTCATAACTTTTCTTTAACACTGAGCATTTCAGGTTCTAGCTAAAAAAATATTGGAACCTACATGGGTCTGATTAAATAAGTAGCAATATACATATACAATTGTCCCTAGTTCTGGGCAATAATTCTGTAGTAAAACCACATTCTATATAACAGTCTTTATCTAACAGTAAAAAAAAAATCCTGCCAAGTAGCTAATTTCATTCAAGCTAAAAAAAAAAAAAGAAAAAAAAAATCAACAGTCTTTCAAACAACCAAAGATTGCCATCTTCCATGGTATTTCACATTTCCATTTTAACATTCAATTTCTTTAGAATGCTGTTGAGTCCTGCATAGACTATTATGCTGATGGGTATTTCTTTCACTCCAGAAAATTTTTTTTTTTTTTTCACCATTCTCTTATTTTTTAAGATTAATTTTTTATTGAAGTGTAGTTGGTTTACAATGTTGTGTTAGTTTCATGTATATCGTACAGTGTTTAATTAATATATATATATTTTCATATTATTTTTCCTTACAGGTTATTACACAGAAAATATTTTTTAAATTAACCCTTTCAATTTAACTGAGGAGGACTTCCCTGGCAGCCTAGTGGTTAAGACTGTGTGCTTCCACTGCAGAGTTCACAGGTTTGATCCCTGGTCAGGGAACCAATATCTCACATGCTTGCAGTGCAGTCAAAAATAATTAAACAAAACAAACAAACAATTTAACTAAGGAATAAAAGGAATTTCAAACCTAATTGATTAAAAAAAAAACTTTTGAAAACTCAAATATTTTAGATTCTATTTAATCTTTTGTGAGACCAAATCTCAGTGTAGTATATTCCAATGGATCCCTCTCCAACATGGAGTTTCCACAGATTTCCAAAAAAAAAAAAAAATTCAAAGGAAGAGGAAGAAATACTAAATAGTGGTTTCACTTTCATTTATTTTAGATTTGATTATAAAATCAAGATAGCCTCATAAAGTTTGAAACCTCCAATTAATCTATTAGGTTTTGTTTTTAAACCTATATCATGGAGAACAACTCAAACTCATTCTTTAAATAATTAGAGCAATTAAAATAACACACTACATAACTGGTTAGAAATAACTGGTTCCTTTTAGACCTTTACAACTGGACAGAAGCATTTCACATTGAAAATCAGATTTTCATACAGAAAATATCAGCTCAGTATTCTCTCAAGTAGACATCTGCTGCTAGAAATGATCATACTTTTGACTTTTAAAAAACACTTCAATATTAGAACTATACATAAAGAAATCTTTGTGATATAACTCACTGCTGAGTTAAAATACAGTGGGTATGGCAGGTGCCTTAGCCTTAGCAAAGGCTTTTCTACTGGCTTGAAAGATAGAAAGAGAATTAGTTACCTATCTGGATTGATTTAACTTGATTTCTCTCAAAAAACAGATTCTCTCTTTGCTCTGCCACAGCAAATAGAGCACAGAGAATTTCAAAGGTAGGAGTAAACTTAAGAAGCCTTTTAGTTTATATGTTCTCACTAAACCTAATATTTTCTCCAAATTTTGAAAAGTGATATTACTCAGGTACCAAGAGCCTAGAGAAGAAAGATTTGAGAGAGTATGGGGCATGTTTCTGCTTCCATATAATACATCTTGGTTTCACAGCTGAACACTAGGTCTTTTAAAACCACTCCCCCACCCCAAGATTTTATTAGATATTCAAATAGTTTTATTTACTTATTTTACTTGGTACTATTTATTTTATTATTTATTTTTTTAGTTCAAATAGTTTTAGTGCTACATCTCTGTGATTTCTGATGAGTTCTAAGAATAAGTAAACACACATTTCTGTCAACACATAGTTAAAGAAATGTTGTTTGTATAATAAATACTATATCTAGTGCAATAGTCCACAGTTGTATTAGAACTGAAAATCATAATCAGACCTGACTGATTTTCAGAATATCCTATACTTTCCTCTACACACACTACTCCACATATATTTACACCCTAAGTTAAATAAAATTTACTTTGCCTTTGAACATTTTCATAATATACCACAAGAAAAACACAAAATGGTATTGTGGGATTGAGGTTTGCTGTATTAATAGTTATTTACTTTAATAATCCACTTATCTATCAACATTAGATTCATTAAATCAATAAATCAATACTGACTATTACAGGTACTTTCATTTGTATCTACACATATTAAGTATAATAGACTTTCTGATATGTTAGTTAGCATTGCTTTAATAATTACACTTTCAGATACTAGAGGTAAACATGCTTATTACTCATCATTTACACTTATCAACATGTCTATACTTCAGTCTAAAAATAGCAGTTGCTTTACAGATAAATTGTTAACACTGAGAAGTATAGCTTGTCATTTATTCCATTATATGTATAAAAAGCCCATAATATTCTGACATATGAGTCTATTTCAGACATACAAAATAGAACTCATCCTAGAAGCCACTTAATAAAATCCTTAGGGCAAATGAGTATATTTGAAGACCTGGTTACATCAGATCATCATTCTCTGAATATGTTCTTTTGGTAATTGAGATCATTTCCTGTTACTGATTATCAGCTTTATGCTTCAGGGAATTTGTGATAAGCTGTTTTTTGTTCAGGATTTCCTATAATACTCTACCTGCCCTGGACTAAGGAAAGTCCCAGTTACTGGACTACAAGGCCCTAGGACAAAAAAAATCCCTTTTCCCAGTAGTATACTTTGCTATTCTTATGACTATCATTTTCATAGTTTTTAAAAATGTAATCTAAAGGGGTAACCTCAGGCTTTAAAGTAATGAAGATAGAAAATGAATAAATAAAATATGCTCAATACCCATCTCTGATACCTCTTCAAAAGGAAGAAATGAAATTAAGAAAGGAATTAATTGAAGAGCAAAATCTGGGCTATCTCTATTCTATGAAAATGATTCAGAATTCCATATATGAAGATGGTAGAGATAAAAAGAAAATGCAATGCAATGTTAGACAAAAGTTATTTCTATAGGAAGAAATTTCAGGCACTTTCCTCTTCTAAACGTTAATATTTTTTACTACTGGTTATTAAAAATCAATATCCATGTTGAATTTTCATCTCATTATTTCCTTTTATTTAGAGTGGTTTAATGTTAAACATGATTTAAAAAAAAAACTTATACCTGTTTCTCTAGAATCGTTAATTGTAGCACTGTACCTAGAATTCTCTAGAATTGTAGCCATGGTAGTCTATATTGGCCAGTGAGTTAATTTGCTGTTGTTGCGCTGTGCTCAGTCATGTCTGACTGTTTTCAGCCCAATGGACTGTAGTCTGTCAGGCTCCTGTGTCCATGGCATTTTCTAAGCAAGAACACTGGATCAGGTTCCCATTTCCTACTCTAGAGGATCTTCTGGACCTAGGGATGGAACTTGCATCTCTTGTGTCTTTTGCATTGGCAGGTGGATTCTTTAGCACTGGGAGTTAATTTAGAACCTTACAAAATAATTTTAAAGTTTAGTAGTTATTTTTCAATAATATTCACATGAGGTTTAAAGGTTAACAGTGACTAATTTTGGTCTAACGAGTATAGAGCCTTTGCTACCACTTTCATTCTCAAACTATTATTTTTATAAATAAAGCACTGACTCTCTCTTGGTCACTGGTAATGAAAAGATCTTGTTCAAGTCTTGTTTGTTACTTCACAAACTCAGAAATGTCACAAGCAAATCACGGTAACTACTCTCAACAATAAATGCCTTATCTAATGATAATCATATAAGAACTCTTGTCCCCAAAACCAACACTAAGAAACCCCAATATATTTAGTAGATTTCTGAATATCATCTCATTCTTTTAAGAATCATTTAAATTACATTTTAAAAATTCAAACAAGACAGATTATGATTTTAACAAATTACTTCACTCACATATTCCATTATATTTCTTTTATTTTAAAATTCCTGTTTATTGCATATAAACTCACAAGCATAAAAATCATGAATCCAGCTACCCCTCTAAAGTCAAGACTACCAGTTCTGATTGGAACAAAGAAGTGATCTGATTTCCCACTTCATACATGGCCAATTTTTTTTTAATCTTTTTTAAAGTAACTATTAGTAGAGGCATTCTTTCAAATATCTTTAAATAGGAAATGTGATGTACAGATATGATGTGCTAAGTCACTTCAGTCATGTCCAGAGCTTTTGTGACACTATGGATGGTAGCCCACCAGCCTCCTCTGTCCACGGGATTCTCCAGGCAAGAACACTGGAGTGGGTTGCATGCCCTCCTCCAGGGGATCTTCCTGACCCAGAGATCAAACCCAGGTCTCTTTTGTCTCCTGCATTTGCAGGCGGGTTCTTTACCACTAGCACCACCAGGGAAGCCCAGTTATGGGTGGGGCTCTAAATTCTAAAGAGAATTCCAAAGTCCCCTGGCTCAGTCTTCTATACAATGTGGGGCCTCTTTCTATAATATTAGAGGTTAGGTTATAAATGGTACCCTAAGGACCATTTGCAGCCCATACACATAGTCTATTTAGCCTGCACAGATTTTTTTTTTTTTTAACTTAAATCAACACATAAATCCAGAAAATCCACCTGGAGATGCATTTCTACTGTCCCTTTGGATTAATCACTCCCTCTCCACTTCTCCACAGGTCCCACCAACTCCCATCAGCCCACTTCATTCATCACCATCCTGGTGTTTTAAACATCTGAACATTTCTGTCACTGACCACTGTTTTGGAGAAAAGGTTATCCACTCTGTGGCTAACATCTCCAAGAAAGGGAGGGAACTCACAGCTTCGCAAGATGACCAATTTCACTGTGAGCAATCTAAACAGTAGAGAGACTTGTCTTGAATAATTTCCAGTTACTCTGTCTCCTCAGAAACAAAGTGAGTCTATTCTCTCTTCCATGGGAAAGCTTTCTAGATATCTTAAGACAATTAACCTTCCTAGGTCTTTAGTTCTAATTTAACATCCCTAGAACTCCCAATAGTCCTCATAATAATATATTTTCAAGTCTACCCATGGCCCCCAGCATGTTTCTTTGACTGGATAAACCCCACTTATGATCAATTTTCAATTATTACTTATGAATTCGTTCATCATGTACTCTGTCAATGTTGGTCTGCACATACAATAAGGTAATATTTCCTTGTTCTATACCAATGATTTTCAAACTATCTGGTCTCAATACCCCTTTACACTTTTAAAATTCATTGAAGATTCCAATGAACTTTTTGTTTAAGAGAGTTATGTGTATGATATTGTATTAGAAATTAAAATTGAAATTTAAAAATACATGGTAATATAACAGCAAATTTCTATGAAAAATAAATGTTTTTCATAAACATAAATGTTTCAAAAACAACATAAATTAGTAAGAAAAGCAGTATACATTTTGAAAATATTTTTAGTGTCTAACTTAATTAAAGATAGCTGGATTTTTATAACTGTTTCTGCATTCACTCTGTTGCAATATCACACATAGGTAGCCTCTGGGAAAGTAGGGGAGAATGAAAGTACAAAATTTAAATAATATCTTAACATTATTAAATATATTTGACCTTGTGGACACCTTGAAAGGGTCTCTGGGACCCTTCAGGGGACCTCAGATAATATTTGGGATCCAATCATGCTTTCATTAATATGGCTTAGGTTCCATCTCTAGCATCCATAGTATTTTTTTCACTTACCTTGAGCTTGTGGTTAACTAAAATCATTAGCTCTTTCTCAAACAAACTGCTGTCATGTCAATGCAGGCCTTATACATGTACTTCCTCACAGATGCCATTTTGTTGCTTTTAGTTATCCTTTGGTAGTAGACACTGTTGCTGCCCTGCCCAGGTCCCCTTAAGGCCAGCATACCCATTCACACCCAGCTGTTTTAATTGTTGGCAGATAACACACAGCAGCCCTCTTCCCTGAAGAATTTCTCAGTAATACTGGAGCCATCTTGCTTGGAAGCTATGTGTTCCTCTACATCAGGCAATGACAGACTGACAGATCAATAAATGTTACAGAGTACAAAAGGTCAGCCTCAAGGACACAAGGTGAGACTAATTTGGGGTATCTATGCTCCAGAGTTCTAAGGAGATCAGACTAAAGCTCAATCTCGAGTGAGACCACAATCTCCCTTAGCTTTTATCCCTTGTTCTTTCCTGCTTTCATCACTCTCTTTCTCCTAAGAACATATCCCTAATAAGTCACTTCAACAGGAATCTCCATCTCAGGCTCAACCTAAGACATTTTTCATTTCATCAAGATTATTATAATATCAACTCTACCATACATTATATTAACTAACCATCTCAGCTGTACATCTAAAATATGCTAAGAGTTCCATTATAAAGTACTGCAGTGGTTCTTAGAGTGTGGTGGTCCCTGTACCAGCAGCATCAGCATAACCTGGGAACTTGTTAGAACTGAAAATTCTCAGGCTCCAATCCAAACCTACTGAATCACAAAATCCATCACAGAGATGTGCCATAAGCAACTAATCCACTACTGTTGGATATTATAGTTGTTTCTACTTTTTCCTATTATAAATAATGGTAAAATGAATACACTTTCATGTAAAACTTGAAAAAGTTTTAAATGTACACATGTAAAACTGCGTACATTTCTAATTATTTTGTGCAATTTACTTTGATGTAAAAGCACTGCACCAAAAAGGAAGATAGATGAATAGAGGGAGAGATATGTAATACAGCAAGCACAGCAAAATGTTAATGTCGGAATCCAAGCAATGAGTACATGGATGTTCACTGCAAAATTCTTTTGACTTTTTCATGTTTGAAATTTGTTGGGAAATGTTGAAAAAAATTATTTTTATGAAGCTAAATTCCTAGAATTGGAATAGATAATTCATAGTATGCGCACATCTTTAAACTTTGTGAAGTTAAAACATCAACCAGAAAGTGTCAGTTTCCTCACACTGTCAACACCACTTTTTAGTGCTTTTCAAATGTCTGCCAACTTGTTAGGAAAGAACTAGTAATTTATCTTTTAAATCATCATCTCCATGTGCATTTTTGAAGTTAATATATAATGAACTGAAAAGCTTCCTAACATGCTTGGCTTCATATATGATGTTGGTTATTTGAACCATGAAACAGTAATCAAGATTTGAATACCTACTCAAGATCCCCTGGAGGAGAAAAATGGCAACCCACTCCAGTACCCTTGCCTGAAAAATCTCACGGACAGAAGAGCCTAGCAGACTACAGTCCAAAGAGCTGCAAAGAGTCGGACAAAATTGAGTGACTAAGCACTCAATATACTAAAAACATTACCCCAAAAACTTAAATCTATATATAAATCAGGGGCACTCACTTTATTACCAAGTACTATATCCTCAAGAATAAATTGCAAAGTAAATTATACAGGCAATGGGACTTCCCTGCTGGTCCAGTGGCTAAAACTCCGAGCTCCCAATGCAGGGGGCTTGGGTTCAAACCCTGGTCAGGGAACTAGATCCCACATGTTGCAACTAAGACCCGGTGCAACCAAATTTAAAAATCCCTTGGAGTACTTTTTAAAACATAAATTTAATTAAAAAAATAAATTATACAGGCAACAGTTACTTCCAGGCCAGCATCATACACAGACAGAAGGGGTTAGGGCTCAACTATCACCAAAAAAAGTCTCCTTTCCCATTTACCAGGATATTTGGAATTTTAAGCATTATATTTGTTTCTTTATGTTGAAGCAATTAGATCCCCACTGATTCAATTTTTTTAATTAATTTTTATTTTTTTAGTTTGTTTTGCTTTACAATACTGTATTTGTTTTGCTACACATCGACATGGATCAGCCACGAGTGTACATGAACTCCCAATCCCGACCCCCACCTCCC